>OU343224.1:298136442-298162638 GCA_910596185.1 Chrysanthemum makinoi
AAAATTAGAAAAATTTGTTTACAACAAACCTTTTAACTATTCAAAAGCAGTCACTTTCGTCACACCAACGGATTCTTCTAACACACCAAGGATTATCATAAAAACGTCTGAGTCTTCTAATGACAATCCCAAACCAGATTATGCACAAACTTATGGTCCTTTACCTTCCATCAGTGAAGTAAACTCAAAACCTGAAAATCGCAAAATTCTTCGATATTTTGACCTTTTCATGGCTGACCTCAAAACTTTACAACATGAGATAGAATATCATTCTGAAATCAAAGTTCAACATTTTCAATCGCCTCTGGCGCGAGAACAAAGAGACATTTTTCAGAAAAATCTTTTACCAAATGTTAAAAATTTGAAAAGTTGTGCATTGTCTTGGGAAAGGGACTTTCATAAGGAACTTGGATTGATGAAGGTCGTTTTCAAGAAAACAGAAACATCTATTTCTAATACTAAACGTAAAAAGAAAATGTTGAGAAAAGATGTTGATCGACTCTTGGAAGATGTCATCCGTGCAGATGTCCATAATGTTGTGCTATTGAATTCTTTGTCATATGCATTTGATTATATCTCTGCTGATACTGTTGATTCTGTGGTAAATGTTGAGAACACTGATAATGTGCTTCAGATTGAGTCCTTAAAAGTTGAAAAATAAAAGATTGTCAAACGAACTTTCAAATGCAATACGTCGTCTTAATTGGTGTCAAAAAGATATTCACGATCAACAACTTGCTTTTCAACACAAAATCGCCCAGTTGCATGACAAATCTTCTGATCCAAAAATTGAGCAACTGGATGATCAAAACGTGTCTTTTAAGTGTCAAATCTCAAAATATGAACAAGAACTTGTAAAAGTTAAAAAGGAATATGGTGTCATATTTGATTTACTCAAAAAGACTCGTGATGAAGCATCAAATGAACTTGATCATTATCTTGCACACACTAAAGAAGTTATGCATTTTGCTGGAAATATTCGGTCTGAAAATCAAGATCTGATTCACACTATCTTCAAGTTAAGAGAAATGTTAGGAAAGTATGAACAACTTCCGCCTACCGTGATTAAGAGAATAGCCCCAGTAACACTTAGTAATCGTGAACCTAGAATCACTACTGCCAAATCACAAGTTGCTAACGTGCTTCATTCTACTAAAACAGGAATAGTTGCGTCTTTTCCAAACGTCCGCACTTCACAGCCTAAGAGCACTACATCGAAGAATAGGAAGTTGCGACCTAAGAAAAGATCAATAAAGAATGCTAAAGTAGAAGAACACCCTAGGACTATGAATAAGACTCACGTTGCTTCCACTATAGATATTGCGTCTCGCACATGTAATAGAAATAGTGATGTAACGAATGCTAAACCTTTAAGCACTTTTGATATTCAGTCTGATGCACCTTGTGTTATTTGTCGTAAAAGTATGAATTCTGATTGTCATGATAAATGTGTTGCTAAAGCTATCATCTCTCGTTTAAGGAATCCTAAGAACCGGAATACCTATAGGCCCACTAATCTTTCTAAGTCTGTGCTTGGTAGACCGCCCTCTTTAGATTCTAAGAAACGCTTTGCTGTCCCTGTAGCTCCAGTTTCACCTCCTAGGAATGTAGTACCACCTAGTGCATTCACTAAGACTAAAGCAAATACTAGTTGGAGATGGCCGAAATGGATATATAACACACTAGGATTTAAATGGATACCTAAAGCTATTGATGTGTGTATGTCTACTATAACCGCTCCGGAACCCTCTAACATTTCGGGTTCCACATCTACTTCTATTCCATCCGTGTCGTCTGTGTGTAATGCAGGTGATACAGATCATTCTCTGGATTGTTGATAGCGGATGTTCCCGACACATGACAGGCAACCTTAAACTGTTATCAAACTTTATTGCAAAGTTCATTGGCACTGTCAGGTTCGGGAATGATCACTTCGCATCTATCATGGGCTACGGAGTCTATATCAATGGGAACATCGAAATTAGCAGGGTTTATTATGTGGAAGGCCTCGGTCACAACCTGTTTTCAGTAGGTCAGTTCTGTGATGGAGATTTGGAGGTTGCTTTCAGGGAGAAAACTTGTTTCATTCGTGATCTACAAGGAAACGACCTTATGTCTGGCTCGCGTAATTCCAGTCTTTACACTATCTCTATGCAAGACATGGTTGCTTCTTCTCCCATCTGCTTACTTTCAAAGGCAACATCAACAAAATCCTGGCTATGGCACCGTCGTCTCTCACATCTAAACTTTCAAACCATCACCAACCTTGCTCGACACAAACTAGTTGAAGGACTCCCACGATTTCGGTATTCTAAAGATCACCTTTGCTCAGCTTGTGAACAAGGCAAAAGCACTCGTGCTCATTTTCCTTCAAAGGTGGAACACAGTTCTCAGCATGTGCTTCATCTTCTTCACATGGATTTGTGTGGCCCGATGCGCGTGCAAACGATCAATGGCAAACGCTACATCTTAGTAATTGTTGATGACTATTCACGCTGGACTTGGGTCTACTTTCTTCGAAGCAAAGATCAAGCTCCACAGATGATCATCACCTTTCTCACGAAAATACAAGTTCAGCTACGAAACACCGTTCGACAAATCAGAACAGACAGAGGCATTCAATTTGTTAACCAAACTCTTCGTGAATTTTATGAGAAAGTGGGAATTCAGCATCAGTCATCTATTGCACGCATACACCGAACAAAACGGAGTTGTTGAAAGACGAAACCGAACGTTAGTGGAAGCTGCAAGAACAATGTTAATCAATGCTAAACTTCCAGATTACTTATGGGCAGAAGCTGTATCTACTGCATGCTATACTCAAAACCGCTCTATGATTACAAAACGCCACAACAAAACACCTTTTGAGCTTGTCCACAACAGAAAACCGAATCTCAAACACTTTCATGTATTTGGATCTCTTTGCTATCCGAATAATGATCGTGATGACTTTGGAAAGCTCAAAGCCAAAGCTGACATTGGAGTCTTTATAGGATATTGTGATAATTCTAAAGGTTTCCGAATCTGGAATCGTCGAACAAAGGAGGTTATGGAAACGATTCATGCTCATTTTGATGAACTTACGGAAATGGCTTCTGAGTATAACAGCTTGGAACCCGGACACAACCGCTTAAACTTCCCCAAACCCCATCATCAGCTGAACAAAGCCCCCACCTTACTCGTCAACAAATGGAAAGGTTATTTGCTCCACTGCTCAGTGACGATATTGATGAACGTGCTCCAGGTGTATCCGCTATTTCCGCTGCTCAACCTGATAATACTCTTATACCTGATACACCTGCTACAACAACTACGGTTGAAGAAGCACCACCAGTTGACTCCAACACAACAGTTGAACAAACCGCTTCCAACAATGATGAACCGGCTGATGATGTTCTGAATGAAGTACCCCCACCTGCAGATTTTGATCCAAATGCGTTCTTTAACCCGTTTGCTAATGAGACTGCTGCACCTGATGTCGCAGAATCTTCAACAAGCCATTTGAATCCTCAAAATCTGCACAATGTATACCAACATCAACCCTCCACACATAGATGGACAAAAGACCATCCTCTGGAAAATATTATTGGCAATCCGAATCAACCAGTCGTTACGAGACAACGTCTTCACACAGACGGTGAACATTGCATTTATGCACTCACTATTTGCCAATCTGAACCTAAAAACATCAAAAACGCAATGACAAAGGACAACTGGTTGAAAGATGGGAACTGGTTGAAAGACCAACAGGGGTCTTCGTCATTGGTCTTAAATGGATTTGGAAAAACAAATTGGATGTTGAAGGAAACGTTATCAGAAACAAGTCACGTCTAGTGGCTAAGGGTTATCGTCAGGAAGAGGGTATTGACTTTGAAGAATCTTTTGCTCCGGTTTCTCGTCTTGAGGCTGTTCGGATTTTTCTGGCATTTGCGTCTCACATGAACATCACGGTCTTTCAGATGGATGTCAAAATTGCTTTTCTCAATGGACAACTGAAAGAAACGGTTTATGTCACCACCTAGAAGGATTCATTGATCCAGAGTTCCCTAATCATGTCTATAAACTGAAGAAAGCTCTCTACGGTCTCAAACAAGCCCCTCGGGCATGGTATGATAAGCTATCATCTTTCCTCATTGCCAATAACTTTACCAAAGGTTCGGTCGACCCAACTCTTTTCATACAATATCACGGGGAACATATTTTAATTGTTCAAATTTATGTGGATGACATCATTTTTGGGTCAACTCATAAAAAGTACTCAATCGCTTTTGCAAAACTAATGAAGAAATATTTTGAAATGTCCATGATGGGTGAACTTACGTTCTTTCTAGAACTACAAGTTCATCAATCACCTCGTGGTATTTTCTTGAGTCAGTCCAAATATGCCCTTGAATTACTACACAAATTTGGAATGCAAACCTGTGACACCTATGCCACACCAATGGCTCATACCAAGAAGCTAGACGCTGATTTACATGGGAAATTGGTGGACCCTACAAAATACCGTAGTATTATTGGGTCTCTCATGTATCTAACAGCTAGCAGACTGATATTGTCTTTGCCGTATATCTTTGCTCTCGTTATCAGTCGCGACCAACTGAAACCCACCTCTCTAAGGCTAAAAGAATCCTCCGATACATAAAGGGAACCATTAACTTGGGGATCTGGTATCCGAAGGATTCTGGTTTTGAACTAATCGCTTTTTCAGACGCTGACCACGCAGGATGCTTAGACTCACGGAAAAGTACTTCAGGAGCTTTACAATTTCTTGGTGATAAACTGGTGTCATGGCAATCGAAGAAGCAGGATTGTACATCGCTGTCCTCAACCAAAGCAGAATATGTAGCCATATCGGCGTGTTGTGCTCAAGTCATTTGGATGAGAACACAACTCAAAGACTATGGTTACGTATTTGACAGAATCCCGATGTACTGCGACAATCGGAGTGCCATTACGATCTCGTGCAACTCAGTTCAGCACTCGAAATCAAAGCACATCGATCTTCGATATCATTTCATCAAGGATCACGTGGAACAGGGTACTGTTGAATTATATTTTGTGGGTACAGAATACCAATTGGCAGATCTTCTCACCAAAGCCTTGCCTCCCGCTAGGTTTAATGAGTTGGTCCACCGGATTGGTATGAGGTGTTTGACTCAAGAGGAATTGGATGAACTCCTAAAACAGTCTTAAAAACCTGTCAAACACCAAAATCTCTTTTGTAAATAATTTTTCAAAAACAAAATACAAAAGTATTAAATCTGATAAAACAACAAAAATATTCTTCTATCTATTTCCTTTCAACATTGCAAGTACATTTCTTCCGTCAACATTATAATCTTTCAAAATTCAGTATTTTTCCGATCAAGTGTTGAGGGGGAGAAAATAAATTCTTAACAGTTTCAAAAACATCCGTGTACTTGCATGTTACTCTATTCTGGTTGTTTCTTGTATCAATGGTGGTAAACTTTTCTGGTTCAACTGACACTCCTCGGACTAAAATTTATAACCTTTCATTATTTTCTTAAGTCGAGGGGGAGTGTCGTCAAAGTTCTTTCTTAAAATCTTTGTTTGGTAACCAAAATGGAAGTTAAATGGCTTTGTATGAAAAAGGAAAAGGTGGAGGGACCAAAACTGCAAAAAGTTTAAAGTTACTTTTAATAAAAACTCTTCCATCTAACTTTTTCATCACATTTATTACTCCTAACCAACATATCCTACGCATATAATTCGTTCAAGAAATCTGTGTTTTGGATCATCATTTTGTAAGTTGTTTCATAATCTTAACGTGTTTTTAAACATTGGTTTTGATTTTTACATGAATCCAACGGTCGAAACGTTGTATAATCTTGTTTTTGTGTTCTACGCGTATGCGTATGAACACATGATCAAGATTGTGTGTTTATGGTTAAAATGACAATTTCAAAACGTTTCTAAGACATAAATGATACCATTTTAATCATCAAAACTCACCCAGAATCACGAATTGAATGATTTGTGAAATTAGGGTTTATGCGTGGTTTTGGGTATTTTCAAATGTGAATGTTTTTGGTCAAAAATATTGTTGTGTGATGTTGTTATCATGATGAATTAATGTTATCTAAACTCTATAACAACCCAGAAACACTAATTGATGGTGAATTAGAAATTAGGGTTTAAAGTTCTTGAGTTTGGGTATTTTTGATTCACCACGAATTGGATGTTAAAACTTGGTTAATAGACTCTCACAACACCTAAGACCTACCAGAAAACGTTTGGTGCAAATCCTATGGTTAGAAATCCTATGCGTAATTCATAAACTTTAGGGTTTTGACTTACGCGTATGTGTTTCTACGCGTAACTGTTCAATATGCTTTCATGATATAATCTGCTTTAAAATGAAGATATGTGTTAAGATTGATGATATGATGATTTTATTTCAGGCTTGCTACGCATAAAAATCAGAATCAAGGTCTTTGTTACTCTACGCATAAGGATCACCTTACGCGTAGAAAGTTAATGCGTAAGAGAAATTTTACGCGTGCAACTGTTACGCTACGTAGGGTCTACAATGGGACTACGCGTATCCTGTGAAGGATATGCGTAAACAGTGACTCTACGCATAAGGTTTACTCTTACGAGTAATCCTTACGCGTATGGTTTATATACGCCTACGCAAGTTTTACGCATAAGGTTCTCCTGTTCCTACGCGTAATATTTCTTACGCGTACGTCAGGATCCTACGCGGTAAGCTTCTTACATCTACGCGTATACTTATCTTGTTTACGCATAAGCTACTATTCCTACGCATAAGCCTTGATCAAACCTTCGCTTTGAATTGTTACGCGTGCAAACCTGTAAATAAATGAATCATAACGTCACGAATCCAATAATGTCACTAATAAAATTAAACGGTTGATATGTTGTGAACTATAAGTGATAACATAAACTTTAATACTTAAAGTTAACTAACTCACGAAACGTTTCACGACGTCATTGGACTATTGGACAAACAAGTGACTTAGGACTCGTAACAATCATTAACATTGTACATTCAATAATTAGACAATAAAAACCTTCTGTTGACTAACATTATGTCTTTCGATATGTTGGTTCTTTTGGCTAATGTTATTTCAGATCGCGACATGGCTGCTCAAATGAATGTGGATGCACCTGAGGTTCTCACAATTGCTGATATCTTCCCTAATGGCTATCCAAGAAAGATTGTAAAGAACAATCTCATAGTTGACTTTGAAACTTTTATATGCTCATAATCATCTTGCAGATTTGTTGTGGACATCCTTCTGCTACATCCATTCAAATTCATGTTCACAAAGTCATCCTGATGATGAGTATGATTCAATAGATGAGGTAATACAATTTCATAAGACATTAAAGGTAAATGGATGGAATTCATGCTTCAACCTTTCCGGTTAATCAACCCGGTAAAGGTGAGGGTCATGCAAAGAGTCCTCCACTTATGGAAGATCCATTGTAAACATTTCTTACCCCATCCGATCCGGTTAATCAACCGGGTAAGGATCAGTGGTGTCACCGTCTCTACAACTGAAATGAAGCAACCACAACAACAACTTATACAACCGCAAGAAGAAAAGCATGGTGAAGATGTGGAAATATATGACGAAGGAGATTACGATCATGATAAGGATGAAAGATTCATTGATGATGATAATTTGGTGGCCAAGAGGAAATGATTCAAAAGAGGCAAAAGAAGCTGCTAGAGCTGAGGAGGAAAAGTTAAAGAAGGAATCTGACAACTACATAGTTGACAATCCTATACACAAACCTCAACAGTTTTCTGTAACACCTCTTGACACTTCCACCAAACCCAAATCATCATCTCAATCATCACCTCCATCAACATAAGAAACACCTATGTCAACAACAAAATCTGTTAAGAAGGCAACTCCATCCAATGATTCGATAAATGGTTAAGCAAGTTATCACCACTACACAACAAGCTACACAGCCACCACCATCTGATCAACCAAGGATTCGAAACCACACCACCAATGGAGAAAACCGTTGATCACTTTACATACACTGGTGGTGAGGATCACGACATACCTAAGCCCTAACCAGAACCTCAACTGAAATTTAAATCAAGTACATTATCTGACTCCTTGTTTTCATACGCTTCAAATCAAAGAGCGTATTGAAGTTCTTCACCTCGGGTTCGAATCTTACCTAAATTCTATACTTCATCGGAATCAATCAAGAACCTCAATACAAAATCGTTCATAAACACAAGTTTGGGTTTGTCTACCAAAGTGAAAATCATCATACTTGCTTCATGGCTTTCGATGAAATTCACTAAGTTCTAAGACGCCACCCTGGAGATGGTTCGATATGGATTGTCATATCGATTGAAGGACATTGAGTTGGGTATAATTCAGACGAAGAGATGGAATTCAAAGGATCGCAAGGATGTTCGTTGATTAATCACTAGGATTGATGAATGTTTGATTCATCGGATCAGATGCAACGGTTGGAGAGCTATGTGGGAGGATGACCAAACTTTCCGATTCTGACTTTCCAACGCCCTCAGTAAAAGTAGCTGATCGTCTGTAATCATTGGGTATTCTCTTGATTGTGATTCTGCTTGTTTGATTATCCGTCAATGGCTTGTGCACACATTACAGTGTACAACCCGTACTTGTAAATAAAGGACCCTGTGGTACGCTTCAAGGCCACAATCCTTATAAAAGGAGCGAAAGCTTCTTACTTTTGAGTAAAACCTATCAAACCTTTCACTTTTCAAGGTTTTGCTCAAAAGAACAAGTACTTTCCCTTATGATTTTCAAAACCTCAACCGTTTATATCACTTGTTGAGGGGGAGTACTTGACTTAAAACTTTGTTCACAAATTGTTCACAATGGTCATTCTTCCCGCAACACTCGAAATGGTCATATTTATTCTCAACTTTTCAAAAATAACATTTTATATGCCATTTTTGAGGGGGAGAAAATACGTGATAAGAAATATGTTGTGTTTTGCTATATGAACTCTCGTGTGAAAAGACTTTAACCTAATAATTGACGAGATCTTATAATTTCAAGCTAGTTCGCTAGTGATGTAAACGTGTCTCGCAAAGGACTTGTCCGAGTAGAATGTACCATTCGAGAAACTCTTAGTAGACATGAACCTTGACGGGTTTGACAACCTTTCGGGGTTGTCCACACCTTCAAGATAGTTATTAGAGTTAGTTGTCACCTAAAAGCTGATAATGCAACTCTTTAACTATGCCACGTAACCGTGTCTCGCAGGGGAATGTCTATCTTGGGTTGATCAATTCAAAAGTAAAGCGCTCTTTTCTCACTGTGCAGATTTCCGTCAAAACTCTAAAGCACATGTGGAGGGGGAGTATTTCTGCTAAAAGATAAAACTCTCAAAGTGGTTCAAACATGTTTTTCATTTACAAACCCTTTGAGAGATTTTCTTCAAAATGGTTTTATGGCAACATAGGTTAGTCATGGAGTTATAAGGTGACTAAGGTTAGGAATAACCGTCCTATGATCCGCCAGAGCCGGAGGGATCTACCCAAGGACACCACAAATAGTTAGAATTTAGAAGTCCTTAGGTATGATTATAAAAAGAAAAATTGAGAATCGGAGAAAGAAGGAGTTGAAGAATTAAAAAGAAATGCAAAGAAAAGGGTGAAAATAAATAGCCCTCCAGATTATTTAACTTAGGGCAGACACCGGGTTCAATTCATATGCTATTTTTTGTCACTAGCTGACACCGGTATTGAAGACTAAAAGTCGTCATGGACCCAGTGACGAATGCACTAAACCTTCTTAACCACTCAAGTTTCTCTCAACAGAAGCTTGTTTCATTCTCACAGGGAACCCTACGTAAACTATCGGCTTT
The DNA here is from genome assembly GCA_910596185.1 of Chrysanthemum makinoi. Lineage (NCBI taxonomy): Eukaryota > Viridiplantae > Streptophyta > Magnoliopsida > Asterales > Asteraceae > Chrysanthemum > Chrysanthemum makinoi. Next base: position 298,146,313 of record OU343224.1, read on the forward strand.
CTCTTAGAGATTGCTGGTATTGAAGAAGGAGACCCTCTCCCTAGTCTCCGCTCAGAAAACCAAAATGCACTATTGAGTCTAGAGCCACGAGATTCATCAAAAGATCTCTTAGGTACCCTTGTCATTTTATCACTTGATATTCAACAATAAGAATTTCAGTGGTACATTATCGAGTCCTTCACTGATCTTAGCAATCTGTCGAGAACATTTATGAGAGGTTCACATTTGTGATCCTCATTGAATGGAAACTCCTGCCAGGTCAACATCAAAAGTGACAGCAGGTCGCCTTCGGAACTCCCCGTGGATTGCGCTTAGTGGTCTCAAACGGTCTACAAAGTATGAGGTGATGCTTCGGTGTACCTCAAATGACTCATTTGAATCGTGAGGTGTACTTCGGTACATCGTGTTATCTCACTTGTGGGACTCCGATTCAAGAACGGCCTTTGTAAGAATTAGAGTTGTGTTTTCACACTATGCTGTCAACACTCTCGAGTTCAAACTTGTAAGTGCCGGAATCCGCTTATTACTAACCGTTTTTATGTTTTCTTCTTATGGAAGCTCCGAGCGGAATGATCGTGCCGATTCTCCACTTGTTCACACCAACAACATCATCAAAGAAGTTCTATCTTAAAGCAACACAAAAGTCAGAATGATTCTTCGTCACAAATCAAAGAATCTACAAAGTTAAAGACTTAAAGAACTTCATCAGTACCGTAATCCAACGCTAAAGAGTGTGTGAGCATGTTGGAGAAAGACGTGGAGACACGGGGGCGAAGTAGACCTGAAAGGTGACTTGATGCATAACAACATACTATCACTTTCATCACAAAGAACAATGATCAAAGAACAAAGTTAAAGATGACGTCAAAGCATAACTGTTCAAAGAAAACTATCTCGCTACACTCGGGAGATGGTTCAAATCAAGGCAATTCTTCTCACAAGAAAGAAGAATGTCAGAAGACGCCAAAGCTACTATTACATCAACGCCTTCACCGTTTTTCATCACCAACACTTGAGGGGGAGATTGTTGGAATCACTCCTAAACCTTTATTCAAGTGTTAGTTACTCATATGTAATAGTTAGTTTAATTATGGCCTTTATGTTTGTTATTAGCCTTAAGCTTATGTAGAAGGCCCATGAGCTTAGGCACATGTCCAATAAGGAAAGGATGGGAACTAGGAGTGTTGCCCTAGCTATAAATACTTTGTAAACCTTCATTTGATGGTTGGTTGTTCATTTTATTCTCTCTTTCACATACCTACGCCTAACCGTTTATTATTGTTCGTGTGTGTGTGTTTGGATAGTGTTCAACCGCCTCTCTTCTCCTCTCTATCTCTTTCTAGTAAGCTTGTGTTGTAAATCTAGTGACCTAACAGTTGGTCAATTCTATGATTCCGATCTAGAAGTGGCCTTTAGAAAACATACTTGCTTCGTTAGAGAACTTGATGGTGTGGAATTATTAAGAGGTACTCGTGGTTTTAACCTATACACCATCTCTATCGAAGACATGATGAAGTCTTCTCTAATCTGCTTGCTGTCAAAGGCTTCAAAAACAAAGTCATGGTTATGGCATCGTCGTCTCAATCACTTGAACTTCGGCACCATTAATAACCTTTCCAAAGGATCTTGTCAGAGGCTTACCCAGATTAAAATATGAAAAAGATCATCTTTCTTCAGCTTGCCAATTGGGTAAAAGCACGAAATATGCCCACAAACCAAAACCCACAAACTCGGTAATGGAAGTTCTTCATACCCTTCATATGGATCTATGCGGACCAATGAGAGTACAAATGATAAATGGGAAGAAATACATTTTAGTCGTTGTGGATGACTACACTCGATTTACTTGGGTAAAGTTTTTGAGGACAAAGGATGAAACTCCTGATGTCATCATCAAACTTATCAAACAGCTTCAAGTTCGACTCAACAATACAAGTAGAATAGTTCGAACAGACAATGGCACAGAGTTTGTTAACAAAGACTTAATTCAATTTTATGAAAGTGTTGGAATCAGTCATCAAAGAAGTGTTCCACGAACTCCTCAACAGAACGGTGTAGTTGAAAGATGAAATTGAACTCTTTTGGAAGCCGCAAGAACAATGCTAATTTATTCAAAGGTTCCAATGTTTCTAAGGGCTGAAGCCATTGCCACTGCTTGCTACACCCAAAATCGTTCCCTTATTCATACCTCTCATGGAAAAACTCCATATGAACTTGTTCATAAATGAAAACCTGATCTCTCCTACCTTCGTGTGTTTGGTACTTTGTGCTATCCAACGAATGACGGTCAAGACTTAGGCAAATTAAGAGCAAAGGAAGATATTGGAGTTTTTGTTGGTAATGCACCAAACAAGAAGGGTTACCGAATCTACAACAAGAGAACCCGAAATATCATGGAAACAATTCACGTTACGTTCGATGAGCTGTCTGGTCAAATGGCTCCAGGACAAACCGGTTCTGGACCAGCAACTCAATTTTCATCAAGTAGTCCTATCAGTTCTACTCTTATTTCTAATCCCTCTCCAAAGAACTCCTTATGTACCTCCATCGAAGATGATGTAAAAAATTGTTTGATCCAATGTTTGATGAACACTATGAACCAAATGCTGATGAAATGTCAATTCCATCAACAGAGGCTGATCCTATCCCTGTTAATGAAGTCAACCCTTCGCCCAATATCATTAAGTCAAGAAGCTTGCCTGATCACTCTGTCTCATCAACAAATCATCAATCATCGAATGTACATCATGGAATTGTTTCTGGCATCAATGATGAAGTTAACCCCTTTGCTACTCCTGAAGATGCTCCATTTGAAAACATATTTGCTCCTGAATCATCATAGAACCATCTTCATCAGAGATATCGACTCGCTACATCGCCTCAACAATGTACCACATGAACACCTCAGAAAATGGACACATGATCATCCATTGGAAAACATCATTGGAAACCTCTCTCGTCCAGTATCCACATGGAAACAACTTGCAACAGACGCCTTATGGTGCTTCTTCAACTCCGTACTCTCTAAGGTCGAACCAAAAGATGTTAAAACTGCCATGAATGAAGACAGCTGGTTCAATGCCATGCAAAAAGAAATTCATGAGTTTGATCGACTTGATGTATGGGAATTAGTACCTGCTCCAGATTGTGCTATGATCATTGCTCTAAAGTGGATCTTCAAAGTGAAACTTGATGAGCATGGTGATGTTTTAAAGAACAAGGCTCGATCGGTTGCAAAAGGATATCATCAAGAGGAGGGTATTGACTTTGAAGAATCATTTGCTCTTGTTGCTAGTATTGAGGCAATCAGAATCTTCTTGGCTAATGCTGCAAGTAAAAACATGGTAGTCTATCAAATGGATGTAAAGACGGCGTTTCTTAACGGAGATCTTAAAGAAGTCGTATACGTCAGCCAACCTGAAGGCTTTGTGAATATCCTACTCACGTATATCGTTTGAAGAAGGCTCTTTACGGTTTAAAGCAAGCTCCAAGGGCATGGTATGATACGCTATCAAAGTTTCTTCTATCTACTGGATTCAGAAAGGAGCATTGATCCGACATTGTTCACCAGAAGTCGCAAACATTTAATTCACGTTCAAATATATGTTGATGATATTATCTTTGCCTCGACTGACCCCAATGAGTGTGACCGTTTTTCTATTGAAATGGGTTCTAAATTTCAAATGTCAATGATGGGACAAATGTCATTTTTCATAGGATTACAAATTTCACAAAGTCAGGAGGCATTTTTATAAATCAATCTAAATATGCTAATGAGATTTTAAAGAAATTTGGATTTGATTCTAGTGATCCTGTTGACACTCCCATGATAGAGCGTACTAAACTAGATGAGAACCACTCAGGGATCATGGTAGACCATACGAAATATCATAGTATGATTGGATCCCTGATGTACCTCACATCTAGTAGACCAGAAATCTTTTTCGCTGTTTGCATGTGTGCTAGATATCAGGATAAGCCTACCAAAAAGCATCTTGAAGCAGTTAAACGGGGTCTTTCGGTATCTCCAAGGAACCATCAATATGGGACTTTGGTACCCGAAGGACAACGGTATGTCACTAGTAGCCTATGCAGATGCTGATCATGCAGGATGTCAAGATACTCGTCAAGCACGTCCCCGAGGTGCTCAGTTTTTGGGTGATAAGCTTGTGAGCTGGTCTTCAAAGAAGCAAATGAGCACTTCTATTTCCTCTACAGAGGCTGAATACATAGCCATGTCATCTTGTTGTGCTCAAATCCTTTGGATGAGATCCCAATTATCTGACTATGGCTTTGAGTTCAACAAAATCCCTTTGTACTGTGATAATAAAAGTGCTATTGCTCTCTCATGCAACAACGTACAACACTCAAGAGCAAAGCACATCGACATACGACATCATTTCATCAGGGAGCAAATAGAAAACGGTGTGGTGGAACTGTATTTTGTGAGGACTGAATACCAATTAGCAGACATCTTCACCAAAGCTCTTCCTAGAGAACGTTTTGAGTTTATCCTTCCACGACTTGGTCTTAAGAGCCTACAACCGGAAACACTCAAACGTCTTCAAGAGGAAGAAGAGGAGTAAAAGGTTTTCCTTCATCTATCTCTTGTAAATATCTATTCAAAAAGCAAATTACAAAATTGAAAAACCCTCAAAAAGCAAAGAAAAGAAACATAAAACTTTCAAAAACCCATAAAAAATTAGAAAATCTTGAAAAATTCCAAAAATATTGTTATTTTGTCATATTTTTCCTTGTTCGATATCATCTACGGACTTTGTGTTGACTTTCAAAGAATGTCACGGGTCTTTAGATGTTCTTCGAATATACATAAGATCATCTCTTTAAAAAAAAAAAAAAAAATTGGGAGAAAGTGAAACAATGGTTTATTGTCATTTCAGGCAGTAACCCATTTTTCAAAGAAATAACAGAGCCATGCTTTATTTTGGTTTTCAAATCTCATGATCTGATTCTATAAACAATTACTTACTATCTTATGAAAACTAATTGCTTTGAAAAATAACTCGGACTCTATTTTTGAAAATCATCTGGACTTAACGTTTGTCAAAATATCTATCTCTCAATCAACAACTTATGTCACTGATTGAGGGGGAGAATGACTTCAATTAAATCAAAAGGTTATTTGTCATACAATTGTTTTTCAAAAGATAATCATGCATGTTTAATCAATGGAGTTTAAAGTCCCAAAATCTGATCCTTATCAGTTAAAACGTTTTCATAATCAAGTCACAATTCTCCTTAAAAGCTCTCAAAATCAATTTAAATCTACAGAGATCACAAATCTCAAATGATTTGATAATTGTGATCGGGGGAGAATTTGGGATTTAAATTGGATTTAATCTGATAATTCAGTAAATCGTTTTATAAGGATGTACAAGCTCTCCTTCCCACATGTGCCAAATGATTTCAAATTTTCCATGCACATGTTGAGGGGGAGCATCTATCTTAAACCACATTCTTCATATAACTACTCTTAGATGCAAGCCAACCCCTCAAAGATGAAAATTATTTCTATTACAAAATGATGCGTGATGCACATGTTGAGGGGGAGCTTTGTTTCTAAAATTATCAAAAACAATTCAGGTACAAAATGTTTTGATAATATATCACAAGTATCTGGATTGATTTTCAAATGGTTTTCAATTGGTTCCAATGGCAGATGAACAATACCAAATAGACCGACCAACTTTACGTTATGTATGGTGATATAAGGAAGATAAGGTTAGGTATTAGTTCCCATGATCCGCCAGAACCGGAGGGATCTACCCAGGGACAATCCACTAGATAGTGAAGAAGTCCTTAGGTTTGATGAAAAAGGAGAAAAGTGAGAAATGGGAAGAGTGCGGATGAGACTGAACTAGTACCGAATAAACCCAACAAGGTTCTGGTTATGAAGTCTTAGTAAGCACTGAAGGGGTTGAAGAATGAAAAAGAAATGAAATGAGAAAAGGGTGAAAAGAAATAGCCCTCCATTAATTCAACCTTAGGGCAGAAACCGAGTTGAATTCATATGCTACTGGTGGTTACCAAGGTAACATCGGTATTGAAGACAAGACGTCATGGACCCAGTGACGCACTGCACTACAACTTCCCAAGCTACTCAAGTTCCTCTTAAAAGGACTTGTTTCATTCTCACGGGGAACCGACATTATCTATCGACTGTCTCTTAGAGTTTGTTGATATTGAAGAAGGAGACCCTCTCCCTAGTCTCCGGCATAGGAACCAAATATGAACAATTGAGTCTAGAGCCACGAGATCATCTATAAATCTCATTAGGACACTTTCAATGAAGACTCTATGTTTCACACAATGTGGAAAGAGAGATTATATCTTGAGTCCTACGCATTATCCTTGTGGTATTGCCAGAACATCTGAGTGATATGCAAACATATTCACAATGAAGATGGAAAGCCTTCTGGAGCCAACATCAAACAAGCTCCTGGTGGGTGGCATGTGAGATCTATCCAATAGATCAACCATGTGACAACTGAACAGAAACAATGGGGCGATTCAATCTTTTGAATCAATCCTGGTTCAGGTCATGGATTGACGGATACCTTTGAAAAACTGGTCGTTGTGCTTTAAAACTCTTTTCGTTAGCACATCGACTGTGTACTAATATTTCAAAATAAAGGTGTTTATGATTGATAATTGATTCTCATTAAAACCTTCGTTGTATTGAAAAAAACAATTTCTATTGTGCGGTACACGATTGTTTTTCAACAAATCTTTTCATCAATCAGTGAATCTCAATTCGCTGGTTCACTCACTCCGTGTTATCTTCTTTGAGACGTTCCGGTTTGAGAACAGCTAGAACAGCTGCGAAACCCTGTCAAGGAAATTCTTCGGAATTATACCTGATCACAAGCAGTACTTGTACTGATCAACGGGGAACCGTGGGCCGTGTACCTCAATTCAACGAAAGTGATCAAAGACACTTTTGTGCGCTTTATTGTTAACTGTTTTATGCAGGTATGCCCGACGTTTGCAGCTGATCAGAATGAAGCGGCCAATCCATAGCCGCATGCTCACACAACACATTCATTTCAAAAGAAATCATGATTAGTGCATCAATGACTCTGATATTCTCACTTCATGCTTCTGCTAAACTGCTACTAATATCATGAATCAACGAAAGCTTCCGCTACTCTGATGAGAATATGTCATGATCCAGAATGTGAGCATGTCGGTCCATAAGTCACAACATCACATAATACCAACACCAAAATGGATGAGTCAGAGATTTATGATAGCTGATGATCTCAAAGCTGGCTCAAAAATCGTTATCACGTGGATCAGATAAAGACCTCCACTTGGATTAACCAAACATGCATCAATGATGAATCAATGACTACGAGCTTCAGAGCAAAGTACTACATCAAGAATGCAAGAACAATTTATAATGTAATATCTGTTTGTATTCAATGTAATTTTAATGTGTGTTTGAGGTGACCTCCCTTAGGGGGAGATTGTTAGGATTTAGTAAATCCAGTTATTAAAGAGTCGGTCACCTCAAGTATATGTAATCGTTAGAAAGCTCGTAGTCGTAGATTATTATAAGTTAAGTAGTATTTAGTTAAGTAACATCGTGGAGGACGGACGGCTCTTTACCCACTGTATGCCTGATCCACTGCCCGTAGGTGGCGATTTATGTAAGAACTATAAATACTCTCTACCTCCCAAGGTAGAGAGTTGGAGCTCATAATAAGATTTTTCTTTCTCTCACTAAAGTTCCCAAACCTCTAACCCTTTCTCTCTCTAGAAACTCATCTTGTACGCCTCTTTTGTTAATGGTTTGATGTGTATGTGAAATCCAAAATGTTACACTTTAACTTTAGAAAACTTTACACTTTCTACCCATAAACTACTCGTTTTGCAATTTAAGTCTGAAATATCCTTTTAACATATGAAAACTTTTCAAAACTTTACAAGCTTATTACTCGCTTATTTTTAGAGCTTTTTAGCTTATTTTTAACTTATTAGGTCGGGTAATGGGTCGTTTGGGCTTTGGTCTTGGGCTTTGAGGCCCAATGGTTTTTGCGTTGGTTAATCACAATAGACGAGGGCTAGGAGGGTTTTGAATGGTTTTTATGAATCATTTAACATGTTCTAAGTCATGTATGGGTGTGTAATACTAAGGTGTGAGCGAATGTGTGTCGATTTAGGGTGTCACTAGACTTATATAACAATACTAGGACATTAAAGTGCGTATGATATTAATGTGTGATACATTGTTTGAGTAAATGAAATTGACAATGATTTGAAAGCGAACTTACAACAATTGTATACGTGTGGAACGAGGACACAACGACAAGATGAAAATGAGCTTAGAACCCTTATTCTCCTTATAATGTAACGATTTTCGCAACTTTTAAACCCTTATATGCTTTGTTTTTCTTATCCCATTCCTTCGAGAGTCCACTGTGGATGAGTATAGTTTGTGTTGGAAGTGATGTGAGTGAGTGAGCTTTGAGGGATTTTGTCAAGTCTAGTGAATTTATAAGAATGAGCAAGCATGGTCTTGAGACTATTATATACACAACTTTTCCTAGTTCCAAGCAAGTGTAAGAGTTTGTTTATGTTTTTATGTAGCATGTGTGGGTTTGGCAGCGAGAAATGGGGCACTCCCTTGCCTAGTCGAATCAATGGAGACACAATACACATTGGATTACAAAGTCTTAAGTGGTCAATGGGTCTAGGTGGGTTTTAGGATAATTAAATATTAGTTAGGGTGGCTTATGGTGTGGTTTTGTTCCTCTTTTTCCTTACACACGAAATCTTTGGGGTCAAAGGGGGAGGGATGGACTTGGTTACTTTCTAGTCGAATATTTTGGTTTGTTGTTGGTTCAAACGACTGATAGTTCCTTGTTATCAAAGAAATTCTAAGCTATCATTAGTGGGAAAATACAAATGAAATGAGCTCTTGGGCCATGGGTGGAACCGGTTGGGCTTAAGAGGAATTATAGGGTGAGTTTGGGCTTGCTTCTTATTCGGTTCGGGCTACATCAAGGCCCATTTACGTTGTGGGCTTGATGAGGAAACGATGCCCAAAGAAATGAAGTGGTGAGTTGGGCTTAAACCGAGGCCCACTAAGTTTCTAGGCCCGGTCCTATAATAGTTTATTTTTATTTTTATTTATTTTATATTTTTATAAAATTTTATTTATATATTAAGTATTTTAAGAATATCGGGATCGTGGGGAATTTCATTCGGATCACAACGGTATATTTTTGAACGCTCAAGCTGCATTGATCATGCATATGCCAAATGATATGCAAATGTGATAAGTAGAAAATTTCATGATGATGTAAATCGTGCTTTATTTCTGATTAAAGTCTTAAGTACAATGAAATTTTCTGGGAGCTTACAGTACCTACCCCTTAAGAGAACTGTGTCCCACGGTTTAACTCGCAGAGGTTGTCATGGGTGGTTGGGTGAACAGGTGGGGATACTTAGAACGCATTACATCCTCGCGCTCCCAGGTGAACTCGGCACCTCGTTTCTTATGATTCCATCAAACTTTAACGATAGGAATGCGGCTTTGCTTAAGCCTCTTGACTTCCTTGTCCATGATCTCAACGGGTTCTTCTACGAAGCTAAGTTTGTCATTGAGTTATATGTCCTTTAGAGGTACGACAAGGGTTTCATTCGATAGACACTTCTTAAGGTTCGAAACATGGAAAATGTCATGTACTCGACTGAGCTCTTCCGGAAGCTCGAGCTTATACGCTACTGGACCAATTCTTTGCATAATTTTAAACGGTCCTACGTATCGGGGTTTGAGTTTTCCTCTTTTTCCAAATCTGACCATTCCTTTCTAGGGTGATATTTTGAGTATTACTCAATCTCCGACTTGTAATTCCATTGGTTTTCTCCTGACATCTGCATAGCTCTTTTGTCTATCTCGAGCTACTTGCAGTCGTTGCCTAATTTTCATTATCCTTTCAGTTGTCTCCTGGACAATCTCAGGGCCTGTGAGTTGTACCTCTCCAACTTCCGCCCAGCAAACACGTGATCGGCATTTTCTTCCATAAAGCGCTTCAAAAGGAGCGGCTTTAATGCTGGCGTGATAACTGTTATTGTAGGAGAATTCTGCCTGAGGTAAGTGCTTATCCCATCCTTTTTCGAAATCGATTACACATGCTCTTAGCATGTCTTCCAGAGTGTGGAAAACTAGAAGGGGGTTGAATATTTTACCAATTAAAAACTTTGTTTTGAAACTTATTGATAGATCAATTGATATTGATCTTAGATATGTTAGTGAATGGTAATCAATATGCAAACAATATATAAAGAGTAGATAAGGAAAGAAACAATCAAACCACGACAAGTTGTTTATACTGGTTCGGTCTACAAGGACTCTTTTTCCTTGCCTACTCCACTCCTCGAGTCTCACACTCGAGAGTTTAACTTCACTAGTCAACAAACTCCCTTCACCGACGGAGAAACCTTTACACTTCGCTTACACACTATTTCCGACACAAAGCTAGATGTCGAGTTCTTTTCAAGGGTACAACCACTCACGCTCACAAGATTATGATGGTTTGGTATAATAATGATGTATGAATCAACACAAGATCATACAACAACAAACACACAAGACTTCCAACAACTTGTTGAAACTTGAATATGACTTGATCTTCTTTGCTACAAAAGAGATCACTAATATGATATGAAACTGAGTTAGAAATGTTAAATAGAAGGAATGTATGTAAATATGATAGAAAGGGATGAAAAACAACTTGGTTTGGCTTTGCTATTTATAGCCAAAATACTCAGCAGGCACCACGGACCATGGATCCCTCAAAAGGGTTCCGTCCGTGTTAAGTTTTGGTGCCGCCGGGGTCTGACAGCAAGATCACCAAAATCTTACCAAAGTCAACCATATCTATCCAAGATTGTGTAAGATATGTAGAGTCTAAATCTACACAAAGTATCTAGTAAAATCTTCTAATGATTTCAATGATGCACTACATAATGTCATCTGTTTGTTTTTCTATTTTTAGAAATATGTTAAAATGTAAATATATATGTAATGTTTTGTTTTAAGAAACCAAAACATTCTTGATCTAAAAATACGAACATACATTATGGTTTAGAGTCATATCAAAAATATGATTAATCAAAATGTAAATGCTTGAATGATGAAAATATTATTTGAAAAGCTTGTTTTAATATCTATTAAACTTGACAAGCTTTAAGCTTTAAAAAAATTAAATTTACTTTTGTCGTTAACAAAACTTAGGTAAAGATCATAAAATATAAATAACGTTTAATGACGATATTTGTATTAACACAGAGTTTGGATCGTTCTTTCACTTTGTCCGTCTGTTTGAGGATGGTATGCGGTACTCATATCCAATTTGGTACCCATGGCGTTTTGGAGTGTTTGCCAAAATCTTGAGGTGAATCGGCTATCTCGATTAGATATGATAGAGATTGGTACACCGTGGCGAGAAAAAATCTCCTTGATGTACAACCGAGCGAGTGTAATCATCTCGTCGTTCTCCTTGATAGGCAGAAAATGAGCGGATTTCGTGAGACGGTCAACAATGACCAAAATGGTATCAAAACCATTAGAAGTTCTCGGCAACTTAGTGATGAAATCCATTGTGATTCTTTCCCATTTCCATACGGGAAGTTCCGGTTGGGTTAATGATAAGGATTTAAAAGGTACAATTTTGAGGGGTCATTAAAGCCCTTAATTGATCACTTTTATATCCGTTACTACTTGTTAGGTCACAAGGTTTACCACACAAGCTTATATGAAAGATAGAGAGGCGATTGAACAAGAAACCAAACACACACACACGATATAAGTAAGACCAGTTATGCGTAGAGCATATGTGAAAGGAATAACTTGAACAACCAACCTTCAAATGAAGGTTTACATAAGGTATTTATAGGAGGGAATGGGCTTGGGCCTAAGCTCATGGGCCTTCTACATAAGCTTAAGGCTAATAACAAACATAAAGGCCATAATAAGCTAACTATTACATATGAGTAACTAACACTTGAATAAGGTTTAGGAGTGATTCCAACAATCTCCCCCTCAAGTGTTATTACATATGAGTAACAAACACTCAAGTATTGGTGATGAAAAACGGTGAAGGCGTTGATGTAATAGTAGCTTTGACGTCGTCTGACATTCTTCTTTCTTGTGAGAAGAATTGCCTTGATTTGAACAATCTCCCCAGTGTAGAGAGATAGTTTACTTTGAACAGTTATGCTTTGACGTCATCTTTAACTTTGTTCTTTGATCATTGTTCTTTGTGATGAAAGTGATAGTATGTTGTTGTCTGCATCAAATCTGCCTCAGGTCTGCTTCGCTGCTACAGTGTCTCCACGTCATTCTTCAACATGATCACACGCTCTTTTGACGTTGGAATTCAGTACTGATGAAGTTCTTTAAATCTTTAACTTTGTAGATTCTCTGTATCAACGAATAATCATTCTGACTGTTGTGTTGCTTTTGGATAGAACTTCCATTAGTGATGATGTTGGCGTGAGCATGAGAAGAATCTGCACGATCATTCCGCTCCAGAGCTTCTGTAGGACCTAAGATATATCAACCTTATCACTTTACCAAGCAAACCCAACACACGTAACCCAAGTTACGCGTATAAAACGTGAAACACAAACACAAACAAAGCTTAGAAATAAGATGAGAAAGATGGTGACTTGATGTTATATAAACCGTGTATGTTGTGAGAGAATGATGAAACAATATGATGTTTATTTCAAAGGAAAAACACACACACACACTTTCAAGCACACCCCTCAAATGACCATTTGAGGGGTATTTATAGTCCAAGGGACTTGATGCCCTAAAAGGCTTTGCTTGGGCTTTTCGTGGGCTGGATTGGGCTTTGGATTTGACACGCTTAAGCTTATAAACGGCTAGCAAGTCTCAACTATTAGCCATTTAGCTTAGCCCAATCCACGAGCCCGTTGACTATTCTATCACGATATCTAACACACGTTACAAAGTTCCTAAATGTGAATGACCATCACTTCTAATAAAACTATTAAGGCTAACAATCTCCCCCTAAGGGGTGGTCATTCAAATGATGCTCCACTTGATTAGGTCTTTACTTTTCTCGAGCTTGAACTTTGCGTGTAGATATAGAATAGTCTTGATTCTTTGTTCCTTCATGCTTTGTGATCAGATAATGTGGTTGTCTGCCGTTGTCAACTTCGTTGGTTAGGTGTCTCCACGTCTTTCTCCACCATGCTCACACTTCTATTTGACTTTTGGTTACCAATGATGTAGTTCTCGAGTCTTTAAACTTTGAGTAGCCTTTGATTGTGATGAGAACTTTCATGTGTCGTTGGTATGAGCATGTGGCGAGTCTGCACGATCCATCCGCTCCGGAGCTTCCATAAGAAGAAAACATAAAAACAGTTAGTAATAAGCGGATACCGGCACTTACAAGTTTGAATTTCGAGGGTGTTAACAGCATAGTGTGAAAACACATCTCTAATTCTCACAAAGGCCGTTCCTGAACTGGATTCCCACAAGTGAGATAACGCGATATACCGAAGTACATCTACAGTTCAGATGAGTCGCCGAGGTACACCTAAGCATCACCCCACGATCTGTAGACCGTTTGAGACACACTAAGCGTAATCCACGGGGAGTTACCGAAGTGACCTGCCGTCAGGGCTGCTTGATGTTGACCCTAGCAGGAGTTTCCATTCAATCATTGAAGATCACAGAAGTGATACTTCTCATAAATGTTCTGGCAGATTGCTAAGATCTGCGTAGGACTCTATAATATATCACTTGTGTCCTTATTGATGAACAACAAGCGATGTCATGTCATGTGTTCCTATGAGATCTTTTGATGAATCTCGTAGCTCTAGACTCAATTAGTGCGTTTTGGTTTTCCTGAGCGGAGACTAGGGAGAGGGTCTCCTTCTTCAATATCAACAATCTCTAAGAGAAAGTCGATAGATTATGTAGGGTTCCTAGTGAGAATGAAACAAATCCTTTTAAGAGGAATTGAGTGGCTAGAAGGTTAGGTGCAGTGCGTCACTGGGTCCATGACGTCTTTGTCTTCAATACCAGTGTCATCTTAGTGACAACCAGTAGCAGATGAGTTGAACCCGGTTTCTGCCCTAAGGTTGAATATGGAGGGCTATTTCTTTTCACCCTTTCTTTTAATTTTCTTTTTAATTCTTCAACCCCTTCTTTCTCCTTTCTCACATTACTCCTTTTTTTAATCATTCCTAAGGACTTCTAATACTAACTATTTGTGATGTCCTTGGGTAGATCCCTCCGGCTCTGGCGGATCATAGGACGAATTTCCTATCCTTAGTCACCTTATAACTCCATGACTGTCCTATTGTTGCCATAAAACCATTTTTCTTGAAAATCTCACAGAGTGTTTATGATAGAAAACATGTTTGAGACACTCCGCGAGTTTTATATTTTCAGAAACACTCCCCCTTCACATGTGCTTATAAGTTTTGACAAAAATCTGCACATAGAGGGTAGAGTTTGCATTTTTTGAATTGATCGGCTCATGATAGACAATTCCTCACGAGACACGGTTACGTTGCCTAGTAAAAGAGTTCCATTGTCAGTTTTTAGGTGACAACTAGCTCTAATAACTAACTTGAAGTTGTAAACACTCCTTGAAAAGGAGGTTAGACCCATGAAGGTGCATATCTGTCACAAGTTTCTCGAGATGGTACATTTACTGACTTAGATTCCCGTCAATTCATTGGTTCCGTCTGAGTCGAGCTCATTTTGAGATTCAAACAACGATCATTAAAACTTTTAGATCACATTTTAATCACGTCTCCTCCCCCTCAAAAATAGCATATTCGTGATATTTTTTATATCAACGGATTAAACAACATTTTAGAATCTTTTGGGGAGACAAACGGATTTGATTTAACCATGAATTTGGAACATTTTAGTTTTATACTCCCCCTTTAATAAATCATACTCAATTAAATGGTTTTAGAGGGAGTTGTCTTGAGCACAAAATATTTTGAAAGATTTTGAAAATCTTTTTGAACAATCTTGAAAAAGTGCTCAAGATGATGATGATTTCTCACAATTTTTAAATGTACAATCTTTTTGAGTACACTACATTTTTCTTTGAAAAAACGAGTTTTGATCTGAAATAATCAAAAGTCATCATCTCGGTCTGGGTTTCGTACTGATGTATACGAAAGCCATTATTTTGAGAAATTTTGAGAAATGACATGTTTTAGAAAACAATAAAGAACTCTCGCTCAAGCATCTGTACATACCCGTATCATTGTTGAATGACATTTCTAGAAACGTACAGAATATCGATTATACAAGAGACATGTCGTGAGAAGAATATTTTTGGATTTTTGATTTTATATTGTTTTTGTATTTTTTGAAAGTTTTATATTTTTATATTTTGCTTTTGTTGGTTCCGTTGGGTTAGAGGTAAAATCTGGATCACACTCAAAGAAGTTTTCAACTGGGTATTCTGGTTGGTCACTCATTGTACCATTCTGGAGTGTGAAAGTTCTACCTGTGGGTTTCCAAATGTCATCCCTAAAGTAAACATTATGCTCCCTATCAGTAGTGTAAAGCCTAAGTCTCGCAACTAGTCTTCCTATTCGTTTAGCATAAGTTCTTTTGGGAACATTCTTCTTAACAGGCTTAACAATCTCATTCTTAGAAACACAATCATCATGAACATTAGATAAAGATTTCTTGCAAGTTAAACAAACAGATTCAACTGATTCATTAAACTTAGCAGATTTCATAGGTTCATTACATTCAGATGAAATGTCTTTCTTATTACAAAGCGGTAAATTCCTAGGGTGTTCTTCTACTTTCTTCTCTTTATTCAAGCGACTACTCTTAGAGGCCAGCGAGACTCTATTGTTCCTTGTATTGCTCTTAGGCTTTAGTCTGCTGCTCCTAGAGGTGCTTCCTAGTCCTGTAGAAGGTAAGGCACACTCATTAGGATTCACAATCTTATCTAGAGAAGTGTTTTCAGCTTTCCTAGTCTCTTTAGAGTGCTTATCTAAACTTATGTCGTTTGTTCCAGATGTTTTAGATGTGGAGGCAGACGCATTAGTGGTACTCATCTTAAAAAGGCCAGGAGCTAAAACTTTTGGTTTCTCGATAACCGCTTTTCCCTTATCAACATTATGTTTAGGTAGTGCAGGTGGAGTGACAGGTTTTGATGAAACATTTTTCTCATTGACTTTTGGAGGAGGCATAGAAACAGACATTTTTGGTTTTAAAACCGGTTTGGGAACATTTGCTTTCTCCGCAGTCAATGGTTTTTTAATCACAGTTTCCAC
>OU343224.1:298162738-298210928 GCA_910596185.1 Chrysanthemum makinoi
GATCGACTCTCGTCTTCTGCATCTAATTCCTCTTGACGATGATATTCAAAAAGACTCATAACAGAATTATCAAATTTTATATTCTGCACTGGAAACTTCAGGATTTGGTTTGAATGCTTTGGTTGAAAGCTTAGGTTTGTAATCAGCGAGATTCGGTCCATATCCATTTGGATTGGGTTTTAAAGTAAACTTTTCAATAGCTGTGACCAACTCGCCATGTTTGTAAACAACAGTTTTAAACTCTTTAAGTTTGTTTTGCAAGCCGATGATTTCTTCAAGATGATCATCTATTCGTTTCGTTGAATGCTTTTTGTATGCAGAGAACTGTTTTTGACAAGTTAACAACTCAGCCTTAGCTTTTTGATTTTCCAAGGTGAGAGCATTAATTTGCTTTTTATGTTCATGTTTCAGTTGTTCCATTTCAGACAACAAAGCATTCTTCGAAGAGGCTAGATCACGCATCTGTCTCTCTAAATATTTTTCGTTTTGATGAGATTTGGCAAAGGCTGCTTCAAAACCGTTTTCACGTTTTTCTTGAGTTTTGAAAAAGTTGAGTTTCTTTTGTAAACATTCAAAATCCTTGGTTAACAGTGCATTTTTGCTTTTCAAGTCCTGATTAATGGCATGACATTTTTCCACTATGGTCTATTGGTCTTGTATTAAACGAGCAAAATCTGGATGAGGCAAAAGTTCGGTGTGTTCAACGTGAGTCACAACATGATCATTACTTAGATCCTCAAGTATAACCACAGAGTCAATTTGAGTATCAAAGGAAACCATAAGGTCATCTTGATCGTCAAATATAACGACGGGTCTAGTTGAAAATCGTCGGAATGAGATGTGGACGACTCATTTTGAACATTCTGAGCCTTGCCGGATTAAGATGTTGGCGGAGATATGAGATCAGAGATAAATATGGTTTGTTCGGGTACTGAGACAAGCCATCAGTGTCATACACTGGGCCTGTGTCACTCATGTGTAACTCATGCATATTAGCCATCAACATAACAGCTGCATTGGCCTGCAAGTCCTTCATATCATCATCTGAGTCTGCATTTTCCATAAAGCTCTGTTCTTTGTTTGTGAGAGTTCCACCAGCTTCATCCTTAAGAGCCAAAAGAAGAGCCTCTTTGTGATAAGCACTGCCCCGAGTCCTAGGCTTTGGGCATGCATTAGCCAGATGTCCCTTCTCATTGCAGTTGTAGCATCGAAGACCATTCAACCTATTTTGAGCATTTCCCTGTTCCACCACTTAAGCTCGATTGTTATTCCTACCCACAGCATTAAACCCTTGACCACCGCCCATCTGACGACCATAACCACGATTCTAAACTTCAACTCGTCCATTGTTCACAACAACTTGATTCCTTGTGTTAGATGATGAACGAATACGGTTGTTGGACTTGTTGGTATAACGGCTAAAGACATTAGCAATCATAGCAAATCCTTGTTGCAGTGCTTCGAACGTATCAGATTCCTCATTAGCTTCACTGACAAGTGCTTGAGCATTGTTGTTGTTGTATGGAACCAATTGAATTTGTTGAGATTGAGGCTGTGAAGGATCATATGGTGTGATTGTAGCAGTTGGTTGAGTTGCTGGTTGAGGAGAATAACTGTTTTGAGCATATAAGGGAAGTTGTTGATTTTCCGGATGTGTCGGTGGAGCAATTTGAGCACGGAGAATCCTTTCCCTATCAACTTCCTTTTCATGAGGCTTCAAGTAATCGTACAACAATCCATATGTAGAATGATGCATATTCTTCGCTTGACGGAGAAAAATGACATACTTCTCCCATTCAGGACCAAGACTACTCAGGAACTTAGTATTCACTGCAATTCTTGGCATGATGATGTTGTGTTTATCCAAATCATTGATGATGTCTAAAAAACAATGATGATAAGACTCTAGTGTCTCTCCAGGTTCAATCATGAAGTGTTCATAAGCCAAGTAAATTTTGGATTCCAAATCCTCCTGATTGAGTACAGATCCTTCCATAAGAAGATGAATATGATCCCACATTTCCTTTGCAGTCTTTTGAGCATCAACACTTCGAAGAATTGGGTTAGGTAATCCTAAGAGGATATATTGCATTGCAAGTTCATCAGCTTCATAGTGTAGAAGTTCCTCTGCATTCAGTCGAACAGTAGCAATGTTGGATTGTTCATCTCTTGGTTGATTAGCATTTGGATCGGCGGGTACGATAACAGTAGGCATCTGAAATGGACCTTCCAAGATAACCTTCTTTAAGAACTTTCCATGTGGCTTCTTCAGATCACAAAATCTAAAGAACCTTATCACCCATTGATCGTAGTTTCCTAGAGTGAGCATTGGAGGTCTATCTAGTGATCCAGCCTCATGAATTGATTGTTGGCTACTTAAAGCTTCACACATCTTTGCAAACCAAGTGGGTTCCTTCATAGTGTTCCTTGATGGATGTTGATTGAATTCGTTTGTGTAGGGTTGAACTTGAATACTTGGTGGTGGTTGAACCATTTGAGGTTGTGGAATTGCAGCAAGTTGTGGAGTATGTTGTTGATTAAATTGTTGTTGATAAATTGCTTGTTGTTGATTCCATTGTTGATGTTGTGGAGTTAGTTGTTGTTGACGTTGAGAATAAGTGTAAGGGAAATAATTAGAGTATGGTGGTTGTGACATGTTGAAAACTTGTGTTGGTAAAAATGGATCTTTGTAGTCGAATGAACCTTTGTTGATGAAGTGTCCTTAGGCGTAGAAATCACAAGAAACCAAGTAGAACTTATGCGTAAAAACACCAAAGTTACGCGTAACAATCAAGAGTTACACGTAGATTTAGCTTACGCGTAAGTAGGGTAAAGGCACTAAAGTTATGCGTAGACACAAAGTTAGGCGTAGAAACTTATGCGTAGGATTACCTTATGCGTAAGACTAGGCTTAGGCGTAAGATGAATCTTAAGCGTAGGATTTCTACGCGTAAGCTTTATGCTTATGCGTAAGTTTAGGGTTTTATCCCAAATGATCTTTTACACTATCACAGTGCAAAAGATATCCAAAGTCGACGTATTTTCAGGCTTATCCAAGCAAGAAAACACGGAGTAAACCACGAAACTGAAGATCAAACCACGGATAAAGTTACGCGTAAGATTAGGGTTTCACTTACGCGTAGCTTACTCGTAAAAATGATTTTGCCCAAAGTTGGTTCTAAACCAGATTTTTGTTATGGAATAGCGTCAATATCACCAAAATAACACAAAAGTGTGAAACTTGATGAATTAAAATGGCTAAACAGGTTACGCGTAGAACGTCACCCACGAACAAAAATAAGCTTAAAAACGTAAATCTACGCGTAAAGTTTGAAACTTTTTGCCAAAAAAAGTGTAAAAAACGAGTTTTTAAGCGAAGCAAAGCTCTCGTTACCTTTACGAGTAAGACCAAAAACTTATTTCAAAAGCAATAATGATTCACCCAACTATTTGGCTCTGATACCACTGTTAGGTCACTAGATTTACAACACAAGCTTACTAGAAAGAGATAGAGAGGAGAAGAGAGGTTGTTGAACACTATCCAAACACACACACACGAACAATAATAAACGGTTAGGCGTAGGTATGTGAAAGAGAGAATAAAATGAACAACCAACCTTCAAATGAAGGTTTACAAGAGTATTTATAGGAGGGAAGCTAGGGCAACACTCTTAGTTCCCATCCTTTCCTTATTGGACATGGGCCTAAGCTCATGGGCCTTCTACATAAGCTTAAGGCTAATAACAAACATAAAGGCCATAATTAAACTAACTATTACATATGAGTAACTAACACTTGAATAATGGTTTAGGAGTGATTCCAACACCAACAGAGAACAAATTATGACCAAGACCTTCCACATAATATACCCTGGAGATTACACTTTTGCCAACTACATAATCACCATAACCCATAATTGCTCCAAAATGGTCGTTCCCGAATCTAACAGTCCTGATGAATTTATTCACGAAGTTCATGAGCCGCGACCAGTCTCCAGTCATATGCTTGGAACAGCCTGAGTCCAAGTACCACAGAATGATTTGAACGATCTGCAGTTGAACACAGACAAGAATGGATAACTGGATAATTGGGATCCCCATGCAAGAATGGGTTCCACTTGGTTAGTAACAGTGATTAGAACACCCACATCAGAAGTAGAAACAATGGAATCATTAGAAATAGATGCAGCGCTAGTGTCCATATTTGACCTATTCAAAGTATGTTCATTTCTTAAGGGAATAGTTCTACCAGTAGGCATCCATTTTCTAGTGGGCATTGATTTAGCAACTTTAGGGCAAAGCTCATTAATCTTACGGTCAGTAGCTATCCATTGATAACCTATATTACTAAATTTCCTTCCTGTGGATTTCCAGTGTTTTCTAACTTTCTTTCACCTTTGCCTTTTAGCCTTCTTAGCTTGAATTTTAACATTAACAGTTTTATCAGGGCGTTTAACAGCATTAGACAAATCATTCACACCACATTCAAGATTAGTAACAGAAACCATGCAATCATCATTACATGTTTTGCCAAAAGTAGCAGAATTCGCATTAATTACAGTACGCTTAAAGCTAACACTAGAATGATCTGAACTACTTGAAGGCACATTAGTGTTCACTTTCTTAAAACTGGGCATAGAATGATTTGAATGCTTGGCACTGGGCATGGAATAAGGCATCACAACTTTACCTTTCGCACCTAAGGATTTAGGACATGTTGCAATTAAACATTCCAGCAGCTCCTGAGATCGTTTGGCCTGAATGCAAGCAAACCTAATTTCTCTATCAAAAGGTTTATTAATGAAATCCTCTTCAACAATCTCACGGAGACACTCTAGACTATCCTTAAGGTGAGCACAATAGTTATGAAACACAGGTTCATTATTCCTAAGATGAGGAGGAATATATTTAATAGTCACAGTATATTTGCAGTCTGAGGATGACTTTGATGCAACATTCTCATTGAAAACAAGTGGCAGTTTCCCTTTTTCCTGACTCCTCAGATTCTCAATTTCTTTTGGTAAAGACATTATTTTTTCATTGTTTTTGTCACGAGTGACTTTCATTGAATCATATAACTCTTTAAAGTGTCGTTTAACTTTTTCATTTTCTTCTAGAAAACTCTCGTTTTCCTTTTGTAAGGCATTAACTAAGTTTTGAAGATGAAAAGTTTGAGAATACTGAGAATCTAAAGGAGGAGGCATTTAGGAACCAGTCACATTGTTCTTTTCACCCTTTAATTGAGAGATTTGGGCTTTCAACTTTCTGATCGTGTCACAATGAGCTCGAATCTGTTCATCACGTTTGCTAATTTCAAGAACTGCATCAAATTCAGGAACATCCAAGGATGTCTTGATATTTGAGGTTTTAACATTTTCTTTTAGATGTTGATATTTTAATTGCAAAGCAAGATGCTAAACTTCCAATTTAGAAAACTGTTTTACCAGGTTATCATGATCATCCTGTTCTACTTTATCATGCAGTTTAGAGTTAGTTTTTTCAAGCTCAATGACACGATCATGGGAGACTTTCAGAGCAACAGATAATTCATGAAATTGAGAAGCATTAATGGAACAATTTGTAGCAGTATAAAACACATCTTGAGCAATACATTCAGAAATAAGATTCTCATTCAAGGTATGCAAGTTCTTCCTCTCAATCTCATTATATTTTAATTCTCGCTCATAGTCACTAACCTCAACAATCATCGCATCAAATTCCTTTTCCATTTCTTTAATATCTAAGTCCATCCCCTTTTTAAGACTCTTAAATTGACCTTTTAATTGTTTAAAGAAAGGCATGATCTCAGTTAAATAGCATTCTTTAGTTTGCTCAAAACCCCTTTCCCTTTCAGTTATCCCAGTGGGTGTGATCCGTTTCTTACAAGTTTTCTCAAAATCAACAAATAATTGAAAGATAACATATTGACTGATTAAGGTCTTGCTTTTAGTGGCAATAGTTCTAGGAACTAAATGCATTGGTGTATTTGGAGGATACACAGTCGCTGAAGACATTTTCCTAAGGGGAGGGTTTGTTACAACAAGATTCTCTGCTTTTTGCTTATCTAAATCCTTTTTCCAGAACACTTGTTCGGGTGTTAACAACGATTGAGGCTTAAACTTGTTCAAGGAGATCCAATTTTCCTTTTTGTAATCATGGGGTTTGATCGTTATGTTATTCTCTTTACATTCAGGATCTTCTAGCTTCTTATTCATTTTGTCCCTAGATGCATCATCTAATTTTCTATCTTCCTCAGTGCACTCAACGCAACCAGGTTTCTGTCTAGGTTCAAGAATCTCATTTCCATCATAGATCACATTATTAGCAGCTCTAGCCTTTTTAATGACCTCTGGATTTGGTTCTACAACAAGGGGAATGCTATGCTTATCGCTTAAAACTCTATGCTTAGTGATCAAGTGAGCAGTCTGAATGGTATTCCCTTGTACGTACAACGTATTTTCAAGCTTGTTTCTCAAAGTTTTTAGATTGGAAAAATCATTCAAAAGTTTTGATTCCTTAGCATTGAATTCTTGCTTAAGCATTTTAACATTTTCTTGAAGTTCTTTTTTTGCTTAGCAGTTTTAGAAAGCTTTTCTTGTAAGGAGTTTAACTCTTGTTTTAAGACTTCTTCTCTAAAGTTACTTTTTCTAATAATTGTACGCATTTGGTCATCCATTTCTTGCTCACGGGTGGTCAACTCAAACTTAGCACATTGTTCATAAATAGCAACTTGTTCTTTATAGGCATTCATTTCAGAGATAATAGAATCATCAGGGGCACATGCAGTGTATTCATCAAAGACATAGTCCTCATTGACTGCGGAAGATGCATTACTTGGTACAACCTCACTTTCACTTTGCTTCACATATTGATCATATGGGACAATATTGCTATTACCCTCATCATCAATATTTGATTCATAAGTTTCAAGATTTTGTACTTTATTATGCATATTTTGCTCATCAACATCATCATATAGTTTTAATACCTCTGAAATGATTTTGTCTTTGGATGGATTAGCCTGTTGTGGTGGAGGGACCTTTGGAGAGACCATAGGTGAGATGCTAGCCATGAAGATTGTTTGGGCAGTAGGTTCATCATCGACATCAGAGTCAAATGCATCACAGTCAGCTACTTGAAATGTATTTTGATGATTATTACCTATCTCCTGAATTGGCTGTTCATCAACATCAGCATCATAGGTTCAGGCATTTCCCTCAGCAAGGAACAACAACTCCTCTTCATCCAAAGCTGCTCCATTGTCCTGAGCTTGCATAAGCAACATCTTGTCTCTGAAGTATTCTGCATTCTGTGGACGTTTTGGAGATGTGCAGTCACTAGCAATATATCCCTCACCACCACAGTTGTAGCACTTAATTGGCTTTGCTTGACCTTGATTCCCATTCCTTCCCCTATTCTGATTTACCCCATATCCTCTACCAACTCCTCCTCTTCCCTGTTCATACTGCCTTTCTTGAACTGGTTGCACCATAACCTTCCCATCTCTGACAGTTGCTTGATTGTGTGGATTGGATGCTGTTCTGAGGTTATTGTTGGTGTGTGGAAGAGAGTTAATGTTTTGACTGACCATGAGAGACAGTTGATTGATGAAGTTTTCCATGAATGTGTTTGGGTCTGGAGGCTTATATGCTGGATCAGGGATGAGTTTGTAATTACCATCACCCATGGGAATGACTTGAGAAGCTTTGGTAGTGATACCAACATTTGTGTAAAAGGCTATTGAGTCATTTGATGAACTTGTTTCTCCCTGGTTGGTTTTGAACTGTTCTAGAATCCTTTTCTCAAACATAGCATGTCTCTCATTCTGGAGAAGGAATGCATATAGTTGCTCATAGTTGGTGTTCTTCAATCCTTTGGTTAGCTTCACAAAGGTGACAAACTTGTGCCATTCGGGATTCATGTTGTTCACAAACTTTGAGTTCAGCTGAATGTTTGGCATAGTCATTCTGATATTCCTCATATCATTTACAAGCTTGTGGAATCTCACATAGTATTCATAGATACTCTCATCTGGTTTCATCTTGAAGTGCTCAAACTCATCATACAGTTGTGATTCTCTGTCTTCTTTGGTTAATTCAGAACCTGAGAGAAGCATCTTGACATTATCCCAAACTACCTTGGCTTCAGTGTTGTGATTGATAAGCTTGTAGATATCTTTTGGAAGACCCTAAAGTATAATGTTAGAAGCCCTGATATCATCATCGAACCTCTTTTTCTCCTTATCATTGAGCTCATCATACGTCTTTGGTCTATCTATTCCATAGATCATTGTTCCATCTGCAGCTGTATCAATTAAGTCTCTTGTAGTCTCAATCTGATAAGGTCCTTCATCAATAGACTTGAGAATGTTGACTCCATTTTCCTTTCCAAGACAGTACAATCTGATTCGTTGTGCCCAAGAGTCGTAGTCAGTTCTGTCAAGCATGGGTGGACGAGTATCTGAACCAGCTGCTTGAACATCTTCGGCAACAGTAGAGATAATTGTAGGTACGTTGGTAGACATGTTTAAAGATTACACGGGATTTTATAACTCAATGATTAAACCGGGAAATAGGTTCTTTCACGGGATTTTACTAAATCAAGAGAAAACCGTATTACAAACAAAAATTCAACCAAGTCGCTACCAAGAAAAAATTCAAGAACACACTTTTCAATCCAAAACAAGCTCAACCACAGTGATTCAAGCTTACCAAATCAAAACTCAAGCACATACAATGATCCTAAACACAAAAGTACACCCAAAATTCTAACTTTAACATTAGAAATGAACCAAATGATGCAAAAACCACTAAACCTTTTCAAACTAAAAACCATATAAAAACCACTAGAAATCCAAGGATATGTAAGAGATGATCAAACCATGGCTCTTGATACCATTTGTAACATTTTGGATTTCACATACACATCAAACCATTAACACAAGAGGCGTACAAGATGAGTTTCTAGAGAGAGAAAGGGTTAGAGGTTTGGGAACTTTAGTGAGAGAAAGAAAAATCTTATTATGAGCTCCAACTCTCTACCTTGGGAGGCAGAGAGTATTTATAGTTCTTACATAAATCACCACCTACGGGCTGTGGATCAGGCATACAGTGGGTAAAGACCCGTCCGTCCTCCACGGTGTTACTTAACTAAATACTACTTAACTTATAATAATCTACGACTACGAGCTTTCTAACGATTACATATACTTGAGGTGACCGACTCTTTAATAACTGGATTTAATAAATCCTAACATAAAGGGTTGATTTGTACGTTAAATAACTTGCATGGGAAGTCTAGGGACTAAACATGTACATATTGGAAAGCTAAAGGGTGAATATATATGCATGCATGTATGTGTTGAAACTACAAGGACTACTTTTGTAATATAGCTATCACAAAAGCTTTTTGCATTTGAGTGTTAAGTTTTTGTAAAAGTTTCTTATACCTATCATTTAATTGTATGAAATGCATCAAGCTTTTTATAGGTATGTTTGGCATACGAATTGTTAAAAAGTAAAAGAACTAAAAATAGTAATGAATTCGGTTCACACAAGTTATTCTCAATCCATGTATGATGTCAAACAAACAATAACAGTATCAAATGAGTTTCGCAAACACAATAAAATACAAATCAAGCTCGAGAAGTATCTTGTTTCATCGCGCTTGAAGCATCAGATAAAAAATCCTTGAGTATGATCAAGAATCAGACGAATTAACAAATTAGCAAGTATCCAAAGATGCTTACTTACAAGTGTTGAAGTTGTTGAGCCCTTTGCAGATGCTCCAATAAAGATTTCGCCTTCCGTTGAGCCCTTTCTGAAAAATTCTTTGCTAGTTTCATCAAAGGGATCACTGCACCGAGCCTACTTATACAAGCAAGATTGTCACTATCTCTCTTGGATAAAGAAAGCAAGATCGAAGTACGAACCACTCACGAACGCTTTTTGTTCGTCACGTTTGGGACACTCACTAATAAAGTGATTAGGGTCCCCACATTTAAAACAAGCGCGTTTATCCCTTGATTTCTTGTCATCTTTGCCTTTCCAGAACCCCCTATTGTTGTCATATGGTTGCTTGACATATCTTCCCATCTCAACAGAAGATCTTGATGATTCTGTCACCTCTACACCTGAACCCATTCCTGAGCTCCCAGTTGCCTCATCAAGCTCAGATCCTAGACCACAAAGTAAGTGGACAAGATCTCAAGACATTGAGCTTGTGAACATCATTGGTGAACCCACTGAAGGCATGCTCACAAGAAGCATGGCTGCTAAGTTTACAGCAGCTTTAGCCAATGAATGTCTATATGCTGATTTTCTATCAGAAATAGAACCCAAAAGTGTCATTGAAGCTCTAAAACATCCTAGCTGGGTTCAGGCTATGCAAGAAGAACTTCAACAGTTTGATAAAAACAAGGTCATGACCTTGATCAAATGTCCTCAAAATATCATAGTCATAGAAATGAAGTGGGTTTTCAAAAACAAAACTGATGAAAATGACACAGTCATTAAAAACAAAGCCAGACTTGTAGCCAAAGGTTACAGTCAACAAGAAGGCATTGACTATGATGAGACATTTGCTCTTGTTGCAAGAATGGAAGCCATCAGGATCTTCCTTGCATATGCAACATACATGAACTTCAGGGTCTACCAAATGGATGTAAAAAGTGCATTCCTGAATGGTGAACTCAAGGAAGATGTGTATGTTCAGCAACCCCCAGGCTTTGAGAGTAGTGAATACCCTGACTATGTCTGCAAGATTGACAAAGCCCTATATGGACTAAAACAAGCTCCCAGAGTATGGTATGAAACTCTCACAACCTTCCTGATTCAAAACAAGTTTGTCAGAGGAAAGATAGACAACACACTGTTTAGCGAAGTTTTTGGGCTGAAAATGTAAAATTGGAAACTTTAAGTCTTAAATCTCAAAAGTGTAAACTTGGGGGCAGTTTTCATAAAACAGTTTCATTAAGGGACTAAAACTGTCAATTTCGGAAAGTTTGATGTAAAACAAGTTTCGGGTAAAAAGTGTCAATTTATCAAAGTTGAGGGACTAAACTCGTACATTTTGAAACTCGAGGGTAAAAAGTGTAAATTCGGGAAAAAGTTTAGAAAACTTATAAACTTATCATTTCTTCAAAAAAACAAGTATTTTGATCGTTTTAAGTGTTGTAAAAGTATTTTACCTTGAATACCGTTATACTTATATATATATATATATATATATATATACATACATACATATATATATATATATATATACACACTAGCCGTTTAAGCCCGCCCAAGGGCGGGCACGACTTGTGATTTCTTGCTTGTTTCCAAGTGTAATTTAGCAACCTCTATCATAATTGAACGTTTTGATCAATTACTCAAACTACCTTACCCACCCATTATTTCTACCCATAAACTAAACCTTTGAATTTAACAGGTACCACAACCCTTTCTGCTATGAAAACCACAGTTAATCCAAACACTAAAGTAGTCTACAAAAATAATTCCGACAAAGAGTATTTTAAGTCCAAAACTTTTAAGTTCACCGTAGTCGTGGTAGGAGAGCCACCATACGTAGACTTTTTCACATATAAAAAACGAATCTAATTGCTTAAATGTGATGAGAACAAACATGGGATAAGATGAATCACTTTCACAAGTTGAGATTTCAGGTGATGATTCAGACAGGACGTTGATATTAGCATGCGCTTCTTCAGGATACTGATGCTCGGACTCTTCATTTTTCCCATTCAATTGCTGAGATGGTAATGTTGTCGTCTGATAATGACCTTTGGTATGATCCCATGCATACACAAAGAGGTACTAATATTATCTACTTCTTAGGACATATTGCGCTAGTCAATTAACCCGCTCATCTCTCAAAGGTAAAAAGATTTCTACACTTTATTATTCTAAAAGCCATATGTGTCACAGTGATCAAGCAAATACCTCAATAGTATTAAAGAAATGTACCTTGTGTTTTCTCAAGAATATTAGAACTACGGCTTCCAAAATTTTGCTGCTGTTAACGCTCGGACCTTGTAGTTAAACCGGCTGACAAATGGAAGTCCTTTTCTCTGAACTCGTTGCACCATAACAATCGATGAGCTACGTTCAACAAGCTCGACAAGGTGCATTATGTAGAACTTGAGTCGGTTCTTGTTTATGGGGCAAGTTGACTCGATCAAATTGATCAGTGAAGATATGTTTCCTGGGACATGGGCACATGCCAAGCGGTGTAATTTCTTACTGGAAGAAGAGCTTGCACTGCCACTTCTTCTCCCAGGCTTGTATATGGCCATGACGGCTGGAGTTGTGATAAAAGTGGCGAATAGTGTTATAGGACTAATATAGCAAAACCCTCATCATTAAGAACCTGCAAAAATTATTTTGATCTGATTATGAAATTGAATTCAAAATTTGAGTTGAAAAGAAGAATTTAATTGCACCAAGCTGTAAAGCCTACTTCCATTTTTTACTAATTGCAAGCATGTAAAAAATGGGCCTAGTGGTTGACCCTGTAATAGGTGGCAACACTACACCTTTAGGTGTGATCCCTTCTAACCCAGGTTCTAGAAGCCAAGATGGACACATTTATGTTCAAATTTTATGCGAGTATGCCAATATGAACACATTTACTTATAATTTGGTTTCTTTGGTTATGTTTTATTACGAATGGATCATATTCACCAAATAAAGATAGTGATAGTGGATGTATATACATGACCACTTTGACCCTCTATGAAATGTCTTGTTTTGACCCGTTACCAGACTCCCCATTTTGCAACCACTTAAGTAATAACTGTATATATATAACTGCAAAAGTTCTTTTTCACGAGACGCTTTCCAGTTCAAAATTGTCCAGCCTCTAGTTTTATCTTGTGCTGTAGTTAGATCTGCAACCACAACTAAATCAGCACCAAATTTACTCATATAAATATATTTCCCTCTGAATCAACACTTTTGTTAGTAGAAAGTAATGCCTCGACAAACTGACGATATTACAATAGTCGATCCAAACACAATAAGCGTGCAACATCTCCAGGTGCTTTTCTACGCTCAAAATTCATTTAGACATTACTTATCAACACGTTGAAAAATTATTCTCTATTTGCATAATATAAAATTTTATTTTGTTGTGTGCTAATAGCATTTGTAAGATTTTTAATGGCTGATCATGGCAAATAATAATCATGTACTAAGCCGAATTTCCAAGGAAACAATCTCTCTGGATCCTTATGAGCCTGGTTGTAAGTGGTACGTACTATAAATATACGACCGAGACATCATTAAAATTGTTGTAAATGAATAAACGTGATATCTCAAAATATGGCAAGTACCTTGTAGGACAAAACATCATTATGGATTCTTGTAATTAGCTCTGAAGCTTGGAGAATTTTGGGATGAATTTCATGCCATGCCAAAGCCTCTTCACTGACGACTTCACCCATGGCCATTAACGCGGATTTTACAAGAACGTTGTAGGTTGAAGTAATCATTTCATTTTCCAGATACTCTTGAAATGATGGCACTTGTCTGCTATGTCTCCACTCAGATTCTCTAAGGTACGCACTGGCTATCTCTTGAAACTGTTCATGACAGAAATTTAGTTCTTGGTATTTAGATGCAAATAATTGAGTCATATATTGACAATACTGCATATCAAATAATTAAACCATACTACTTGTTTTGAAGCATTAACCACATTTGCTCTTCCTTTTTTAACTGCTTGTTTCTCAAGTTCAGCATACTCATTGAGGATGATTTTGTAAAATGGTTTAGTATATTCTGGAAGTATTTCAAGAGCACTAATTTCCCACTTGAATGTAAACACGATCATTCGAGTCTAGCAAACTTGCAAAAAATTGAACTCATACTAATATGTGTGCCATTTTGGTACCTGTTTATGGCATCTGTTAAAAGTCGAAGTTCCTCAATAGTAGCATATGCATCAAATGTGTCATCTAACACTAACACCAGTTGCGCAATTTTTGTAGTTATAATTCTGGCTTCAGAGTAATGAGGCTCCACAAATACTGCAAACATCCATAAGTACGTCTTTGGCAGTTTCTCCCTTGTATAAGGACTTATTTTTTGGAACTTGATGTCCTTATACCACCTAATCAAGAGAAAGGATATTATTTAGATGGGTTTGCACTTCTAAGCTTGAGAAATCAATATAGATAAACTTGTAAATAATAAAGCTAGCTATAAAACAAAAGATGAAAACGGATTAACACATAACTTACTTGGTGAGAATCTGAAGTTCTTCCTTCTGCCTTAGTTGAAAGTAATTAAAGTGCGCATTTGATAGCTTTGGTATTGGGTCATATTTTAAGCATTCTTCTTCATAGTTGGAGAAATACAGTCTTGCCTCTACGATTGGCAACCCCCGATGAAAAGGAAAATTCCAGGCCAGTTTCATCTGTTGTGCAAGACTACCTTCAAGAGTGTCTACGACATCCTTTAGTTGAACTTCCGTAAATGCTAAGGCCTCATCTAATACTATTTCTCCTTGAATTATTAGTTGCGTAGATTCTTTGAATTGGTGTATCTCTAGTGCAATATAATTTGGTGTTCTACAAGTTGTATATAGAAGTTCAACACCCTGAAAATAGTTATAGTTAGTGACAACAACACCAAGAGAAGCATTACCTACAAACTATGTCAACTTATTTGAAAAATTATCGTGTTTCATGAAGAAAATTATGTAAATGAGCACAATTCAAGATGGAAGAAATAAGCACCAAGCTATCATGCGTTTAAATGTTATATAAGGAAAGACTGGTATAACTAATAACAACTAAAGACTGTAGACGTACATGTGTCATCTAGCTAGTGAGACATCCCTGTGTCTACCCCCTTCAGCCCCGTCTCATTACCCAAAACCACCCATTTTAGCCCCCAAGCGCACCCACTTCATGACCTATTTCGGCACTAAAGCGTATCCATTTTAGCCCTGACTTCAGCCCCCAATCCCACACCCCTTTCAGCCTTCAAACTGACCCATTTCAGCCCCCATTTTATCACCCCCCCAATCCACCCATTTCAAAAAGTTGCATCGGCCTCACAATAGCTTCCGTTTCCTGTTACATCAACTCCAAATAGTTTCTTGTTACAAAATAATCAACTCCAAATACCATTTCCTAAAGAAATATACTACTTTCTAACTTGTGGCATGGATATTTATGAAAAAGATTGAAAAGAGCTTTTACTTTCATCCAAAATTCTAAACACAAAATTTTTCAAAAGATATCAAAGAACTAACCAAACACGTACCATGTACATTTCTTGCACTTTTAGATGACAAGAACAACCATCCCAGAGATCCTTATTGAATAACATGCAGAACATTGTACCTTTAAATAAAACAAAAGATTATATTGTTTGACTAAGAATTAGACGATCATTAACAGTTACAATTAGTACCTCCTAGAATTTATCCTCCAACCCATGTTCAAAAGCTCCGGTTGATATCGGTAAATTGAAGTGTTTTAGACATTACTTATAACCACGTTGAACAATTATTATCTATTTGCATAATATAAAATTTTATTTTGTTGTGTGCTAATAGGATTTGTAGGATTTTTAATGGCTGATCATGGCAAATAATATTACCGATATAGTTATCTCATGCTTCCGGTGATAAGCATCTGGGGATAAACCACTTCCAGCTGATGGAAAATTTATCCGAACAGGAGTTTCCTCCGTTTTGAAAGCAACAGTCTCTTTTGGGGGCTCATAGCTATGATCAGATCCGCCGTTTGTAGTCTAACACAAAATTATAGCAATCAATAAGTTAGTATAAAACAATAGCACAAAGTATCTAGAAGACAAAAAGTCTAAAGTATGTTTTTTTTAAGGTTCAGAGACATTTCTCGTGTTTGAAATATATGGTTTGGAAAACAACCTCATCATCAGCTTTAGTTTCAGAAGGAAGCTTTGACCCACCATTGCCACTACTTTCATGTCGTAAATCATCACCCGCAACACCATTATCAGTCTCTGGAGCATCTGAAGATTGCTTTTCAGTAACATCAGGCTTGGGAGTTAAATCCTTAGGCCTCTGATATTGAGTAACATTAATTACGGGATTCCAAAAGTAAAGGTTCCCAGTTCTACCATAAACTAAACCTCTCCATGGCTTGTGAAAAGTCGGATCCTCTGGTGCATAACGAGGTCCAGCAGCAGCCATATCAGCAAACTGATCTCAAGTATACTACACAGATAAACCACAGACAAAATTATAAGACAGGATGTATAAACGAATAAAAAACAGAGAGAGATCAACATAAAGCAACCCGAGCAAGTTTAACTTGTGTTAGGTCACCATATTGTAATACAAGCATCAATATGTAAGAAATATAGATAAGGTGATCGGATGAACACTTTACACACACACACACGAATGAAACTAGAGAAAAGATATGCGTAGGATATATGTGTGAAATGAACAACCAACCTTCAAATGAAGGTATACAAGTGTTTATATAGGGAAAGGAACTAGGGAAACACACAAGTTCCCTTCCTTTCCTTATTGGATATGGGCCAAGGCTTATGGGCTTTCTACATAAGCCTTGCCTTTAGTACAAACATAAAAGCCTAATTAAGCAACCTATTACATGTTAATTACAAACACTTGAAATATAGTTTAGGAGTGATTCCAACAATCTCCCCCTAAGTGTTGGTAATTAATGACTTAAGTAATCTTTAAACGTTGTTGGTGCTGATGTAATAGTTGCTTTGACGTCTTCTGACATTCTTCTTTCTTGTAAGAAGAAGTGCCTTGATTCTAACAATCTCCCCAGTGTGAGGATCTTGTTTTCTTTGAAGTTTTCAGCTTTGACGTCTTCATTTATCTTTGTTCTTTGTTCTGGTGTGGATATGGTGATGTTATGTTGTGGTAATCTGCATCAGGTCCGCTTCATTGCTCAGGTGTCTCCACGTCATTCTCCAACATGCTCACACATTCTTTAACGTTGGGTTTCAGTGTTGATGTAGTTCTCTTTAGTCTTTAAACATTGTAGATTCTTTGGCTTTGATGAAGAATCATTCTGACTTTTGTGTTGCCTTTTGAGAGAACTTCAATTAATGTTGTTGTTGGTATGAGCATGTGGAGAATCTGCACGATCATCTCCCAGGAGCATCCATAAGAAGAAAACATAAGAATTGGTTAGTGATAAACACCAATCGATCATTGTGGTCGTTTCTTAAAGAGTTGACCACTACGATTGTTCTTCTGATGAATGTCTTGATTCCATTCACCATGGTCGGGCGAATCAGCCGTCCGAATCCCATAAGGGACAGTTGGCATTACATTGAACAAGTTCAAGTAATGACCTACATTTTCAGGACTCGATTCTTGAAAGGAATCTCCTTAGCGGGATTTCCAGCACTTACAAGTTCGAACTTCGAGCGTGTTAACAACATAGTGTGAAAACACATCTCTAATTCTAGCAAAGGCTGTTCCTAAGCTGGAGTCCCTCAAGTAGGATAACACGATGTACCGAAGTACACCTACAGTTTAGGTAAGCCGCTGAGGTACACCGAAGCATCACCCCACGACTGTAGACCATTTGAGACAACACTAAGCATAACCCACAAGGAGTTACCGAAGTGACCTGCTGTCAGGGCTGTTTGAAGTTGACCCTGGCAGGAGTTTCCATTTAATCACTAAGGATCACAGTTGTGAACCCCTCATAAATGTTCTCGACAGATTGCTAAGATCTGTGTAGGACTCTAGAATAGTATCAGTTGCATCCTTATTGTTGAACGACAGGTGATAAAATGTCGAGTGTTCCTAAGAGATCTTTTGATGAATCCTGTGGCTCTAGACTCAATAGTGCGCTTTAGTTTTCTTAAGCGGAGACTAGGGAGAGGGTCTCCTTCTTCAATACCAGCAATCTCTAAGAGAAAGCCGATAGTTTACGTAGGGTTCCCTGTGAGAATGAAACAAGCTTCTGTTGAGAGAAACTTGAGTGGCTAAGAAGGTTTAGTGCATGCGTCACTGGGTCCATGACGACTTTAATCTTCAATACCGATGTCATCAAGTGACAACCAGTAGCATATGTATTGAACCCGGTGTCTGCCCTAAGTTGAATAATTTGGAGGGCTATTTCTTTTCACCCTTTTATTTACTTTTCTTTTTAATTCTTCAACTCCTTCTTTCTCCGATTCTCATTTTCTCCTTTTTATAATCATACCTAAGGACTTCTAAATTCTAAATATTGGTGGTGTCCTTGGGTAGATCCCTCCGGCTCTGGCGGATCATAGGATGGTTATTCCTAACCTTAGTCACCTTATAACTCCAAGACTAACCTATGTTGCCATAAAACCATTTTCATGAAAATCTCTCAAAGTGGTTATGAGTAAAAACATTTTGTACCACTGTGAGAGTTATGTATTTTGCAGAAATACTCCCCCTCAACACGTGCTTAAGTGTTTTGATAGAAATCTGCACGGTGAGAGAAGAGCGTACACATTTGAATTGATCGACTCAAGATAGACAATTCCCCGCGAGACACGGTTACGTTGCATAGTTAAAGAGTTACATTGTCAGCTTTTAGGTGACAACTATCTCTAATGACTACCTTGAAGGTGTGGACAAACCTCGAAAGCTTGTCAAACCCGTCAAAGTTCATGTGTATCAAGAGTTTCTCGAATAGGTACACTCTACTCGGATAAGTCTTGCAAGACAAATCTTTTCGATGTATGACAGTTCAGATCTCGTCAATTCTTGGGTTAAGTCTTTAGCACGAAGATTCAATCACAATTTTCACAAAATATTTGTATCACAATTTTTCTCCCCCTAAAAAATGGCATATAAATGTTATTTTAGACGAAATTTTGATATCGAATATGTCCATTTCGAGTTTTATGGGAAGATTTCAATGGAGAACCATTTGTGAACAAAGATTTTAGCAAGTACTCCCCCTCAACAAGTAATACTAACTTTTGAGATTTTGAAAATATAAGGGAAAGTACTTGTTCTTTTGAGTAAAACTTTTTAAAAAAATGAAAGTTTTGATAAGTTTTACTCAAAAGTAAGAAGCTTTCGCTCCTTTTATAGGATTGTGGCACTGAAGGGTACCACAGGGTCCCTTCATTACAAGAACGGGTTGTACACTGTTATGTGTGCACAACCCATTGTTAATAATAAAGATCAACACATCCAAATATTAATCAAGAAAATAACCAAGGAGTACCAGGCAGTCCGTCAATAACGCTGGGAGTTCTTTCTGGACGTTGATAGCCTGTTAGAGAGATACTCGGTCGTCCACCCACGAAGCTCTCCAAAGTCCTTATCTGATCGCGACGAAATAACCTTTCATCAATCCTTGTGATGATTTTCTTTACATCCCTCTTTTCCCTCGAATTCCACCGCTTCTGTGACTCGATGCCATCATGAATCTCTTTTAACCGATATGCTAACCCGTCCCGAACCTTCTTCAAAGTGTGATCACAAAACTTGTGAAGCTCATTACATGCCATGAAATAGTTATGGTGAAGTTCACTGCGGTAGATTATGCCAAACTTTGGTTTCTTGAGAATGGTGTACTGAGCCAGGTGGTTGATATCGGGAATGTTTAGCAGTGGTTTTATGAGATTAACATGTTTTTGGTATGATTCCACGGCAAGTTGAAGGTCTTCAACACGTTCCTGGATAACGATGCTTCTGATGAATATCAACAATGACTTGATGTATTGGAGCTGGATGTTGGTGGAGAACTGTCGCATTCAACCTTGTATCTTAGCAAGATACATGTCTTCAATGTCATTGAGTGATAATCTCGGAAAATCTGCTTCAGTAAAGTCATATTCCTGTTCGTCTTGGCGTTTGGCTACAATTTTCTTCAGGAATGAATAGTCCCACTTAGTAGACAGGTTAACATGCATTATAGAAATGATCCGTTGGTCACTGTACACCTCTTTGTTAGATTTGAGTACCTGACAGCTTCTGTAGAAGATTCTTCTTCGTTTAAGCCAGTGATGAATTCCATACAGTGCATCGAGGTCATAATTAACCACATTATCAACGAACATTCATGTGGCTTCTTCCTCGATGGCAACATTGTTGGAGAAGACTGCTGCCGGGATGGGGAAGGTGAGTGAGGTAGCGTATTTCTTGCTAACATCGCTACCGTGTTGAAGAAATTCCAGGTCATTGTTGAAGAAGTACCGGTAGGGAATCCGTTGTTGATCAGGTCGACCAATGGTGGGTAGTGGCTTTGTCCAGTCGGTGTAGTATGGAGCCTTGTCAGGTCTGGTGAAGTCGATGTTGGATTCAGGGTTGAGCCAATCAATATTGTTGGACATGGCTCGTGCTATGTTGTCGAGATGATATTCGACTTCTATGGCACTGTTAGAGCTGTCCTTAAGCAGCTGAAAAGCATCGTTCTTGATTCGCTTTAAATCTGCTTTCGTCATCTTCTTTACTTTAAACTTTTCTTGGATGATCTTGACATGCTCCATAGTTCGACCATCTACCAGTTCTTAGCCTTCCGGTAATTGAGGGGTGGCCTCAACAAGCTTTGAAAACCATTCATATTCGTCAATTTCATCTTCATCTAGCCATGATACAACTGATGTTGACTTTTTCTTCTGTGGCTTGGAGGATGATGCTGGTTGCTTAGTTGATGTAGAAGAAGGAGGTTGTTGTTGGGGCTCAGGAATCTCCTCATCGTCACCACCAGTGTATTCAAAATGATCACCAGTTTTTCCGTTGGTGGTGGAGACTCAAAGTCCTGAGGTTTGTTTCTAGCAGGAGGACGTTGTGAAGATCTTCTGGTGGTAGTGGTCCTTTGGTGTGGTGGAGGCATAGATGATGATTCGTCAGTTTTCTTTTTGCGTTTTGGCTCAGAATCCTTGTCCGCATCATCGTCGTCTCTTGGTCGTTTAACCTTACTAGCCGACTCTTTGCACGATGTCTTGAGTTGATATTCTAGCAATGCCTCAAAAATTTTAGCTTCGTCCGAAGAGAAAGTTGCGGATCGTTGTGACATTTGAATAACCAACTTAGATATCAATTCTGCATCACTGACAACAGTAGATGGAACAGGTTTGATTTGCATGACCACAGGGGTTTTAGACATGGTCTGCTTGACCAATGACATGAGATATGGATAGAGTTGCCTGGCCAACATCTCTCTTGTGACTCTAGGGACAGTGTCGAGAAGGAACTTGTGAGTGTAGTCCCTTATCGTCTTGTCCATTTCCCCTTGGATATCTCGATTGAGAAACTGCTGGATTTGTTCTCTTTCATCCGAAAACTCGTTTATCACGTTCTGAAGTAGATTGACTCTGTCTGCAAGCTGATTTAATTTCTTCTTAACAACATTGCGTTTCCTTGCTTGTCTGACAGCTTTGACAATCTTTGTTTTTGCACATGATGCCCAAGTATCGGTTGGTTTCTTGACAGATTTGGATGTGGATTGGGTGGTAGCATCTTTGGATGGTAGTGGTGATGAATAAGATGAATAATCTGATGAAGATGAGTGATGAGATGGCTCTGGGTCTTTTGGTGGCTCAGAAGTTCCTTCAGGGTTGTGATCAGGATTATATAGGAGATAATTATCAGCTTCTTCGCGAGCTTTAGCCTCTTCTTCAGCCTTTACCCTAGCCTCTTCTTTAGCTTTAGCTCGAGCTTCCTCTTCAGCTCTTTCCCTAGCAGCTTCCTCAATGTCTTCATCAGTTATGTTTTCATCCTTCTCCTTTTCCTCTTCTTCAAAATCAAAGATGATTTCATCTTCTTGCTGCTGTTGCTCTGTTGATTTGTGAGTGGTGGTACCAGTTCCCTTATCGGGTTGATTAACCGCATCGAAAACTGGTGTGGTTAGTTCACCACCACTTGAACCTCCAGCCACGAGTTTGTTGAAGATTAAATTTCATAGCAGCATGTTAAATCCTTAGATGCTTCAATGTTTTGTGGCAGTCTTTCTTTTCATCCTTTGGTTCTTCATCTGAACTCCCCTCTTCTTCATGCTCTGTAACTGGAGTTTTACCCTTGTCTGATTTGGGACTAGTTGGCTTGTCAGCAATCTTTAGTGATGTTGTATCATCAGTAACAGACTCTGAGTAGTGAACCTCCTCATCAGTTTCAGTATCCTCGGAGTCTTGATCCTCTAATTTAGGTGCCGGTTTAGGAGTAGGAATGGCACCCTCAGATGGAACTTTTCTTTTTCGTAGAGGATTCCTCTTAGGATACTTACGGGCACTCCCAGTGCTTGCAACACTTCCAGCACTACCCGATCTTCTAGTCTTCTTGACTGGGATGGCTGAAGACTTTTCATCCATAAAGCCGACTTTGCCTAAGGCCACTGCTTCTTGATATCGTGAATGTTGGAAAATTTAGTGCACTTGTGGGAATAGTTCACACCTTTTAATGGGTTAGGAGGTACGGAGTGTACACCCATAAGGTCCATGAACACCCTGACTCTTGTAGTGGTTTGTATTGGTAGTGCTTGGTGAAAGTACTGTTGTGGTTACCACTGATTATCAGTGTTTCCACTGAAGCAGTACTTCCACTGGATCAGTGTTTCCAATGAAGTGGTGTTTACTGAAGTAGTGTTTACACTGAAGCAGTGGTGTTTCCACTGAAACAGTGTAACCACTGATAGCACTATGAAAGTACTGATGAAAGTACTGAAGCTTGTAACGGCTTTGACCTATTCAAGTGGCAGTTTCAACTGCTTAATGACCACGTTTAATTGGTCATGTAACCACTAACGGCTATAATGGGGATAATTATGAGACTATTAATGGGCCGATTAATACTCATAATTCCATTGGATTAGCTAAGAGTAACCTCCTATAAATAGGAGATGTGAATATGCATGAAGAACACACAAAAAACACTAAACACTTATAAGCGCAAGGGTTATAGAATTGTGCCTAATTCTCTAACTGCATTTGGTCTTATCCCAAGTAGATATTCGTGATACCCAGGCATTAGGGTCGAATAGTTTACTTTGGAAAGTGATCACACGATTCCAAGTGATATCCGGTAACCACTTAGTGGTATTTGTTTCTGCTGAATAGTTGTTGTTTCTGCTGAAGTTGATTATCTTACCCAGTTCTGGGAGTTAGACACCAACAATCAAAGTAAACTATTTTGTGATAATCAATGGCAACTGCTACAATGAAACACATGGCTTCAAACTTTGCTAAGCTGGACAAGTTTGAAGGGGTGGACTTTAGGAGATGGCAGAAGAAGATGCACTTCTTGCTGTCAAGCATGAGTGTGGTGTATGTGCTAACCACACCTATTCCTGATGATGGTGATGATGCTACTGTGGAGCAGATCAGGAGGAGGAGCAAATGGGAGAATGATGACTACATATGCAAAGGTCTTATTCTCAATGGTATGTCTGATTCTCTGTTTGATATTTATCAGAACTTTGAATCTTCCAAAGAACTGTGGGATTCCTTGGATGCCAAATATATGGCTGAGGATGCATCAAGTAAGAAGTTTCTTGTTAGTAATTTCACAAATTACAAAATGACTTATTCAAGACCAGTTATGGAACAATACAATGAACTTCTTGGAATACTTGGAAGGTTTACACAACACAATATGAACATGGATGAGGCCATTAAAGTCTCATGTGTTATTGACAAACTCCCTCCTTCTTGGAAAGATTTCAAGCATACCTTGAAACATAAGAAGGAGGAGTTAACTCTGGTTGAGTTGGGCAGTCATCTGCGCATTGAGGAGTCTCTCAAGATGCAGGATAATGACAAGCCAAAGAGTAGCAATGCTACTGGACCATCTGTTGTCAATATGGTAGAGCATAACAACTCCACCAGGTACAATGACAACAAAGGCAAACGCAAATTTCATGATAACACAAGGGCAGATCCTAACAAGAAGGAAACACTTACTTGTTGGAAATGTGGCAAAACTGGTCACATTAAAAGGGACCGCAAGGGTGTTAAAGTTGGTGGTAAAGCCAATGGATCAGGCACTAATGGTTCGGGGAGTGGTGGTTCAACCAACTCACTGAAAGGTCAGAATATGTTTAATAAGTCTTTTCAGATTTATTATGTTACATATGTATCTGAATCTTTTTATGTGCAGGATGATGATGTTGCGTGGTGGGTTGACTCTGGTGCAACTGTTCATGTGTGCAAAGATAGAAGCTGGTTCAAGACCTATGAGTCACTGAATGATGGTTCTATTCTTCACATGGGAAATGAGTCAACAGCCTTGGTGCATGGTCGTGGTTGTGTTGATCTTAATTTTAGTTCTGGAAAGATTGTAACCTTGTTTAATGTTATTCATGTTCCTGATATAAGGAAGAACTTGGTTTCAAGTAGTGTATTGAATAATCATGGATATAAACAAGTTATTGAGTCTGATAAATTTGTGCTTTCTAAGCATGGTGTTTTTATTGGTTTTGGTTATTTATGTAATCAAATGTTCAGCCTTAATATTTCTACTAATGTGTTAATTCACTTTTGTGACCACCACTAACACTGATTCTAGCCTATGGCATGCAAGACTTGGCCATGTACACTAT
The DNA here is from genome assembly GCA_910596185.1 of Chrysanthemum makinoi. NCBI lineage: Eukaryota > Viridiplantae > Streptophyta > Magnoliopsida > Asterales > Asteraceae > Chrysanthemum > Chrysanthemum makinoi. The sequence continues at coordinate 298,187,252 of OU343224.1, forward strand.
AAAAGAATGCAAGATATGTCTAAGGATGGGTTGATCCCAGCTTTTGACATGGACACTGAAAGTGTAAAACTTGCATGTTGACCAAGATAACCAAGAAACCCTTTCAGGGTGTTAGTCGTGAGACTAAGGTCTTGGAGCTTATTCACAGGACTGTGTGATTTGCATGCCACTCCTTATTTGGGAAATAAGAAGTACTTTGTGACATTTATTGATGATGCTTCTAGGTTTTGTTATGTTTATTTGTTACATACAAAGGATGAAGCATTAGATAAATTCAAAGTGTTTAAAACTGAAGTTGAATTACAACTTGGGTCTTTGATCAAAAGATTAAGGACTGATAGGGGAGGTGAGTACATGGATACTTTGTATTTTCAGTCTGTTGGTATAATCCATGAAATGACTGCCCCTTATACTCCTCAGCAAAATGGTATTTCGAAAGGAAAACAGGGCGCTGAAGGAGATGGTTAATTCCATGTTATCCTATTCAGGACTGAGTCAAGGGTTCTGGGGTGAAGCTATGTTAACAGCTTGCTATTTATTAAATAGGATTCCCAACAAAAGGAACAAGGTTACCCCTTATGAACTCTGGACTAAAAGGAAACCCAACTGAACTATCTCTGGGTCTGGGGTTGTAGGGCTGTTGTAAGACTCCCTGATCCAAAGCAAAAGACTTTGGGTGAAAGAGGCATTGATTGCATCTTTGTTGGATATGCTGAGCATTCCAAGGCTTTTAGGTTCTATGTTATTGAACCTAATGAATTTGTTTCAGTTAACTCAATAATTGAATCAAGGGATTCAAACTTTGATGAGAATAGATTCTCATCAGTCCCTAGACCAAGTCGGAGGATTCCTAATGGAACTCATGACACTGGTATATCAGAGGTCCCTAATGATGAACCATCAGTGGTCCCTGATGAGGTTGTGGTTCAACAACCTGAACCTGTGCTCAGGAAGAGCAAAAGGGTCAGGACTCCAAAGTCATTTGGACTTGAGTTTCAACTATACTTAGTTGAAGGAACAAGGAATGAGGTCTCGCACCAATACTCCTATTGCTTCATTGTTGAGGAAGATCCCAAGACATTTGAAGAAGCAATGAAGTCCCAGGATATTGCTTTCTGAAAAGAAGCAATCAATGATGAGATGGATTCCATCATGGGGAACAACACTTGGGTGTTGGTTGATCTACCACCTGGTTGTAAACCTTTGGGTTGCAAATGGATTTTCAAGAAGAAAATGAAGGTAGGTGGAACTATTGAAAAGTTCAAGGCTAGACTAGTTATTCAGGGCTTTAAACAAAAGTCATGGATAGACTATTTTGATACTTATGCCCCGTGGCTCGTATCATACCATAAGACTGTTGATTGCTATGGCATCTATTCACAATCTGATTATTCATCAGTTGGATGTGAAGACAGCTTTCTTGAATGGTGAATTGGAAGAGGAGGTTTATATGAACCAACCTCGGGGCTTCATCTTGCCTGGCAATGAAAACAAGGTGTGTAAACTGATTAAGTCTCTTTATAGACTTAAGCAGGCACCTAAGCAATGGCATCAAAAATTTGATGAAGTGGTTTTGTCTAGTGGTTATGTTCTTAACCAGGTTGACAAATGTGTATATAGCAAATTTGATGATTCTGGTAAAGGAGTCATCATTTGTCTATATGTTGATGACATGTTGATTTTGGCACTAACCAAAATCGGTTGACTGACAAAGGAATTTTTGTCATCAAGGTTCTCCATGAAAGACATGGGGGTGGCTGATGTTATCCTTGGTATAAGGATTAAACATGAAAGTAATAGAATTTCTATCTCTCAGTCTCATTATATTGAGAAGGTGCTGAGGAAATTCAATTACTTTGATTGTACAGTGAGTACACCTATGGATACTTGTGAGAAGATGATGCCTAATCATGGCAAGGTTGTATCTCAACTTGAGTATTCTAGGGTAATTGGCTGCCTGATGTATGCCATGACTTGTACAAGACCTGATATTGGTTTTGCAGTGGGAAAATTGAGCAGGTATACTAGTAATCCTAGTGCTCATCACTGGCAAGCAGTTCAAAGGGTACTGAAGTATTTGAAGAGAACTATGGATTATAGTCTCTCATATACTGGTTACCCATCAGTGTTGGAAGGATACACTTATGCAAGTTGGATTAGTAACAATGAAGACAATTCGTCTACTGGGTATTCCTACTTGGTGGAGGTGCAATTTCTTGGGCATCCAAGAAACAAACTTGCATCACCAGTTCAACAATGGAATCTGAATTTGTGGCTTTAGCAGCTGCGGTAAAGAAGTGAATTGTTGAAAAACTTGCTCCTTGAGATTCCATTGTGGCCTAAACCTATAGCACCTATTTCTATCCGGTGTGATAGTGCAGCTACATTGGCTAAGGCTTATAGCCAAATGTACAATGGTAAGTCTAGACACTTAGGTGTCAGACATAGCATGATTCGTGAGCTTATCATGAATGGGGTGGTATCTATAGAGTTTGTGAGATCTCAATAGAACTTAGCTGATCACTTGACGAAGGTGCGGCTAGAGACTTGGTTACAAAGTCTGCTAAAGGGATGGGTTTAAGTCCAACTTAGTCATTGAATGCTAGGACACCCAACTCCCTCCGAGGAAACTTAGAGCTGAGTTCAATGTGGAAATGTGAACATTCAGTGGACTGGAGCACATGTTTTATTTACATCCCAAGGTTGTGCTCGAAACCTGCTGAAAGGAGGATGAAGTCTTTACTTCTTAATGGTTAATTTTCTTTGAAAAAGTGCTTGGCAGGAGCATGACTAAAGAGGAACCACCTATGTAAATGTTGAAGTTTTGCGCCTCAGGAAGCTTTTGGACTTTTAGCTTTTACAACATTTATGAATTTGGATATGGACACATGGCTTGTATAGTGTCGGGAGCTTTTAAGTGTTTGAAAACTTGTGTGTATTTTATCTTCAGGTATTCAAATGGGTTGAAGGGTTCAATTCTTAGAACACCCTGATTCTCGAATATTTGAAACGTGTAATTTACTAAGATGGAAATTCAATCCTCGGGACATTTTCATTTATGCACATGTTTTGCTTGATGTTTAATTTTCATGCAAAGGAAGTGAACTAAATTTGGGGAGGATTGTTGGAAAATTTAGTGCACTTGTGGGAATAGTTCACACTTTTTAATGGGTTAGGAGTACGAGTGTACACCCATAAGGTTCATGAACACCCTGACTCTTGTAGTGGTTTGTATTGGTAATGCTTGGTGAAAGTATGTTGTGGTTACCATGATTATCGTGTTTCCACTGGCAGTACTTCCAGGATCGTGTTTCCATCAAGTGGTGTTTCCACTTAAGTGGTGTTTATGAACTAGTGTTTACATGAAGCAGTGGTGTTTCCACTGAAACAGTGTAACCACGATAGCACTATGAAAGTACTTGATGAAAGTCTGAAGCTTGTAACGGCTTTGACCTATTCAAGTGGCAGTTTCAACCGCTTAATGACCACGTTTAATTGGTCATGTAACCACTAACGGCTATAATGGGGATAATTATGAGACTATTAATGGGCCGATTAATACTCATAATTCCATTGGATTAGCTAAGAGTAACCTCCTATAAATAGGAGATGTGAGTATGCATGAAGAACACACAGAAAACACTAAACACTTATAAGCGCAAGGGTTATAGAATTGTGCCTAATTCTCTAACTGCATTTGGTTTTATCCTAAGTAGATATTCGTGATACCCAGGCATTAGGGTCAAATAGTTTACTTTGGAAAGTGATCACACGATTCCAAGTGATATCCGGTAACCACTTAGTGGTATTTGTTTCTGCTGAATAGTTGTTGTTTCTGCTGAAGTTGATTATCTTACCCAGTTCTGGGAGTTAGACACCAACAGTGAATACGATTGGAGTCTTTTAATGTCATCAGTGTATAGGCAGTCAGTCAGTACTACACCTTGTTTCTTTGTTGATGAGTCTTTGAATCTAACAACATTTAATGTAGCCTCAAACAACGCAGAATGATGGTTGAGGTCATCAAGTCTCAAAGGAATGTCCAGATTATCCCCGAGTATCTTCTGGGTCAACAACTTTGTGTATCTGATGAAAGGAACCTTTATGTCAGGCTTCTTGAGGTGAGACATCATGTCTTCCCAGATCAGACTTGCACAGTCTATGTGCATTTTGTTGACCATGCCCCAGAATATTTGTAGTTCCATTAGCTTAGGATGCTCATGTGTGACAACTGGCAATTTATGGAGTCTATTTTAGGTAACTGCATTACGTTAAACTGAACCGAGCCTTGCCTTTATCACTATTTTATAAATCGTGACTTGATTTTATATCGTCGATTGGTTTTTATGGTTTATTTCACTATTAAATGAGTTATCGTATGGGTTTTAACTCTATTTGGTAGGCACTATTCGATTCGGCACTAGAAAAGCCTAAAACGAGAGTTATTGTAACTTTTAGACCGTAACTCGAAAATTGACAAATAAATAGTCAAAACTTGTGGAAAAATGTAAATAACGATGTTAGAAAGTTAAATAAATGTCGTGGAACACTCGGGGGACAATTTATGAGCTCGGGAATGGGTAAACGGGGAAGTTACAAAAAATGGCGACCACGACCCCTCTTGTTTAGCATGGCCGGCCACCCCCCCTCCTCCCAAATACTTATTTGTCAAGTCCCTAGCTCCTAGTATATAAACCCCACCCAAGCCTCATTCACCAAATTTGTTTCTCTCTCTAAAAACACACATATCACCACTTTATCTCTCTAACTTTCTTTCACTAAAAACCCTAATCACCACCATAGTGGCCGCCGGCCATATTCTGGCCACCACCACCGCCACGGCGGCGCGTCACCCTACACCACCACCACCATCTTGAAGCTCTCTTTCTTCTCTTTCCAACCATATATAACAAGCTCCATTTGGACTTCAAATCCTTGAATCAAGATTCGTACTTTTAGTTTTTCAAAGGGCTTTTGCAATTGGTGATTAGATAAGGTAAAGGGAACATGTTTTGAGCTTATTTAAGCAATAAAAACCCACGAATTGTAAATTAGGGTTTCGACCTAATTTCTATTTTTGGGGCTTTTGGTTGGAACATGAAATTAAAGCTAATTAGTGACGAAATAAACAAGTAATTAGTTTTTGGTACATGTGTGATGTATCAATTTGATGAGTTTGTCCGTTTAGGGTTTAGTTGCATGTTTTTTATTAAGAATAGTTGATGGGTTTTGTGTTTGGTTAGTGTTTGGAGCTTGAATGATTGGATTTGAGTGTTGTAGAATTGATTTGGTTGTGTTTGGTTGTGTGTTATGGGGCGTACGAACCAAGAAGCCCACGTATGGGTCTTGGTTGATGGTATACGTGACCCACATGGACCTTGGGTCCGGGTCGGGTCGATTTGGTAGCTTGTTGATTGGTTTTGTTGAGGTTTGGATGAGACGCGTGGAGCCGAAAAGCTTCTAGAGCTTGTTTGGTTCACGAGGTCTTGACCGCGACCGTGTCATGACCATTAGGGTCATAACATTGGTTTCGAGTTTATTTGGTTGATTGATTGGTTGGCGAGATTGTTTTGAGTTGGTTTGGGATTGAATTGCGATATTGTGACATTTAATTTGGACTTGATATATATATTGTTGACTTTGAGCTACGTCGGCGTTACTTTGACTTTTTAGTCAATAGTTGACTCCAACAAAGCCGTAACATGGACTTTGATATAAATTGGACTATTGATTGATTAAAAGCCGAGAGGTTATGACTCGTGCTTGTGGACTCGAAACGAATAACGATATGAGATTAATATTGGAATTTGACGAAATATATTTATAAACATGAAAATGCTAATAAAACTATGAAATGTAAATAATAATGGGCTTTTGTACCAAAAATATCGATAACAAGATTTATCTTGTTATTTACTATTTTAAACGGAAACTAACGACTAAATTGGAAAGGTTCTGTAATAAATAAGTAATTAAGGTTTCGAGTACACGTGTATCAATAAATGTCAATTGTGGACATTTAATATTGGATAAGTAATTATTTATTTGCGTTATGTGTGCATGGGTTACGGATAACCTAACGTTAATAGTGTTGATCCACGTAGGTAGTGGACTTATTAGGTTGACGAATCTAATAAGAGCCCGCTAGGTACGTTGGGTAACCTTATTAATGGGTGAATTATCCTTATGACTCTTTAGGATACGATTGATTTATGGGATAATAAGCGGCACGAATAAATGAATGAGTTTATCGAGTTGACGAATTCGATAAGGTCTACTATTTATTCTGAAACTTATTGAACTATGGAGCTTATCGTTTAGAGGTCTCATTGTGTTGCATTGAGTTATATATTGGTTGTTTGAGTGCATTCATAGCATCATATTGAGTCGATACACCCACATGAGGAATACCAAACACTAGGATTAAATGGTGAAACGAGACATTTTGGAAATAACGAAATAGAATACATTGGGGTAGATAACGTTGATTCTGAGGAATGTATATATTAAGTTTGGTCTACATTAATAGGTTGTTCCGAGTCGATAGTTGCTGTGCTGTGATTTCTGTTATCTTCTGCTAGTGATATTTATGCGTTGATTGTGCGTTGATTGCTTGAGGTGAGTTTCATAGCCCCACTTTTATCTACGTTTAAACTACGTTTTGAACTATTTTGGGGTGAGAATCATGCTACTATTTTTGGACCGTGAAAACTATTTGGATTTGCTTATGTGCTTGACTGTATAGATAGTTGTACTGTAGTTGTTTCCTTAGTCTAGGTTTAACCGTGCCTGGCTAAGAATAGACTTCTACATCGACCTAGTCCGGGGTTGGAAATTGTTCTAGATTTTGCCACATCAGTGCTGGACTAGAGTCACAGGGGCCCGAGTACTCCCTGGATGCGGGATTTGATTGGAGATCTGGGTAGGATCATGTGTGAACGGTATTTATCTTTCTTAGGTCTTGCATAACAAATCAACTCTTACAGGTCCACTATGATTTTGTTGAACTTAAACCTATGAACTTACCAGCGTAAGCTGACCTTTTAGCATGATTTCTCAGGTATTTGAGAGATGTTTGGATTACTTGATCAATGGAAGCTTGACATGGAGGCGTGGTTCAAGGATCATTTTCTAACTCTGAAAAACTATGGGGACCTATCTTAATAAATTATGTTTTGGGCCTAATATTTATATTTTGGATTAAATGTTTTGAATACTTAAATTTGGGATTGGTTTTAAAGGTTAAATAACTATCTTTTGGCTATACTTGTGTGCGATACCAATCCAAAAAGTAACGCCCCGAAAACTTGATTAAGTCTTCTGCTGTACCGATATTTGGGGGTGTTACATCATGACCGCTGTCTCTTCCGGAAACAGACTTGGCGATCATGATGTATAAAGTTCTCCACGGCTGAGGAATATTCTTTAAATCGACCGAAGAATGCTTGGTAATAATTCCTGCAGATTCATCATAGCCAATATCGACCATAAATTGTAGTGTAGCCTCTTCAGTTGGAATTGGCACATACTCAGCAGGTTGGATAGCTAGGAGCAGAAGAATTGCACGTAAATCAGCAACAGTGACGGTGACTTGTTTATCGTTGAGAGTCATTGTGACAGCATCTTGACCATCAACTTTCTTCATAGTGTGCCACAACTGATGAATATAAATCTGTGGTACAGTTGCTGAGTTGGTGAGCATGTTGTTGTAGGGATGAGATTTAAGAATATCCATTGCAATTCGGCATGAGGATTCAGAGCAGGTGAAGTTCTCAAAATCAACCTTGAGATTGTTCTTTCCAAGCTTCATAATATAACCAGTAGGGAATATGTCTTCCATTGTGAGCTCATTTGGTACGTTAACATTTTCCATAGTGATGTCCATATCGTGATCTGAAAGATATTGAGCCAAAAGAACCAACATATCGACAGACATTACGTTAGTCAAAAGTTGATTTTATTGTCCAATTATTGAATATGTTATGTTAATGAATGTTACGAGTCCAACTTCACTTGTTTGTCCAATAGTCCAAAGTTGATGTGATAATTTACGTGAGTATTAATTTTGAATTTTAAAGTCTAAATTTTCACTCATTCACACAACATTTTAACAATTATAGCTTATTAGTGACATTTTGGTCTTGTGACGTTATGAGTAATTTATTTACAAGTTTGTACGCGTAACATTTCGTTGGTAAAGTTAAAGTTTTGGCTTAAGCGTAAGAATGCAAGCTTATGCGTAAACAATGTGTAACCATACACGTAGACCTAAGCTTATGCGTAGGAGTCCCTCTTACGCGTAAGAAATCTTACGCGTAGGAAAAAGCTCTTGGCATAAGGCTTACGCGTAAGCGTATGTTGGGAGCTTATGCGTAAGGTTTACTCGTAAGAGTGAACCTTATGCGTAAGACTCCAAGTTTACGCATATCCTTCACAGGATACGCGTAGTCCCTTTGTAGACCCTTACGCGTAAGAGTTACGTGTAAGATTTCTCTTACGTGTAAACATCTACGCGTAAGGTAATCCTTAAGCGTAGAATCCAATTTTACCCTTGATTCTGAATTTGTACGCGTAGAACCTGAAATAAATCATTCATAACATTCAAATTAACATTTTATTCAATCCTCTTTCAAAATCACATGTTATCACAAGGTCTATCCAGTTACGCGTAGACATCAAGTTATGCGTAACCTAAAACCCTAGAGTCAAATCTTACGAATAATAAATCTAGCCATAGGAAATGAACCAAATGATTTCTGGTAAGTCTTAGAGGCCATATGAGTTGTTACAACAAGTTTTAACATCAAACTCCTCAAGAATCAGAAGTACCCATATTAACGAATACTTAAACCCTAAATTCTAATTTCACAATTATGATGTTTCTGGGTGAGATTCAGAGGTTTTATTGGTTAATTAAACACATGTTAAGCATATTTCAAGCCTCTAATTGTCCTTAATCACTCACAATAGAAAACCCCTAATTTCACGCATAAACCCTAATTTTGAAAAGTGATTAATACATGTTTCTGGGTTGAATTAGATGTTGGAAACAGTTTAAGGATTGATATTTGAAACGTTTTAACACATCCATTTCACAAAAAACAACCCAACATGATTCCTAGTTTATACGCATACGCGTAAAACTAAAATCATGCCTAGTTAAACATCAAACCATTGGATTTGCAAACAGTTAAAGACCTATGTTTGAAATTACACCAAGAAACATTAAACACTTACAAAATTGATGTTTGTAACAAGGATTTGAAGTTGGATTTTTGAGCATGGATAAGGTGGTTGGAGTATTGAATGTATGTAATAAATGTGAAGTGAAATTAGGTGGAAGGTTTTGTAAAAAATAAGTTTAAACTTTTGACAATTTTGGCCCTTCCACCTCAACCAATTTCATCCATAGCCCATAACTTCCATTTTGGTTAAGCTTGAAGTAAAAGTTTGGAAAGAAACATGACGACACTCCCCCTCGACTTTAGAAATAGAGAAATTTTACAAATTTGGGTCCGAGGAGTGTCAAGAAACAAGAAACGTATCCACCATTATCAAAGATACAACCAATACTGGGTAACATGCAAGTACAAAGTTTTATGAAACAGAAAATATTTACATTCTCCCCCTCAACACTTGATCGATAAAATGATGAATTGTTTGAAAGAGAAAAGTGTTGATGGAAGATTTGTACTTGCGATGTTGAAAGAAATTTAGATAGAAGAATATTTTTGAATTTTATGAAGTTTTATAGTTTTCTATTTTGTTTTTGATAAAATATTTACAAAAGAGGTTTTGGTGTTCGACTGATTTTAAGAATGTGTCAAAAGTTCATCCAGTTCCTCTGGAGTCAAACACCTCATACCAATCTGGTGGACCAACTCAGTAAACCTAGCAGGAGCTAAGGCTTTGGTGAGAAGGTCTGCCAGTTGATATTCAGTACCCACAAAATATAATTCAACAGTACCCTTTTCCACATGCTCCTTTATGAAATGGTATCTAAGATCGATGTGCTTGGACTTCGAATGTTGGACGGAGTTGCACGAGATTGCAATAGCACTTCGATTGTCGCAGTACATCGGGATTCTGTCAAATACGTAACCATAGTCTTTGAGTTGTGTTCTCATCAAATGACTTGAGCACAATATGCTGACATGGCTACATATTCTACTTCGGTCGATGACAGCGATGTACAATCCTGCTTCTTCGATTGCCATGACACCAGTTTATCACCAAGAAATTGTAGAGCACCTGAAGTACTTTTCCGAGAATCTAAGCAACCTGCGTGATCAGCGTCTGAAAAGGCTATTAGTTCAAAACCAGAATCCTTCGGATACCAGATCCCTAAATTAATGGTTCCCTTGATGTATCAGAGGATTGTTTTAGCCTCAGAGAGGTTAGTTTCAGTTGGTCTCGACTGATAACGGGAACAAAGATATACAGCAAAGACAATGTCAGATCTACTGGCTATTAGATACATGAGAGACCCAATAATACTTTGGTATTTGGTAGGGTCAACCAATTTCCCATGCAAATCAGCGTCCAGTTTCTTGGTATGTGCCATCGGTGTGGCATAGGTATCACAGTTTTGCATTCCATGTTTGTTTAAAATTTCAAGAGCATATTTGGACTGACTCAGGAAAATACCACGGGGTGATTGATGAACTTGCAGTCCTAGAAAGAACGTAAGTTCACCCATCATGGACATTTCAAAATGTTTTTTCATAAGTTTTGAAAAAGCATTTGAGTACTTTAGATGTGTTGACCCAAAAATGATGTCATCCACATAAATTTGAACGATTAAAATGTGTTCCCCGTGATATTGTATGAATAGTGTTGGGTCGACCGATCCTTTGACGAAATTATGAGAGATGAGAAAGGATGACAACTTATCATACCACGCCCGAGGGGCTTGTTTGAGACCGTAGAGAGCCTTGTTCAGTTTGTAGACGTGATTAGGGAACTCTGGATCAACAAATCCTTCAGGCTGACTAACATAGACTGTTTCTTTCAGATTACCATTTATAAAAGCAGTTTTGACGTCCATCTGAAAGACCGTGATGTTCATGTGAGCCGCGAATGCCAGAAAAATCCGAACAGCCTCCAGTCTAGCAACCGATGCGAATGATTTCTTGTAATCAATCCCTTGTTCTTGTCTATAACCCTTAGCCACCAGACGTGACTTATTTCTGATAACCGTACCTTCAGCATCCAACTTGTTTTTCCAAATCCATTTCAGACCAATAACATAGACCCCTGTTGGTTTTGCAACCAATTCCCATACTTCAAGATGTTTAAACTGGTTAAGTTCTTCTTGCATGGATTCAATCCAGTTGTCATATGTCATGGCTTCTTTAATATTTTTGGGTTCAGCTTGGCAGACGGTGAGTGCATAGATGCAATGTTCACCGTCGGTCTGAAGGCGTTGTCTAGTTACGACTGGTTGATTCGGGTTTCCAATAATGTTCACAAGAAGATGTTCTCTAGTCCAACGATGTGTGGAGGGTTGATGTTGATATACATTGTGCAGACTAGGAGGATTCAAATGGCTTGTAGATGATTCCGCAACATCAGAAGTGATAGTTTCATTAGCAAAAGGATTGAAGAACGCATTTGGATCATAATCTTCAAGTATTGGATGATTATCAGGTTGAGCAGCGGAAAAATTTGATACATCTGGAGCACGTTGATCAATATCGTCACTAAAAAAAGGAGCAAATAGCTGTTTCATTTGACGTCGAGTAAGCTGTAAGCTTGGTTCAGCTGATGATGGGGTTTGGGGGAAGTTTAGACGGTTATGGCCGGGTTCCAAACTGTTTTGCTCAGAAGCCATTTCTGTAAGCTCATCGAAATTTGCATAAATCATTTCCATAATCTCCCTTGTACGACGATTCCAGATCCGGTAACCCTTAGAGTTTTCATAGTATCCAACAAAGACTCCAATGTCAGCTTTAGCCTTAAGCTTACCAAAGTCATCACGATCATTATTTGAGTAACAAAGGGATCCAAATACATGAAAGTGCTTTAAGTTCGGTTTGCGGTTGTGGATAAGCTCATAAGGTGTTTTGTTGTGGCGTTTGGTAATCATTGAACGGTTCTGAGTATAGCATGCAGTTGACACGGCTTCAGCCCATAAGTAATCTGGAAGTTTTGCATTTATCAACATCGTTCTTGCAGCTTCCACTAAAGTATGGTTTTGTCTTTCAACAACTCTGTTTTGTTCTGGTGTTCGTGCAATTGATGTTTGATGCTCAATTCCCACTTTCTCATAATATGCACGAAGAGTTTGATTCAAAAATTCAGTTCATTTGTCTGTTTTGTCTGACTGTGTTCCGGAGCTGAACTTGAATTTTCGTGAGAAAGGTGATGATCATCTGTGGAGCTTGATCTTTACTTCGAAGAAAATAAACCCAAGTCCATCTTGAGTAGTCATCTACAATTACCAAGATGTAGCGTTTTCCGTTAATCGTCTGCATGCGCATCTGACCACACAAATCCATGTGAAGAAGATGAAGCACATGCTGTGAGCTGTGTTCCACCTTTGAAGGAAAGTGAGCACGAGTGCTTTTCCCTTGTTCACAAGCTGAGCATAGGTGATCTTTAGAATATCGAAATCTTGGGAGACCTTCAACAAGTTTGTAACGTGCAAGATTGGTTATGGTTTGAAAGTTTAAGTATAAAAGACGACAGTGCCATAGCCAAGATTTTGTAGATGTCTCCTTTGAAAGTAGACAGATGGGAGATGAAGCAATCATGTCTTGCATTGAGATAGTATAAAGACTTGGTGTGCGGGTACCAGACATAATATCATTTCCTTGTAGATCACGAATGAAACAAGTTTTGTCCCTAAAAGCATCTTCCAAATCTCCATCACAAAATTGACTGACTGAAAAGAGATTGTGACCGAGACCTTCTATATAATAAACCGTTCTAATTTCGATGTTCCCATTGATGTAATCTTCGTAGCCCATGATAGCTGCGAAGTGATCATTCCTGAACCTGACTGTGCCAATGAACTTTGAAACAAAGTTTGATAACAGTTTGAGATTGCCTGTCATGTGCCAGGAACATCCACTATCAACAATCCAGAGGATGATCTGTATCACCTGCATTACACACAGACGACACAGGTGGAATAGAAGTAGAGGTGGAACCCGAAGAGTTAGAGGGTTCAGTTACAGTTACAGACGACACACATGTTAATAATTTTGGGAATCCATTTAAATCCATGTGTATTATGTAACCATTTCTTCCATCTCCAACTAGTCTTAACTTTGGTCTTAGTGAATGCACTAGGTGATAAGTTCTTCCTAGGAGGTGAAGGGGGTTCTATGGATACATCAATGGTCGTAGTAGAAACATTACTAGGTGGTTTACCTAGCACAGACTTAGAAGCATTAGTGGGCCTAGAGGATTCCGTTTTCTATTGTTCCGCTTACGAGATAAGATAGCATTAGCAACACATTTATCATGACAACCAGAAAACATGCTTTTACGACAACCAACACAAGATGCTTCAAACAAAACATTCAAAGTACTTAAAGATTCAGCATTCGTTACATCATTTTTTCTATTACATTTGTCTAACGCAATGTCTAAAGTGGGTGCAACTTGAGTCTTATTCAAAGTCCTAAGGTGTTCTTCTACTTAAGAGGTCTTTATTGTTCTTTTCTTACGTCGCAACTTCCTATTTTTCCTTGATTTGCTCTTAAGCTGTGAAGTGCTAGCGTTGGGAAAAGAGGCAACTATTCATGTTTTAGTGGAAGGAAGCACATTAGTATCTTGTGGTTTGTCATTAGGCGTTCTAGTGTCAATTTTAAACATTCCTGGGGTAATTGCATTAGTGTTACTAATCTTATCTTGCTTAAGTTTTACCAACTCCTCTTTTAAGTCATGGATAGTGTGTAACAAATCTTGATTTTTAGAGCGAGTGTTTCCATTATTTCGTAAAACTTCTTTGGTATATGCAAGATGATCATCAGCATCTTTTGACGCTTGAGCACGAGTCTTTTTAAGTAAATCATATATGACACCATATTCAGCTTTGACTTTGGCAATTTCTTGTTCATATTTTGAAATTTGACACTTTAAAGACATGTTTGCATCATCCAGTTGTTCTATTTTTGGATCAAGAGATTTTGAACGCAACTGGTTGATTTTGTTTTGCAAAGTAAGTTCACGATTTTGACAATCTTTTTGAAACCATTGAAGACGACGTTTTGCATTGGAAAGCTCATTTAACATTCGCTCATTTTCAATTTTTAAAGACTTGATTTGCGACACATTATCAATATTCTCAACATTTTCAACAGAATCAACAGAATCAACAGCGATATAATCAAATGCATATGCAACAGAATGTAATAACACAACATTAATGGTATCAGCACAGATAACATCTTCCAAGAGTCGGTCAACATGATTTCGTAACATTTTCTTTTTACGTTTAGTATTAGAAATCGATGTTTCTGTTTGCTCGAAAACTGTTTTCATAAGCCCAATCTCCTTTTGAAGTTCCCGTTCCCAATAGATTGCACACATTTTTAAATTTCGGACATGTGGTAAAAGCCCTTTCTGAAAAATATCTCTTTGTTGTCGCACAAATGGGGATTGAAAATGTTCAGCTTTTATTTCAGAATTAACTTCAATTGCATGTTCCAAAAGTTTGATGTCAGACATAAAAGTGTCAAAGTATTTAAGAACCTGACATCGTTCAGCTAATGGCTTTATTTCACTAAAAGAAGGTAAATGACCATTAATTTGTGCAACATTGGATCAGGGACCATCAGTAGAAGAGGACTCAGGAGTAGGCGTGATAACCCAAGGTGTGTTAGAATTATCCTGTTGTGCGATGAAAGTTATGGCTTTTGAATAGTTAAATGGTTTGCAATAAACAACATTTTCTATTTTTGACCGACTCTCGTCTTCTGCATCTAATTCCTCCATACGATTATATTCAACAACACTTATAATGGAATCATCAATTCTATGTTCTGCACTGTACACTTGAGGATTTGGTTTGAATGCTCTATGTGAAAAACGTGGTTTGTGATCAGCAAGATTCGGTCCATATCCATTTGGATTTGGTTTAAAAGTAAACTTTTTGAATAGTTGTGATTGACTCACCATGTTTGTAAACAACATTTCGAAACTCTTTTATTTTGTTTTGTAAGTCGACAATTTCCTCAAGATAGTCATCTATTTATTTCCTCGAATGCTTTTTGTATTCAAAAAACTGTTTTTGACAAGTTAACAACTCAGACTTGGTTTTTTGAGTTTCTGAAGTGAGAGCGTTAAGTTGTTGTTTATGATCATATTTCAGTTGTTCTATTTGATACAACAAAGCATTCTTGGATGCAACTAGATCACATATCTACTTTTCCAAAGATTTTTCATTTTGGTACGATTTAGGAAATGCGACTTCAAAACCTTTTTCACGTTTCTCTTTAGTTTGAAAAATGTTGAGTTGGAACTTATAGCATTCATTATCCTTAGTCAACAATGCAGTTTTCTCCTGTAATTTCTTATTGGTGTCTTGGCACTTTTCATTCGAGATTTTTGGGTCTTAATTAAGTTGGTCATGAGCTCAAGATATAGATTAGACACTGTTAGGATTTAGTAAATCCAGTTATTAAAGTGTCGGTTGATTCGATCAAAATCAATAATAAGAAGTGTATAGTATTACTGGGTAACTCAAACGTGTTAGGTTTGAGCACCGAGATCGTTCAGAACGAGGGTTGTTGGAATCACTCCTAAACCTTATTCAAGTGTTAGTTACTCATATGTAATAGTTAGCTTAGTATGGCCTTTATGTTTGTTATTAGCCTTAAGCTTATGTAGAAGGCCCATGAGCTTAGGCCCAAGCCCATAGGAGAAAGGGAAGGAGTAGGTGTGTTGCCCTAGCTCCTTGCCTATAAATACCTTATGTAAACCTTCATTTGAAGGTTGGTTGTTCAAGTTATTCCTTTCACATATGCTCTCCGCATAACCGTGTTCACTATATCGTGTGTGTGTGTTTGGTATCTTGTTCAATGCCTCTCTATCTCTTATATAAGCTTGTGTGGTAAACCTTGTGGCCTAACAGTGGTATCAATCGCCAAATAGTTGGGCGAACAAGTTTGTTTTTGAAGATTTTTTTCTTGGTCTTACGCGTAGAGTTACCGTATTCTTTGGTTCGCTTAAAACTTGGTTTTACACTTTTAATCCAAGATTCTTGTACTTTCAACGTTTTAAGGTGTTTAAATACTTTGTTTTGGCAAAAGTTCCAAACTTATGCGCGGATCATTGTTTTTGAGCTAGTTTTATTCGTGGGTAGTTCTACGATAACCGCTTTAGAGGTTTTGGTTCATCAAGTTTCACACTTGTGTGTCTTTTGGTGTTATTGAAGCTATTTTATCACACAAAAACTGGTTTAAAAACACTTTTGGCCGAAATCAAAATTACGTAAACCTACGCGTAAAACCCTAAACTACGCGTAAGTGCCTCCTTGGTTTGATCTTCATTTTCGTGGTTTATTCCGTTTTTTCTTACTTGGATAAGTCTGAAAATACGTCGACTTTGGATATCTTTTGCACTGTGATAGTGTAAAGATCGGCAAAACCCTAAAATTACGCATAAGAGCTTACGCCAGAAATCCTACGCCTAAGATCTTCCTTACGCCTAAGCCCGTCTTACGATAAGAAAATCCTACCTAACTTTCTACCTAACTTTTGTCTACGCCTAACTTTAGTGTTTTTTCCTACTTACGCGTAAGATAAATCCTACGCGTAACTCATTATTGTTACGCGTAACTTTGGTGTTTTTTTACGCATAAGTGCTACTTGGTTCTTGTTTTTCCTACGCCTAAGGATACTTCATCAACAAAGGTTCATTCGACTACAAAGATCCATTTTTACCAACACAAGTTTATCAACATGTCACAACCACCATACTCTAACTATTTCCTTTACACTTATCCTCATCCTCAACGTCAACAACAACTAACCCACAACATCAACAATGGAATCAACAACAAGCAATTTATCAACAACAATTTAACCAACAAGATACTCCACAACTTGCTGCAAATCCACAACCTCAAATGGTTCAACCACCACCAAGTCTTCAAGTTCAACCATACACAAATGACGTTAATCAACATCCATCAAGGATCACTATGAGGGAACCCACTTGGTTTGCAAAGATGTTTGAAACTTTAAGCAACCAACAATCAATTCATGAGGTCGGATCACTTGATAGACCTCCAATGCTCACTCCAGGAAACTACGATCAATGGGTAATAAGGTTCTTTAGGTTTTGTGATCTAAAGAAGCCACATGGAAAGTTCTAAAGAAGGTTATCTTGGAAGGTCCATTTGAGATGCCTACTGTCATTGTACCCGGAGATCCAAATGCCATTCCACCAAGAGATGAACAAACGAACATTGCTAATCAAGGCACTTGAATCCTCAAGATCTTCTACACTATGAAGCAGATGAGCTTGCAATGGAATATATCCTCCTAGGATTACCAAACCTAATTCTTCTTAGTGTTGATGCTCAAAAGACTGCAAAGAAAATGTGGGATCATATTCGTCTTCTTATGGAAGGATCTGTACTCAATCGGGAAGATTTGGAATCCAAAATTTACTTGGCTTATGAACACTTCATGATTGAACTTGGAGAGACACTCGAGTCCTATCATCACCGATTTTCAGACATCATCAATGATTGGGATAAACACAACATCAATATGCCTAAAATTGTATGAATACAAAGTTCCTAAGTAGTCTTGGTCCTGAATGGGAGAAGTATGTCATTTTTCTCCGTCAAGCGAAAACATGCATCAATCTACATACGGATTATTGTACGATTACTTGAAACCTCATGAAAGGAAGTTGATAGGGAAAGGATTCTCCGTGCTCAAATTGCTCCATCGACACATCCGAAAAATCAACAACTTGCCTTATATGCTCAAAATAGTTATTCTCCTCAACCAAAGAACTCAACCAACTTCTACAATCACACCACATGATCCTTCACAACCTCCATCTCAACAAACTCAATTGGTTCCATACAACACCAACAATACTCAAGCTGAAGCTAATGAGGAATTGATCCGTTCAAGCACCGCAACAAGGATTTGCTATGATTGCTAATGCCTTTAGCCGTTATACCAACAAATCCAACGACCGTATTCATTCCTCATCTAATACAAGGAATCAAGCTGTTGTGAACAATGGACGAGTTGAAGTTCAGAATCGGTTATGGCCGATGGGCGGTGGTCGGGTTTAATGCCGCGGTGAATAACAATCGAGCTCCAGTGGTGGAACAAGGAAATGTTCAGAATGGGTTAAATGGTCTTCGATGCTACAACTGCAATGAGAAGGGACACTGGCTAATGCATGCCCAAAGCCAAGGACTAGGGCAATGCTTATTTCAAAGAGGCTCTTTTGGCTCTTAAGGATGAAGTGGTGGATCTCTCACAGCACAAAGAACGAGTTTTATGGCAAATGCGGACTCAGATGATGATATGGAGGACTTGCAGGCCAATGCAGCTGTTATGTTGATGGCTAATATGCATGAGTTACACATGAGTGACACAGGCCCAGGTATGACACGATGGCTTGTCTCAAGTACCCGAACAAACCACCCTATCTCTCGATCTACTATCTCCGCCAACATCTGAATCCGCAAGACTCAGATGTTCAAAATGAGCCATCGACATTCATTCCGATGATTTTCAACTAGACCCCGTAGTCATATTTGACGATCAAGATGACCAAACGGTCTCCCTTGATAATAATTAAATTGACCGTGGTTATACTTGAAGATCTCAGAATGATCATGTTGAGACTCACTGAAACACGCCGAACTTTTACCTCATCCAGATTTTGCTCGTTTAATACAAGACCAACAAACCATAGTGGAAAAATGTCATGCCATTAATCGGGACTTGAAATGCAAAAATGCACTGTTAACCAAGGATTTTGAATGTTTACAAAAGCAACTCAACTTTTTCAAAACTCAAGAAAAACGTGAAAACGGTTTTGAAGCAGCCTTTGCCAAATCTTATCAAAACGAAAAACATTTAGAAAGACAGATGCGATCTAGCCGTCGAAGAATGCTTTGTTATCCAAAATAGAACAACTGAAACATGAACATAAAAAGCAAATTAACGCTCTCACCTTGGAAAATCAAAAAGCTAAGGCGGAGTTGTTAACTTGTCAAAAACAGTTCTCTGCATACAAAAAGCATTCAACGAACGAATAGATGATCATCTTGAAGAAATCATCGGCTTTCAAAACAAACTTAAAGAGTTTAAAAAGTGTTGTACAAACATGGAGCCTGGTCCCACGCCATTGAAAAGTTTACTTTAAAACCCAATCCAAATGGATATGGACCGAATCTTGTGATTACAACCTAAGCTTTCAACCAAAACATTCAAACCAAATCCTAAAGTTTCCAGTGCAGAATATAAAGTTGATAATTCTTTTATGAATGTTGTTGAATATCATCGTCAAGAGGAATTAGATGCAGAAGACGAGAGTCGATCAAAATTAAAAAGTGTTGTTTACAACAAACCTTTTAACTATTCAAAAGCGGTCACTTTCGTCACACCAACGGATTCTTTTAACACACCAAGGGTTATCATCAAAACACCTGAGTCTTCTAATGTTAATCCCAAACCAGATTATGCACAAACTTATGGTCCTTAACCTTCCATCAGTGAAGTAAATTCAAACCCTGAAAATCGAAAAATTCTTAGATATTTTGACATCTTCATGGCCGACCTCAAAATTTTACAACATGAGATAGAATATCGTTCTGAAATCAAAATTGATCACTTTCTCAATCTGTCGCTGGAGAACAAAGAGATTTTCAGAAAAATCTTTTACCTAACGTTAAAATTTGAAAAATTGTGCATTAGCCTGGGAAAAGGATTTTCATAAGGAACTTGGAGTGATGAAGGTAGTTTTCGAGAAAACAAAAACATCTATTTCTAATACTAAACGTAAAAAGAAACCGTTGAGAAAAGATGTTGATCGACTCTTGGAAGATGTCATCTGTGCTGATGTCCATAATGTTGTGCTAGAGAATTCTTTGTCATATGCATTTGATCATACCTGATACCGTTGAACCTGTGATAAATGTTGAGAACACTGATAATGTGCTTCAGATCGAGTCCAATGCTGAAAACAAACGATTGTCAAACGAACTTTCAAATGCAATTCGTCGCCTTAATTGGTGTCAAAAAGATATTCACGATCAACAACATGATTTTCAACACAAAATCGCCAGCCATGCGTGCAAAATCTTCTGATCACAAAATTGAGCAATCGGATGATCAAAACGGTATTTTAAGTGTCAAATAACAAAATATGAACAAGAACTTTTAAAAGTTAAAAAGGAATATGGTGTCATATTTGATTTACTCAAAAAGACTCGTGATGAAGCATCAAATGAACTTGATCATTATCTTGCACACTAAAGAAGTTATGCATTTTGCTGGAAATGTTCGGTCTGAAAATCAAGATCTGATTCACACTATCCTCAAGTTAAGAGAAATGTTAGGAAAGTATGAACAACTTCCGCCAACCATCATTAAGAGATTAGCCCAAGTAACACTTAGTACTCATGAACCTAGAATTTCTAATCCCAAATCACAAGTAGCTAACGTGCTTCCTTCTACAAACAGAATAGTTGAGTCTTTTCCAAACGTCCGCACTTCACAGCCTAGGAGCACTCAATCAAAGAATAGGAAGTTGCGACCTAAGAAAAGATCAATCAAGAATGCTAAAGTAGAAGAACACCCTAGGACTATGAATAAGACTCACGCTGCTTCCACTATAGATATTAAGTCTGGCAAATGTAATAGAAATAGTGATGTAACGAATGCTAAACCTTTAGGTACTTTTGATATTCAGTCTGATGCACCTTGTGTTATTTGTGGTAAAAGTATGAATTCTGATTGCCATGATAAATGTGTTGCTAAAGCTATCATCTTTCGTTTAAGGAATCCTAAGAACCGAATACCTCTAGGCCCACTAATCTTTCTAAGTCTGTGCTTGGTAGACCGCTATCTTTAGATTCTAATAAACGCACGTCCCTGTAGCTCGTGGTCACCTCCTTAGGAATGTGACCACCTAGTGCATTTGCTAAGACTAAAGCAAATACTAGTTGGAGATGGCAGAAATGGATATATAACACACTAGGATTTAGTGGATACCTAAGCTATTGATGTGTGTATATCTACTATAAATGCTACGGAACCCTCTAACATTTCGGGTTCCAAATCTACTTCTATTCCATCTGTGTCGTAATGCGTGTGTGATACGATTCTCGGATTGTTGATAGCGGATGTTCCTTGGTATGACGACGTATAATTAAACTGTTATCAAACTTATTGCAAAGTTCATTGGGTAATGTCAGTTCGGGAATGATCACTTGCAGCTATCATGGCTACTGAGACTATGTCAATGGGAACATCGAATTAGTGGTTTACTTATGTGGAAGGCCTGGTCATAATCGCTTTTCGTGAGGTCACGTGATGGAGATTGGAGGTTGCTTTCCTGAGAAACTTGTTTCATTCGTGACCTACAAGGAAATGACCTTATGTCTCGATCGCATTCTTAGTCTCTACACTATCTCTATGCAAAACATGGTTGCTTCATCTCCCATATGTTTACTTTCAAAGGCAACATCAACAAAATCCCGGCTATGGCACCATCGCCTCTCACATCTAAACTTTCAAACCATCACCAACCTTGCTCGATAAACTAGTGAAGGACTTCCACGGTTTCGTATTCTAAAGATCATCTTTGTTTCACTTGTAACAAGGAAAAGCACTCGTGCTCATTTTCCTTCAAAGTGGAACACAACTCTCAAGATGTGCTTCATCTTCTATAATGGATTTGTGCGGCCCGATGCGCTGCGGCAAACGATCAATGGCAAACGCTACATCTTAGTAATTTTGATGACTATTCACTAGACTCGGTCCACTTTCTTCGAAGCAAAGATCAAGCTCCAAATGATCATCACCTTTCTCACGAAATACAAGTTCACGGAACAATCGTTCGACTAATCGTGAATGTATAGGCAATCGAATTTGTTAATCAAACCTTCGTAATTCTATGAAAGAGGGAATTCAAAGATCGAGACATCTATTGCACGTACCCGTAACAAACGGAATTGTCGTAGACGAAACCGAACGCTAGTGAAGCCGCAAGAACAATGCAATCAATGCTAAACTCCTGATTACTTATGGCAGCGGCGTCATCATCGAGATGCTATACTCAAAACCGTTCTATGATTACAAACGCCACAACAAACACCTTTCGAGCTCGTCCCATAAAGTAAAACCGAATATAAAACACTTTCATGTATTTGGATCTCTTTGCTATCCTAATAATGATCGTGATGACTTTGGAAAGCTCAAGTACCAAAGTCGACATTGAGTCTTTATCTATATCGATAATTCCAAAGGTTTCCGAACTGGAATCATTCACAAACAGTGATGGAAACGATTCATGCTCATTTCGATGAACTTACGAAATGGCTTTCGAAGTATAATCAGCCTTAGAACCCGTCACAACCGTTTAAACTTTCCCCAAACCCCATCATCACTGACAAAGCCCCCGGCTTACTCGCCAACAAATGGAAGGTTATTTGTCCGCTGTTCAGTGACGAATGATGAACGTGCTCCGTATATCCGCTTCCGCCATGCTCAACCCGGGATCATACTCTTTTACCCGATGAAGACCGCTACAACAACTATGTTGCAGGTGATGCACCTACACCAGTTGCCTCCCACAACAGTTTGGAACAACCGCTTCCAACAATGATGAAGTCTGCCGATGATATTCCTCGGTGTACCCCACCAGCATTTTGGATCCAAATGCGTTTTCAACCCGTTTGCTAATGAGATCGCTGCACCAGATGTCGCGGATCTTCAACAAACCATTTAAATCCGATCTCTAATAATGTATACCACATCAACCTCCACACATAGATGGAAGCATCAACCTCTGAAAACATTATTGGCAACCCGAATCAACCAGCAAGTTACGATAACGTCTCACTAACGAACGGTGTACATTTATGCACTCACCGTCTGCCAATCCGAATCCCTAAAACATCAAGGATATGACAAAGACAATCGATTGAATCCATGCAAGAAGAACTCAATCAATTCAAACGCCTTGTATGAATTTTGAAAGCACTAACAGTGGGTCCACTCATTGTCTCAAATGGATTTGCAAAACAAATTGGATGAAATGTTATCGAAATAAGTCACTGTGGCTAAGGTTTATCGCTGAAGAGGGTATTGACTTCTGAGAATCTTTTGCTCGCTGCTCGCCTTGAGGCTCTCGATATTTCTAGCGCTCATGTCTATGAATACGACGGTCTATCGATGGATGGCAAAAAACCGCTTTCAATGGACAACTTAAAGAAACAGCTTTATGTAGCCAACCGATGGATTCGTTGATCCCGAAGCTCCAATCACGCCTAAACTGAACAAAGCTTAGTAGGTCCTCAAACAAGCTCTCGGCATGGTGTACGATGCTATCATCCTTCCTCATTGCTAATAATTTCACCAAAGGTTCGGTTGGACCCAACTCCTTTTATACAATATCACGGGGAACATATCTAATTGTTCAAATTTACGTGGATGACATCATTTTTTGGTCTACACATAAA
>OU343224.1:298211028-298245564 GCA_910596185.1 Chrysanthemum makinoi
AATGATTCAATAGCCTTCTACACCAATGTTGGAATTACCACCAAAGCTTCTCAAGTCATACCTACTGGAGGCGGTAATCACAAACTCATTCTCGATCCAAGGTTCAAGCAATATGATGCTGATGCAGTCATGGAACACTTCATCAATCAACTGGATCTTATGGTTAAACAAAACTTGACCTTTACTCCACATACTAACAGTCTTCACACTAACAATCGAAGCGCATCCAATCTACACAATCATGCTATTGTCAGAGATGGAAAGGTTATGGTGCAATCAGCTCAAGGAAGGCATTATGAACAGGGAAGAGGAGGAGTTGGTGGAGGGTATATGGCTAATCAGAATCGTGGGAGAAATGCCAATCAAGGACAAGAAAAGCCAATCAAATGCTACAAGCTGTGGTGGTGAGGGGACATATTGCGAGGCGCACATCTCCAAAACGTCCACAGAATCACGAATACCGAGAGACAAGATGTTGCTTGCAAGCTCGAGGATAATGGAGCGACTTTGGATGAAGAGGAGTTGTTGTTTCTTGCTAAGGGAAATTCCAAAACTTATGATCTGTGTTGATGAGCGACCAATTCAGGAAATAGGTCATAATCATCAAAATGCCTTTCAAGTAGTATTGTGATGCATTTGACTCGGCGTCGATGATGAACCTCTTACTGGACAATCTTCATGGCTAGCATTTCACCAATGGTCTCTCCAAGGTCTCATCATCACAAATTTGGTCAATCCAAAGATTCAATCATTTTAGAGGTATTAAAGCTATACGATGAAGTTGATAAGCAAAAGATGCATAATGAAGTACAATCTCTTGAAACTTATGAATCAGATATTGATAATGAGGGTAATATCAATACTTTCCCATATGATCAATATGTGAAGCAAAGTGAAAGTGAGATTGTACCAAGTGATGCATCTTCGCATCAATGATGACTATGTTTTTGATGAATATCTGCATGTGCTCCTGATGATTACATTATCTCGGGCTGATGCATATAAAGAACAAGTTGCTATTTATGAACAACGTGCTAAGTTTGAGTTAACTACTCGTGGCGAGGAAATGGATGACCAAATGCATACAATTATTAGAACAAGTAATTTTTAGAAGAAGTGTTAAAACAAGAGTTAAACTCCTTACAAGAAAAGCTTTCTAAAGCTGTTAAGCAAAAAGCAAGATTCCAAGATAATGTTAAAACACTTAAACAAAAT
The DNA here is from genome assembly GCA_910596185.1 of Chrysanthemum makinoi. NCBI lineage: Eukaryota > Viridiplantae > Streptophyta > Magnoliopsida > Asterales > Asteraceae > Chrysanthemum > Chrysanthemum makinoi. Next base: position 298,212,244 of record OU343224.1, read on the forward strand.
TGATGCTAAGGAATCAAAACTTTTGAATGATTTTTCTAATCTAAAAAGTTGAAAAACAACGAAAATAAGTTATGCATACAAAGGAACACCATTCAGAATTTGCTCACATGATCACTAAGCATAGAGTCTTAGCGATAAGCCACAGTATTCCCTTTTAGAGGAACCAATCGAATATTGCAAAAGATCTAAAGCTTTCCATAAGATTGTATATGATGGCAATGAGATTCTTAAGCCTAGGCAAACACCATCATGTATTGGAAGCACGGAAGAGGATAGAAAATAAGATGATGCATCTAGGGAGAAAATGGATAAGAAGCTTAATGATCCCGCGTGTAAAAAGAATAACATGACGATCAAACCCCATGATTACACTAAGGAAAATTGGATATCCCTGAACATGTTTAAGCCTCAAACTCAATTAACCCGAACAGTTTTTGGAAGAAAGATATGGATAAACAAAAGTTAATGTACTTGTTGAAACAAACACTCCCTTTAGGAAAATGCACGGCTATGTGTATCCTCCAAATACACCAATGCACTTAGTTCCTAGAACTATTGCCACTAATAGCAAGACCTTAATCATCATGTATGTTGTTTATCAACTATTCGTTGATTTTGAGAGACATGTAAGAAGAATCACACCTACGAGGGGATAGCGAAGGGAAAGGGGTTTTGAGCAAACTAAAGAATGTTAATTAACTGAGGTCATGCCCTTCTTTAAACAATTAAAAGGTCAATTTGAGAGTCTTCAAAGGGCATTAACTCGAGATATCAAAAGAAATGGAAAAGGAATTTGATGCAATGATTGTTGAGGTAAATGATTATGGCGGGAACTCAAATATAATGAAATTGAAAGGAAGAACTTGCATATTTTAAATGAGAACTTAGTATTAAGTTTTGTGGCTCAAGTGTTATCTTGTTACTAAGCATTCTATTACTTGCTTCTCAATTTCATGAATAACTGTTGCTTTGAAAGTCTCCATGATGCGTGTCATTGAGCTTTAAAACAAAAACTTCGAGAACTAAATGATAAAATTGATCAGGATGATCACGATAACTTGGTAAAACACCTTTCTAAGCTAGAAGTTGAACATTTTGATTTGCAATTAAAATATCAACATCTCAAGGAAAATGTCAAAACCTCAAACATCAAGACATCCTCAAATGTTCGAGTTTAATGCACTTTTTGAAATAAACAAACGTGAAGAACAGATTCAAGCTCATTGTAACACAATCAGAAAGTTGAAAGCCCAAATTTCACAATTAAAGGCGAAAAAGAACAACATGGTGGCTCCCAAATGCCTCCTCCTTTAGATTCTCGGTGTTCTCAAACTTTTCATCTTCAAAACTTAGTCAATGTTTTACAAAAGGTGAAGTTTTCTAGAAGAAAATGAAAAAGTTAAACGACACTTTAAAGAGTTATATGACTAAATGAAAGTCACTCGTGACAAGAACAACGAAAAGATAACGTCTTTACAAAAGGAAATTGAGAATCTGAAGAATCAGGAAAAAGGGAAAATGCCACTTGTCTTTAATGAGAATGTTGCATCAAAGTCATTATGCAGCTGCAAATATCATTGTACATTAAATACATTCATCCTCATCTTAGAAATAACGAACTTGTGTTTCATAACTATTTAAGCTCACAGGATAGTCTAGAATGTCTCTGAGAGATTGTAGAAGAGGATTTCATAAATAAGCCACTTGATAGAGAAATTAGGTTTGCTTGCATTAGGGCCAAAGCGATCTCAGAGGCTAGAATGTTTGCTGGTCGCGCATTCTGGTTGAGGAATGCAAAAAGTAGCCCAACCAACTAATGTTCCCATAATTCCCTCTACAGAGTTAATCGGTGACATAAAAGCAAGCGGGTCAAAGCCTCCAGGCAATACAAAGCAAGATAGGAACTCAAGCTAAGAGTGTGCATTGGAAGAGAATAGAAGACCACCCTAGGAACACTAAGTTTGAGTTGAATAAAACGAATCGTGTTATTCTAGTATTAGCTATAAGCGTCTTTGTAATTAATGAATACGCTACTATCGCAAACCATGTAATGATGACTTGTTTGTTTTACATTCTTGATCATGAATGTGTGTGAATGTTTTGCTTAATCTTTGTTAAATGCCTAGTTAAAGTTGTTAATGTCAAAAATCAAACTAAGAAGGCTAAAAGGCAAAAGCGAAATAAAGTTAGAAAACATTGGAAACCCACAGGAAGAAAATTTAGTAATATTGGTTATCAATGGACACCTACTAGCCGTAAGTTTAATCTTAATGAGTTGTGCCCTAAATTTGCTAAGTCAATGCCCATTAGAAAATGGATGCCTATTGGTAGAACTATTCCTTTAAGAAGTGAACATACTTTGAATAGGTCAAATCGGGACACTAACCTTTGCATCTATTCTGATTCCATTGTTTTTACTTCCGATGTGGATGTTCCAATCACCGTTACTAACCAAATGGAACCCATTCTTGCATGGGGATCCCATCATTATCGTTATCCATTCTTGTGCATTGTTCAAGCTACGAGATCGTTCAAATCGTTCTAATTGGTACACGGACTCAGTACATTTAAACATATATTTGGAGATCGCTTTCGCGGCTCATGAACCGTGAGTAAATTCATCCGGGACTGTTAGATTGGGACGACCATTTTGGAGCAATTTGGGTTATGGAGCTATGTTGTTGGCAAAAGTGTAATCTCGGGGTATATTATGTTGTTGAAGGTCTTGGTTATAAATTGTTTTCTGTTGAATTCGTGATTCCGATCTAGAAGTGGCATTTAGAAAACATACTTGTTTAGTTAGAGAACTTGATGGTGTGGAACTGTTAAGAGGAACTCGTGGTTCAAATCTATACCCATATCTACTCGAAGACATGATGAAGTCTTCTCCAATCTGCTTGTCGTCAAAGGCTTCAAAAACAAAATCATGGTTATAACATAAATCGTCCAATCACTTGAACCCGACACCATTAATAATCTTTCAGAAATGATCTTGTAAGAGGCTTGCAGATTAAAGTATGAAAAAGATCATCTTTGTTAAGCATGCCAATTGGGAAAAAGCAAGAAATATGCCCACAAACCCAAACCCACAAACTCGGTAATGGAAGTTCTGCATACCCTTCATATGCACTTATGCGGACCAATGAGAGTGCAAGCGATTAATAGGAAGAAATATATTTAGTCATTGTTGATGACTACTCTCGATTTACTAGGGTTAAGTTTTTGAGGACAAAGGATGAAACCTAGATGTCATAATCAAACTTATCAGCGACCGGAGTTGACTTAACAATATGGTTAGAATTGTTCGAATAGACAATGGCACAGAGTTCGTTAACAAAGACTTAAGTCAATATTATGAAAGTGTTGGAATCAGTCATCAAAGAAGTGTTCCACGAACTCCTCAATGAGAATGGTATAGTTGAAAGACTAAATCGAACTCTTGTGGAAGCCGCAAGAACAATGCTAATTTATTCAAAGGTTCCAATGTTTCTACGGCTGAAGCCATTTACCCTTTGCTTTACACCCAAAATCGTTCCCTCATACACATCTCATGGAAAAACTCCATCTGAACTTGTCCATAGCAAAACGATCTTTTCTACCCGTGTGTTTGGTGCATTGTGCTATCCAACGAATGACGGTCAAGATCTCGGTAAATTAAGAGCTAAGGCGGACATTGGAGTTTTGTAGGTTATGCATCAAACAAGAAGGGTTACCGAATCTACAACAAAAGAACTCGAGATATCATGGAAACTATTCACGTCACATTTGATGAGCTATCCGGGCAAATGGCTCCAGGACAATTGATTTGCGTCGAAAGACACGTCAAGTTTAACTCACACAAGCTAGCCACTTGTGAATGACTAACCGTAAGAAACTTAAAACGGCTCGGACGATAAATATAGATAAGAAGTTGTAGTATGTGGGTAACTCAAGCGTATTAGGTTTGAGCAGAGATCGTTCAACGAGGGTTGAATGTAATTTCCAACTCACGTCTCGATTATCGGGATTTGAATGAGAAAAGGGGATAAAATGATAGTTTCTAAACTACGGGATAAGGAAAGCATATGGAAATGAAATCTATGGGGAAAACCTAAGAATTATGGCAAACTACGCAATTCTACACTAAAAGCATAAAAAGCGAATTTAAGCGAAGCAATAAAATACAACTACGACTAATCTAACTCCTAAAAATACCCTAAAATTACTTTTACTCTAAAAATGATATTACAAAACTAATTATGAATTAAAACTATTTTTTAGGAATTTTCTTGATTTTATTTTAATTAAAAACTAATTATTAATTCTAAAAATAAAACTAATTATCTAAAAATTATGAAAGAGAGAGGGAAAAATATGGAATTACTTTCTAAAAATCTAAAATAACACTAAAGACTTTTCAAAACTGTTTTTGTATTTTTCAGATTATTTTTCTATTTTCTACTAATTTATAACTATTTAAATCTAATTTAAATTATTAAAAATACCAAATAAAAGGAGAAAAATAAGGAAAAATATTTTTTATGCTTTTTATATTTATCTTAAACTGAGAAAATTGAAAAACTATTTTTTGGAACTTTTTCTCAATTATTTGCTATAAAAGCTATTTTAAAATGATTAAAAACTGATTTTAATTAAGAAAAATAGTAAACAGTAACTAAAAATCATGAAAATGGCAGGGAAATTCTAAAATGATATTCTAAAGCTATGAAAAATAGAAAAACATGAGCTTATGTGGAGAATATAAGGGCTGCAGTGTAACTGTCCTAAATAAGCTACTTTTAAATAAGCAAATAAGCTCTAAATGACACCAAATGATTACATAAGCTAGACTATACTAAAACTGATCTAAGGCAACCTATAGCAGCTACTCCTATCACCTAAATAAGCATTTACCAGTGATTAAGCTAACTGATATTATAAGCTAAACAGGAAACAGGTCTCTACTTTAAGCTGCTACATCAGCTTATCCAATAAGCTAGAGTGAAAACAAGAAGCATGGTTCTCAAGCCCACCTAGCAGAGATCATTTGTATAAAGTTTCAGCTAATATGGACTAGTAATGAAAAAGTTATAGATCAAACAAGAACTAGCCAAAAGGGACAGTGGGCCTTCTGACAACACAAAGAAAACAGATAAGCAGGTACCTATGTTTAAGCTACTGTAACTACTTATCCAATAAGCTAAACCTAAAACCAGATATGTGGACTTGAAGACCACCTAGCAAACTGCAAATGGACCAAAATGGAGACCCTAACTAGCTGAAATGACAGCATTAGTGCACTAGCTGCAAGTTCTGCAAAACTCTGATATTTGAAATAGTTGACTTTTGAAAAACAGTGAAGAGCTTTGAATTTGATGAGATTAGAGTGAAAATTAAGGACTGAATTCAATGTAATATGATGCAATAAGACTTTCACAAGCTAGCTTATCAAATACTAAACCTATATTAACAGATTTCGAAGCGGATTTCAACAGATTATTGGCTTAAGAACAGTTAAGGTGAAACTTTGACTAAAAATGAAGATTGTGCAAAACAAGGACAGATATGAGTAAAGAGAACTAAAGCAAGCCTTAAGCTACTGATCTAAACCAATATAATGACCTCTAAAACAATTTCAAACTCTAAACCAAACACTACTTTAAATCCAACTAGAAGCAATAGAACCACTGAAATTATTAAGGACTAATCTCAAACAACTTCAAACCACTTTAAAACTATCATTTAAACAATCATGGAAACAGAAATCACTAAACTCTGGTTTTGACTTTCAAATTTTACCCGTTTGACTTTTGTTGACTTTTTTTGTGAAATGGAATTTTAAGGGAAAACTCAAGCAACTATGACTCACAGAAGCTTAGAAAGGCTTCTGTGAGTTTAAATGACTGGAAATAACAAGCTTCAAAACAAGTTTAACAACCAAATGAGCATTAGCAGAAATTTATGTAAGAATTGAAAAGTAAATTTGCATTAATCAAGATGAAATTACATTTTTAAGATAACAATTACACTATTAAAACAGTTAAAGTGACAGGAAATGAAAAGGTCAAAATCTCTCTAAAACCTAAGAGATTGGACGAGATACATAGTGAGCCAAGAGGTCGTTTTATAGCTTGATGCCTTGAGCCTTGGGATGCCTTTGGAAGATGCTAGAAGTCCATTGACAACCACACATTCAATCATGAGTCACCTCAACCAATCATAGAGCACCATTTCCTTGGATGAGGTGTCTAAGCCAATGGGAGAGCTTGGTTTGTCCACGTGGGCATCAATCCTGACAAGTCAGAGCTTCTAGAAGGAAATGAAAGATGCTTAGTACTAAGATTGGTGTTTGGGTGTGGTGGTGAATGGTGGTTAACTGGGTGTTTGGGGAAGAAGGGCAGGGGAGGATTAAGGGCGCGTTTGGTTTATTTTATACTAACTCAAATGAGTTGGCCGGGTCGTGGTTAACGGGTAGAGAGGTATTAATAAAGTGGGCGGGTATTTGTTATTGGATAACGGGTTGGATTGGTATTAGGATATTGGGCCTTAGGGGGTTAAGTGGATAATGGACGTGGCTTATGTTTTGTGTAATGGATTGGATTTGTTGGACAAGGATTGTTACCATATCATGGACTAGTAATAGATTAATGGTAACCATAGGGACCATTTATGTAATTTCGATTTCCAAGGACCAAACATGTACTTCTGAAATTATCTTCCAAGGGCCATCTTTGTCAATCTTGAATTGACCAGGGTGATTTGCAAGTTTTGATACTTCAAGGGCCATTTCTGACAAATGCTGAAACTTGAGGGGCCATTTCTGACATATCTTCAAACTTTGATCAAATCTTCACAAATCATCCTCAGAGATTAGAAATCTTCATAAATGCATAATTCTGACCTTCTCCGCTCGCTTAAGCTCTCTTAATCTCTCGTGCTTGGATTTACGTCTGATTTGGCTCCTTTTTGCGTGTTTTTACATATCCATACCTGCACAAGCACAAACTCAAGAAAACCACAAATATTAGCAATAAACGGCTCTTTCTTGGTTATTTTGGGTCTATTTTGATAAAGAAAAGGTATGTGTTTTAGCACATACCAAAATACCCCAGACGAAACTATTGCCGTGTCCTCACGCAATGCAATCAACTCACGCTTCTAAAACCAAGGATTTCAATCTCTTTCTACTAAACCTATGAAGAAGTAGCAAAGATTCCTCAAAAGAGATTACGAAAGCCTTAATTCTAAAAACGCCCCGTTTACCTTTAATTTTCACATATAGATATTACGATTAAGCACATTCCGGTTATGAATGACGGTTTGTTGAACTTTCATGTCGATTAATAACTCAAACATTTTTCAAACGACACGTTAGGATCACGGAGTAGAAAACACAACACAGCGTGAAGTGACCATACGGATAGAATACATCGTCCCTGATTTTCACAAGTCCCAAACTAAGCGTAAAACCGAAATCATTGTTAAATATGATTCTAGATGCTAACACTACCCATGGAAGTTACTTGTGTAATTACCTTTTGTTCCCATTTTCCTATTTTCCTCTAGATTTTTATTTTTGTGAGAAATGAATTTCTTCAAATTCGTTTCGATAACTTTTATTCCGATAAAGATACAAAGCTAAGTCGATAATTAGTTATTCGCCTTCCCTCAAGAACCATTGTCGTAAAAATGAGGTCCACATCAAGGAATTTTTATTCACTTATACTTGATTTTTTTCATTTTCATTTTTCTTCATTTTTCAACATCAAATTTTTTTTTTTACACATTGCACTTATACTTTTACTTATATGAGCTGTGAACCACGGAGCTTCATTACGGGGTAATTCCAAGACTATAGGCTTCATGAAATGAGGATCCCGGCTGGCTAGGCTAAGACCTCATTCAATCCTGGCTAAAGATCCAAGGGTCGATCTCGACACAGCACTCACAACTTTACTTATTACATTTCACATATCACTTATTACTTATTACTTATTACGAATCCTTGATGTGTACCCAATTTTAAAACAAAGATTCTTTTAAGAAGATAAAGAACTAACTATCGCCAAAAACTCGACATCTCTAATTATTAATAGACAGATATGGGGTGAAACAATTTTGTGGGAACAAAAAGCCATAAGTACCTTCGATGGGCTCTAAAGAGAACCAACTACTCCACGTTTAGCATCTAAACTCATAAGTAACTCTATCATTTCTCGATCTCTGCAAATTTAAAATCCCAAATAATGAGATCCGCAGATGCTTAGCCGATAATTTTTAGATTATCTATGGTTAAGGGAACAAGCTAGGGCTCAACACGCCCGGTCAAGTCAGAATTCCATTCCTACTCTCACCAGCGGAAAGTCAATCAAGGTGTCAAAACATATATTAACTTAGCAAATGTTTCGTCTAATGAAATAAAGTCATGCATATTTAAAATCACTCAGGGAAACTTGCAAATCCTTGGCCTTGTGAGCTAGAATTCGCATTTTATAGCTTCTTATCTAAGAGACTAGCAAAACTTTTCAATCAAAAAGACTTAACAAAAGCTTGAAATTTTTTTTAAATTTTGCTCATTTTTGCACAATTTTTCATTTTCTAAGGAAAAACGGGGTTACGAGAGAAACACAACAGAAATAAGCAAGTGCGGTCAAATCAAATCGAAGATTACCCTACCCCAGACGAGAACGAAACATTGTCCTCAATGTTTAAAAGCAAGGGTATCACGAAAAGCTAAAAGCCGTTTATTAAGTATGCTAGAAGATAAACGTTAGTCGATAAGATTAGGATATCGGATTTCCATCAGCATCGATCATGAAACTCGAGTGGAGAAAATTCAAACTGCGAGCACGAGAGTCTTCATATCGGGAACATCCTAAACACAACATCACAAACAACCAAACACGAGAAATCGAAGAGGCAGACCCATTCGCGTCACTTATTAGAAAATAGAAAGAAGATAGATGGATAAGCATGGGGTGCCTCCCACGGCCTCTTGTTTTTCTTAAACGAGTCGCTAGCTTGACTCGTCCCCGAATTTATTTGTCCTTGGGGAAGAAAGTGGTAGAGATACGAGGGTCAAAAAGCGTGTCCTCATTCCCAAAGGAATGAGACTGGGTGGTTTGGGAGGAAAGAAAATGTCGGGCTCGGCACATAAAGAATGATTCCTCCCAAACTCACATAAGGCATATGAAAGATCGATCCATCATCCGGCGTTTTAAGGCGGACGAAGGAATGACGGATCACAATGAGAAAACTCCAAGAAAGATGGGAGCTCATGGTAAAGGATAAGATGTGTCGACTCAATAACGAAGGCATCCATCGGAGGATCCTTATCTCGAAAAACCTTTTCAACAAAGAACTCATCAATGCATATCCCGGGTTTAAAAATTTTGTCTTCACATGTCGGCTCAACGGGATAAAGGATGGTAGACTCATGAGAGAGAGGAGAGTCAAGAAGTCCATCAAGAAACATCATATCCCCCTCGGGATCATTCATAACAACATCCTCAATACCCGGTGGTATTGGGTCATCAAGAGCAAGAAATGAGTCGGCTTCCTCAATGATCGGGTCATTTGTTGGAGTATCGGAAATATCGTTCAAAACCTTGCTCATATCAACCTCGAAGTAGAATCGCTCAAGAATCGGAGGATAAACATCATCAATAGTGGGATTGCCACTAATCTCTTCATCAAATCGGAAGGTCTCAAGCTCGGGAGAGAAATCACTATCTTTAGCGGAGATAGGAGGCGAACTCGAATTATCGTTCAAGGCTTCAATCTTAGAAATGAGAAGATAAACATTCGACAATGTTTGACGTAATGCTGGATCCTCGATCTCAATATTATCGGGCTCAATCTCTTCTTCTTCTGGCTCAAAATCATTTACTTCTTCTATATGGACGGGCTCAGAAGGTAAATCGTCGACGAAATCGATGTCTCTATAAGAATCATCATCGGAATCGGAGAACATCTCATCATGATCATTAGAAATATCAAGAGAAGGCTCATCACAAATATCATTAACAACCTCGGACTCACTTGGGATTGGGACAAGGATCTCAACAATAGACAATTCTGTTTCCGGAATAGTACTAAGATGCTCATCCCCCATTATGAGAGAATCAACGGGTTCAACAATGTTCGTAACAATAGAATCATCGACCTCTTCCAAAATGACGTCACTTATCTCAAACGGCGTGAGTGAAGGGGAAGGATCGGAAATGAAAGGCTCAGAAACGGGAATGGGATAAGAATCCGGAGGTGGGACAAGTGGTGTGCTCTTAGAGCTAGCAAGTTCCACCACTTCCGCTTTGGTCTCTGGTCCTTTCGTTGAGAAATCGTTTTAAGCTCATAATTTCGTTCTGTTTTGTTGTAACTCGACGGACTCGTAATGGCGAATCGTGAAAGAGAAGGATCGATTCTAGAATTCTTCGGATTAGAGTCGAGAGTACAAACGGGAATCACCTCGGGTTCAGAAATACGTTCCATCTCCTCAAATGAGAGGGAGTAGGAATCGAGGGTTCATCAAGCTTACATTTCAAAATTTTTGGTAATGCTTCAAGTTTTTCAATGTTGTTCAGAAAAGCACGACGTTCAAAGAAATCGTCTCCGTGACCCTCGGTGGGTTCTTGGTGGTTCTCGGAATAGTGTGATCGTCCTCCATAACTTGAACGGGTTCCTCATTAACACATTGCCGAGCTTGAATGCGGCTTAATAAGGTTTGAAGCATGCTTTCAATGTGGTTTTGATGTCGCTCAAATCTTTTTTCAAAATTGATGGAAACGTCATTGATAACCCTGGTGGGTTCTTCAAAAGGGCGACACATACAAGATTCGCGATAAAATCCACACCCTTTGCAAAACAACGTTCACAAAGTGAATCATCTCTTAATAGATCTCTACAATTAAAGCAATAGGGTTGATAGAAATTTTGAGAATCCATGAGAATTAATCATAAAAGAGGGATAAGAGGAGAGAATTATCAAATCAGAGGGCAAAGAAGAATATTTTTGGGTTTTTAGAAAACATATTTTGAAAAGGAAAATCTTTTTGGGTTTTAGAAAAAGATATATTTACAAAAAATGACGGAAACTTCACTCGGGGAAGGATCTTCAAATGCACGCGATTCGAGACGGAATACAAAAACTCGCTACAAGCCCTCCCCGGCAGCGGCGCCAAAAATTGATTTGCGTCGAAAGACACGTAAAGTTTAACTCACACAAGCTAGCCACTTGTGAATGACTAACCGTAAGAAACTTAAAACGGCTCGGACACTGATCAATAATAGATAAGAAGTTGTAGTATGTGGGTAACTCAAACGTATTAGGTTTGAGCACCGAGATCGTTCCGAACGAGGGTTGAATGGAATTTCCAACTCACGTCTCGATTATCGGGATTTGAATAAGAGAAGGGGATAAAATGATAGTTTTCTAAACTACGGGATAAGGAAAGCATATGGAACTAAAATCTAAGGGAAAACCTAAGAACTATGGCAAACTACGCAATTCTACACTAAAACGCAAAAACGGAATTTAAACGAAACGCGAATAAAATACAACTACGACTAATCTAACTCCTAAAAATACCCTAAAATTACTTTTACTCTAAAAATGATATTACAAAACTAATTATGAATTAAAACTAATTTTTAGGAATTTTCTTGATTTTATTTTAATTAAAAACTAATTATTAATTCTAAAAATAAAACTAATTATCTAAAAATTATGAAAGAGAGAGGGAAAAATATGGAATTACTTTCTAAAAATCTAAAATAACACTAAAGACTTTTCAAAACTGTTTTTGTATTTTTCAGATTATTTTTCTATTTTCTACTAATTTAAAACTATTTAAATCTAATTTAAATTATTAAAAATACCAAATAAAAGGAGAAAAATAAGGAAAAATATTTTTTATGCTTTTTATATTTATCTTAAACTGAGAAAATTGAAAAACTATTTTTTGGAACTTTTTCTCAATTATTTGCTATAAAAGCTATTTTAAAATGATTAAAAACTGATTTTAATTAAGAAAAATAGTAAACAGTAACTAAAAATCATGAAAATGGCAGGGAAATTCTAAAATGATATTCTAAAGCTATGAAAAATAGAAAAACATGAGCTTATGTGGAGAATATAAGGGCTGCAGTGTAACTGTCCTAAATAAGCTACTTTTAAATAAGCAAATAAGCTCTAAATGACACCAAATGATTACATAAGCTAGACTATACTAAAACTGATCTAAGGCAACCTATAGCAGCTACTCCTATCACCTAAATAAGCATTTACCAGATTAAGCTAACTATTATTATAAGCTAAACAGGAAAAATGGTCTCTACTTTAAGCAGCTACATCACTTATCCAATAAGCTAGAGTGAAAACAAGAAGCATGGTTCTCAAGCCCACCTAGCAGAGATCATTTGTATAAAGTTTCAGCTAATATGGACTAGTAATGAAAAAGTTATAGATCAAACAAAAACTAGCCAAAATGGACAGTGGGTGCTACAAAGAAAACAGATAAGCAGGTACCTATGTTTAAGCTACTGTAACTACTTATCCAATAAGCTAAACCTAAAACCAGATATGTGGACTTGAAGACCACCTAGCAAACTGCAAATGGACCAAAATGGAGACCCTAACTAGCTGAAATGACATTGGTGCACTAGTCAGCAAGTTCGCAAAAACTCGATATTTGAAATAGTTGACTTTTGAAAAACAGTGAAGAGCTTTGACTTTGATGAGATTAGAGTGCAAATTAAGGACTGAATTCAATGTAATATGATGCAATAAGACTTTCACAAGCTAGCTTATCAAATACTAAACCTATATTAATGATTTCTAGAAACTGGATTTCAACAGTTATTGGCTTAAGAACAGTTAAGGTGAAACTTTGACTAAAAATGAAGATTGTGCAAAACAAGGACAGATATGAGTAAAGAGAACTAAAGCAAGCCTTAAGCTACTGATCTAAACCAATATAATGACCTCTAAAACAATTTCAAACTCTAAACCAAACACTACTTTAAATCCAACTAGAAGCAATAGAACCACTGAAATTATTAAGGACTAATCTCAAACAACTTCAAACCACTTTAAAACTATCATTTAAACAATCATGGAAACGAAATCACTAAACTCTGGTTTTGACTTTCAAATTTTACCCGTTTGACTTTTGTTGACTTTTTTTGTGAAATGGAATTTTAAGGGAAAACTCACAACTATGACTCACGAAGCTTAGAAAGGCTTCGTGAGTTTAAATGACTGGAAATAACAAGCTTCAAAACAAGTTTAACAACCAAATGAGCATTAGCATAAATTTATGTAAGAATTGAAAAGTAAATTTGCATTAATCAAGATGAAATTACATTTTAAAATAACAATTACACTATTAAAAACAATTAAAGTGACAGGAAATGAAAAGGTCAAAATCTCTCTAAAACCTAAGAGATTGGACGAGATACATAGTGAGCCAAGATGTCGTTTTTATAGCTTGATGCCTTGAGCCTTGGGATGCCTTTGGAAGATGCTAGAAGTCCATTGACAGCCACACATTCAATCATGAGTCACCTCAACCAATCATAGAGCACCATTTCCTTGGATGAGGTGTCTAAGCCAATGGGAGAGCTTGGTTTGTCCACGTGGGCATCAATCCTGACAAGTCAGAGCTTCTAGAAGGAAATGAAAGATCCTTAGTACCAAGATTGGTGTTTGGGTGTGGTGGTGAATGGTGGTTAACTGGGTGTTTGGGGAAGAAGGGCAGGGGAGGATTAAGGGCGCGTTTGGTTTATTTTATACTAACTCAAATGAGTTGGCCGGGTCGTGGTTAACGGGTAGAGAGGTATTAATAAAGTGGGTGGGTATTTGTTATTGGATAACGGGTTGGATTGGTATTAGGATATTGGGCCTTAGGGGGTTAAGTGGATAATGGACGTGGCTTATGTTTTGTGTAATGGATTGGATTTGTTGGACAAGGATTGTTACCATATCATGGACTAGTAATAGATTAATGGTAACCATAGGGACCATTTATGTAATTTCGGATTTCCAAGGGACCAAACATGTACTTCTGAAATTATCTTCCAAGGACCATCTTTGTCAATCTTGAATTGACCAGGGACTGAATTTGCAAGTTTTGATACTTCAAGGGCCATTTCTGACAAATCTTTGAAACTTGAGGGGCCATTTCTGACATATCTTCAAACTTTGATCAAATCTTCACAAATCATCCTCAGAGATTAGAAATCTTCATAAATGCATAATTCTGACCTTCTGGCTCAGCTTAAGCTCTCTTAATCTCTCGTGCTCGGATTTACGTCTGATTTGGCTCCTTTTTGCGTGTTTTTACATATCCATACCTGCACAAGCACAAACTCAAGAAAACCACAAATATTAGCAATAAACGGCTCTTTCTTGGTTATTTTGGGTCTATTTTGATAAAGAAAAGGTATGTGTTTTAGCACATACCAAAATACCCCAGACGAAACTATTGCCGTGTCCTCACGCAATGCAATCAACTCACGCTTCTAAAACCAAGGATTTCAATCTCTTTCTACTAAACCTATGAAGAAGTAGCAAAGATTCCTCAAAAGAGATTACGAAAGCCTTAATTCTAAAAACGCCCCGTTTACCTTTTAAATTCACATATATAGATATTACGGTTAAGCACATTCCGGTTATGAATGACGGTTTGTTGAACTTTCATGTCGATTAATAACTCAAACATTTTTCAAACGACACGTTAGGATCACGGAGTAGAAAACACAACACAGCGTGAAGTGACCATACAGATAGAATACATCGTCCCTGATTTTTCACAAGTCCCAAACTAAGCGTAAAACCGAAATCATTGTTACAAATGATTCTAGATGCTAACACTACCCATGGAAGTTACTTGTGTAATTACCTTTTGTTCCCATTTTCCTATTTTCCTCTAGATTTTTTTATTTTTGTGAGAAATGAATTTCTTCAAATTCTCGTTTCGATAACTTTTATTCCGATAAAGATACAAAGCTAAGTCGATAATTAGTTATCCGCCTTCCCTCAAGAACCATTGTCGTAAAAATGAGGTCCACATCAAGGAATTTTTATTCACTTATACTTGATTTTTTTCATTTTCATTTTTCTTCATTTTTCAACATCAAATTTTTTTTTTTTTTTTTTTTTTTTACACATTGCACTTATACTTTTACTTATATGAGTTGTGAACCACGGAGCTTCACGGGGTAATTCCAAGACTATAGGCTTCATGAAATGAGGATCCCGGCTGGCTAGGCTAAGACCTCATTCAATCCTGGCTAAAGATCCAAGGGTCCGATCTCGACACCGCAGCGCACAACTTTACTTATTACATTTCACATATCACTTATTACTTATTACTTATTACGAATCCTTGATGTGTACCCAATTTTTAAAACAAAGATTCTTTTAAGAAGATAAAGAACTAACTATCGCCAAAAACTCGACATCTCTAATTATTAATAGACAGATATGGGGTGAAACAATTTTGTGGGAACAAAAAGCCATAAGTACCTTCGATGGGCTCTAAAGAGAACCAACTACTCCACGTTTAGCATCTAAACTCATAAGTAACTCTATCATTTCTCGATCTCTGCAAATTTAAAATCCCAAATAATGAGATCCGCAGATGCTTAGCCGATAATTTTTAGATTATCTATGGTTAAGGGAACAAGCTAGGCTCAACACGCCGGTCAAGTCAGAATTCCATTCCTACTCACCCGTGGGAAAGTCAATCAAGTTGTCAAAACATATATTAACTTAGCAAATGTTTCGTCTAATGAAATAAAGTCATGCATATTTAAAATCACTCAGGGAAACTTGCAAATCCTTGGCCTTGTGAGCTAGAATTCGCATTTTATAGCTTCTTATCTAAGAGACTAGCAAAACTTTTCAATCAAAAAGACTTAACAAAAGCTTGAATTTTTTTTTAAATTTTGCTCATTTTTGCACAATTTTTCATTTTCTAAGGAAAAACGGGGTTACGAGAGAAACACAACAGAAATAAGCAAGTGCGGTCAAATCAAATCGAAGATTACCCTACCCCAGACGAGAACGAAACATTGTCCTCAATGTTTAAAAGCAAGGGTATCACGAAAAGCTAAAACCCGTTTATTAAGTATGTTAGAAGATAAACGTTAGTCGATAAGATTAGGATATCGGATTTCCATCAGCATCGATCATGAAACTCGAGTGGAGAAAATTCAAACTGCGAGCACGAGAGTCTTCATATCGGGAAAATCCTAAACACAACATCACAAACAACCAAACACGAGAAATCGAAGAGGCAGACCCCTTCGCGTCACTTATTAGAAAATAGAAAGAAGATAGATGGATAAGCATGGGGTGCCTCCCACGGCGCTATCGTTTTTCTTAAACGAGTCGCTAGCTTGACTCGTCCCCGAATTTATTTGTCCTTGGGGAAGAAAGTGGTAGAGATACCAGGGTCAAAAACTGTGTCCTCATTCCCAAAGGAATGAGACTGGGTGGTTTGGGAGGGAAAGAAAATGTCGGGCTCCAGCACATAAAGAATGACTCCTCCCAAACTCACATAAGGCATATGAAAGATCGATCCATCATCCGGCGGTTTTGCGGGCGGACGAAGGAATGACGGATCACAATGAGAAAACTCCAAGAAAGATGGGAGCTCATGGTAAAGGATAAGATGTGTCGGCTCAATAACGAAGGCATCCATCGGAGGATCCTTATCTCGAAAAACTTTTTCAACAAAGAACTCATCAATGCATATCCCGGGTTTAAAAATTTTGTCTTCACATGTCGGCTCAACGGGATAAAGGATGGTAGACTCATGAGAGAGAGGAGAGTCAAGAAGTCCATCAAGAAACATCATATCCCCCTCGGGATCATTCATAACAACATCCTCAATACCCGGTGGTATTGGGTCATCAAGAGCAAGAAATGAGTCGGCTTCCTCAATGATCGGGTCATTTGTCGAAGTATCGGAAATATCGTTCAAAACCTTGCTCAAATCAACCTCGAAGTAGAATCGCTCAAGAATTGGAGGATAAACATCATCCATAGTGGGACTGCCACTAATCTCTTCATCAAATCGGAAAGTCTCAAGCTCGGGAGAGAAATCACTATCTTTAGCGGAGATAGGAGGCGAACTCGAATTATCGTTCAAGGCTTCAATCTTAGAAATGAGAAGATAAACATTCGACAATGTTTGACGTAATGCTTTGGATCCTCGATCTCAATATCATCGGGCTCAATCTCTTCTTCTTCTGGCTCAAAATCGTTTACTTCTTCTATATGTACGGGCTCAGAAGGTAAATCGTCGACAAAATCGATGTCTCCATAAGAATCATCATCGGAATCGGAGAACATCTCATCATGATCATTAGAAATGTCAAGATAAGGCTCATCACAAATATCATTAACAACCCTGCACTCTCTTGGGATTGGGATAAAGATCTCAGCACTAGACGATTCCGTTTCCGGAATAATACTAAGATGCTCATCCCCCATTATGAGAGAATCAACGGGTTCAACAATGTCTGTAACAATAGAATCATCGACCTCTTCCAAAATGACGTCACTTATCTCAAACGGCGTGAGTGAAGGGGAAGGATCGGAAATGAAAGGCTCAGAAACGGGAATGGGATAAGAATCCGGAGGTGGGACAAGTGGTGTGCTCTTAGAGCTAGCAAGTTCCACCACTTCCGTTGTGGTCTCCGGTCCTTTCTGTTCAGAAATCGTTTTAAGCTCATAATTTCGTTCTGTTTTGTTGTAACTCGACGGACTCGTAATAGCGAATCGTGAAAGAGAAGGATCGATTCTAGAATTCTTCGGATTAGAGTCGAGAGTACAAACGGGAATCACCTCGGGTTCAAATACGTTCCATCTCCCTCACCGGAGAGGGAGTAGGAATCGAGGGTTCATCAAGCTTACATTTCAAAATTTTTGGTAATGCTTCAAGTTTTTCAATGTTGTTCAGAAAAGCACGACGTTAAAAGAAATCATCTCCGTGACCCTCGGTGGGTTCTTCGGGTGGTTCTGGAATAGTGTGATCGTCTTCCATAACTTGAACGGGTTCCTCATTAACACATTGCCGAGCTTGAATGCGGCTTAAGAAGGTTTGAAGCATGCTTTCAATGTGGTTTTGACGTCGCTCAAATCTTTTTTCAAAATTGATGGAAACGTCATTGATAACCCTGGTGGGTTCTTCAAAGGGCTTACACATACAAGATTCGAGATAAAATCCACACCCTTTGCAAAAACAACGTTCACAAAGTGAATCATCTCTTAATAGATCTCTACAATTAAAGCAATAGGGTTGATAGAAATTTTGAGAATCCATGAGAATTAATCATAAAAGAGGGATAAGAGGAGAGAATTATCAAATCAGAGGGCAAAGAAGAATATTTTTGGGTTTTTAGAAAACATATTTTGAAAAGGAAAATCTTTTTGGGTTTTTATATAAGATATATTTACAAAAATGACGGAAACTTCACTCGGGGAAGGATCTTCAAATGCACGCGATTCGAGACGGAATACAAAAACTCGCTACAAGCCCTCCCCGGCAGCGGCGCCAAAAATTGATTTGCGTCGAAAGACACGTCAAGTTTAACTCACACAAGCTAGCCACTTGTGAATGACTAACCGTAAGAAACTTAAAACGGCTCGGACACTGATCAATAATAGATAAGAAGTTGTAGTATGTGGGTAACTCAAACGTATTAGGTTTGAGCACCGAGATCGTTCCGAACGAGGGTTGAATGGAATTTCCAACTCACGTCTCGATTATCGGGATTTGAATGAGAGAAGGGGATAAAATGATAGTTTTCTAAACTACGGGATAAGGAAATCATATGGAACTAAAATCTAAGGGAAAACCTAAGAACTATGGCAAACTACGCAATTCTACACTAAAACGCAAAAACGGAATTTAAACGAAACGCGAATAAAATACAACTACGACTAATCTAACTCCTAAAAATACCCTAAAATTACTTTTACTCTAAAAATGATATTACAAAACTAATTATGAATTAAAACTAATTTTTAGGAATTTTCTTGATTTTATTTTAATTAAAAACTAATTATTAATTCTAAAAATAAAACTAATTATCTAAAAATTATGAAAGAGAGAGGGAAAAATATGGAATTACTTTCTAAAAATCTAAAATAACACTAAAGACTTTTCAAAACTGTTTTTGTATTTTTCAGATTATTTTTCTATTTTCTACTAATTTAAAACTATTTAAATCTAATTTAAATTATTAAAAATACCAAATAAAAGGAGAAAAATAAGTAAAAATATTTTTTATGCTTTTTATATTTATCTTAAACTGAGAAAATTGAAAAACTATTTTTTGGAACTTTTTCTCAATTATTTGCTATAAAAGCTATTTTAAAATGATTAAAAACTGATTTTAATTAAGAAAAATAGTAAACAGTAACTCAAAATAATGAAAATTGCAGGGAAATTCTAAAATGATATTCTAAAGCTATGAAAAATAGAAAAACATGAGCTTATGTGGAGAATATAAGGGCTGAAGTGTAACTGTCCTAAATAAGCTACTTTTAAATAAGCAAATAAGCTCTAAATGACACCAAATGATTACATAAGCTAGACTATACTAAAACTGATCTAAGGCAACCTATAGCAGCTACTCCTATCACCTAAATAAGCATTTACCAGTGATTAAGCTAACTGATATTATAAGCTAAACAGGAAACAGGTCTCTACTTTAAGCTGCTACATCAGCTTATCCAATAAGCTAGAGTGAAAACAAGAAGCATGGTTCTCAAGCCCACCTAGCAGAGATCATTTGTATAAAGTTTCAGCTAATATGGACTAGTAATGAAAAAGTTATAGATCAAACAAAAACTAGCCAAAAGGGACAGTGGGCTGCTACAGCAAAACAGATAAGCAGGTACCTATGTTTAAGCTACTGTAACTACTTATCCAATAAGCTAAACCTAAAACCAGATATGTGGACTTGAAGACCACCTAGCAAACTGCAAATGGACCAAAATGGAGACCCTAACTAGCTGAAATGAACAGTGTGCACTAGCTGCAAGTTCTCAAAAACTCGATATTTGAAATAGTTGACTTTTGAAAACAGGAAGAGCTTTGACTTTGATGAGATTAGAGTGCAAATTAAGGACTGAATTCAATGTAATATGATGCAATAAGACTTTCACAAGCTAGCTTATCAAATACTAAACCTATATTAACAGATTTCGAACTGGATTTCAACGTTATTGGCTTAAGAACAGTTAAGGTGAAACTTTGACTAAAAATGAAGATTGTGCAAAACAAGGACAGATATGAGTAAAGAGAACTAAAGCAAGCCTTAAGCTACTGATCTAAACCAATATAATGACCTCTAAAACAATTTCAAACTCTAAACCAAACACTACTTTAAATCCAACTAGAAGCAATAGAACCACTGAAATTATTAAGGACTAATCTCAAACAACTTCAAACCACTTTAAAACTATCATTTAAACAATCATGGAAACAGAAATCACTAAACTCTGGTTTTGACTTTCAAATTTTACCCGTTTGACTTTTGTTGACTTTTTTGTGAAATGGAATTTTAAGAGAAAACTCAAGCAACTATGACTCACAGAAGCTTAGAAAGGCTTCTGTGAGTTTAAATGACTGGAAATAACAAGCTTCAAAACAAGTTTAACAACCAAATGAGCATTAGCAGAAATTTATGTAAGAATTGAAAAGTAAATTTGCATTAATCAAGATGAAATTACATTTTTAAGATAACAATTACACTATTAAAAACAATTAAAGTGACAGGAAATGAAAAGGTCAAAATCTCTCTAAAACCTAAGAGATTGGACGAGATACATAGTGAGCCAAGAGGTCGTTTTTATAGCTTGATGCCTTGAGCCTTGGGATGCCTTTGGAAGATGCTAGAAGTCCATTGACAGCCACACATTCAATCATGAGTCACCTCAACCAATCATAGAGCACCATTTCCTTGGATGAGGTGTCTAAGCCAATGGGAGAGCTTGGTTTGTCCACGTGGGCATCAATCCTGACAAGTCAGAGCTTCTAGAAGGAAATGAAAGATCCTTAGTACCAAGATTGGTGTTTGGGTGTGGTGGTGAATGGTGGTTAACTGGGTGTTTGGGGAAGAAGGGCAGGGGAGGATTAAGGGCGCGTTTGGTTTATTTTATACTAACTCAAATGAGTTGGCCGGGTCGTGGTTAACGGGTAGAGAGGTATTAATAAAGTGGGCGGGTATTTGTTATTGGATAACGGGTTGGATTGGTATTAGGATATTGGGCCTTAGGGGGTTAACTGGATAATGGACGTGGCTTATGTTTCGTGTAATGGATTGGATTTGTTGGACAAGGATTGTTACCATATCATGGACTAGTAATAGATTAATGGTAACCATAGGGACCATTTATGTAATTTCGGATTTCCAAGGGACCAAACATGTACTTCTGAAATTATCTTCCAAGGACCATCTTTGTCAATCTTGAATTGACCAGGGACTGAATTTGCAAGTTTTGATACTTCAAGGGCCATTTCTGACAAATGCTGAAACTTGAGGGGCCATTTCTGACATATCTTCAAACTTTGATCAAATCTTCACAAATCATCCTCAGAGATTAGAAATCTTCATAAATGCATAATTCGACCTTGGCTCGCCTTAAGCTCTCTTAATCTCTCGTGCTCGGATTTACGTCCCGATTTGGCTCCTTTTTACGTGTTTTTACATATCCATACCTGCACAAGCACAAACTCAAGAAAACCACAAATATTAGCAATAAACGGCTCTTTCTTGGTTATTTTGGGTCTATTTTGGTAAAGAAAAGGTATGTGTTTTAGCACATACCAACAATCCAGTTTTGGACCCACATCGCAACCTTCATCAAGTAGTCCTATCAGTTCTAATCTTGTTCCAAATCCCTCACCAGCAACTCCTTATGTACCTCCTTTAGAAGATGATTTGAAGAAATTGTTTGATCTAATGTTTGATTAACACTATGAGCCAAGTAGTAATGATCTGTCAATTCCATCAACATAGGCTGTTCCTATCCCTGTCAACGAAGTTAACCCTTCAGTTTCTATGTCATTAAGTCAAGGCGGCTGCTGATCACTCTATCTCATCAACAAATCATCAATCATCGAGTGTACATCATGGAAGTGTGTCTGGCACCTATGATGGAGATAATCCCTTTGCTACTCCTGAAGATGCCCCATTTGAAAAAATATTTGCTCCTGAATCATCATCAGAACCATCTTCATCAGGAGAAATCGACTCTCCTACTTCAATCCCTCAACAACAACCACACGAACACCTTAGGAAATGGACACATGATCATCCATTGGAAAACATCATTGGAAATCCCTCTCGTCCAATATCCACTCGCAAACAACTTGCAATTGATGCCTTATGGTGCTTCTTCAATTCCGTACTATCTAAGATCGAACCAAAAGAAGTTAAAACTGCCATGAATGAAGACAGCTGGTTCAATGCCATGCAAGAAGAAATTCATGAGTTTGATCGACTAGATGTATGGTAATTAGTACCCGCTCCCATGGCTGTCTATGATCATTTCTCTAAAATGGATCTTCAAAGTAAAACTTGATGAGCATGGTGATGTATTAAAGAACAAGGCACGATTGGTTGCAAAAGGATACCGTCAAGAGGATGGTATTGACTTTGAAGAATCATTTGCTCCAGTTGCTCGTATCAAGGCAATCAAAATCTTCTTGGCTAATGCTGCAAGTAAGAACATGGTAGTCTATCAGATGGATGTAAAGACTCCTTTTCTTAACGAAGATCTTAAAGAAGTCGTATACGTCAGCCAACCTGAAGGTTTTGTGAATCCAGAGCATCCTACTCATGTCTATCGCTTGAAGAAGGCTATTTATGGTTTGAAGCAAGCTCCAAGGGCATGGTATGATATGCTATCAAAGTTTCTTCTATCTACTGGATTCACAAAGGGAGCATTGATCCGACATTGTTCAACAGAAAGTCAGGCAAACACTTAATTCACGTTCAAATCTATGTTGATGATATTATTTTTGCCTTGACTGACCCCAATGAATGTGACCGTTTTTCAAATGAAATGGGTTCCAAATTTCAAATGTCAATGATGGGACAAATGTCATTTTTCTTGGGATTACAAATTTCACAAAGTCCCGGAGGCATTTTTATAAATCAATCTAAATATGCTAATGAGATTTTAAAGAAATTTGGATTTGATTCTAGTGACCCTGTTGACACTCCCATGATAGAGCGTACTAAACTGGATGAGGACCACTCAGGGATCATGGTAGACCAAACTGAAATATCGTAGTATAATTGGATCCCGATGTACCTCACAGCCAGATAGGACCAGACATTTTATTCGATTTGTTTGCATGTGTGCTAGATACCGGCTAAGCCTACCAAAAAGCACCTTAAACAGGTCTTTCGGTATCTCCAAGGAACCATCAATATGGGACTTTGGTACCCGAAGGACACCGGTATGTCACTAACGACCTATGCGAGATCTGATCATGCAGGATGTCAAGATACACGCCGGTATGTCCGGAGGTGCTTTGTTTTTAGGTGATAAGCTTGTGAGCTGGTCTTCTAAGAAACAAATGAGTGCTTCAATATCCTCTACAGAGGCTGAATACATAGCCATGTCATCTTGTTGTGCTCAAATCCTATGGATCGAGATCCCAATTATCTGACTATGGCTTTGAAATCAACAAAATCCCTCTGTATTGTGATAACAAAAGTGCCATTGCTCTCTCATGCAACAACGTACAACACTCAAGAACAAAGCACATCGACATTCGACATCATTTCATCAGGGAGCAAGTAGAAAACGGTGTGGTGGAACTTTATTTTGTGAGGACTGAATACCAGTTAGCAGACATCTTCACCAAAGCTCTTCCTAGAGAACGTTTTGAGTTTATCCTAACACGACTTGGTCTAAAGAGTCTACAGCCGGAAACACTTAAACGTCTTCAAGAGTAGGAAGAGGAGTAAAAGGTTTTCTTCATCCATCTCTTGTGAATAGTTATTCAAAAAGCAAAATACAAAATTTCAAAAACAACAAAAAGAAAATAGAAAAATATAAAATTTTCAAAATCCATAAAAATTAGAAAATCTTGAAAAATCCCAAAAATATTTTTTTGTCATGTTTTCTTTGTTCGATATCATCTACGGACTTTGTGTTGACATTCAAAGAATGTCACGGGTTTTTAGATGTTCTTCGAATGTACATATTTTGTTTAAAAAAAAAATTGAGAGAAAGTGAAACAAAGGCTTATAGTCATTTCAGTCTATAACCCGCTTTTTATAGAAAGAACAAAGCCATACTTTATCTTAATTTTTTTAAAATCTCATGCTCTGATTCTTTAAACAAATATTTGCTATCTAATGAAAACTAATAGCTTTGAAAAATAACTCAGACTCAATTTTGGAAAATATTCTGGACTTATTTGTCAAAATCTTTATCTCTCATTCAACAACTTATGTCATTGATTGAGGGGGAGAATGATTTCAATTAAAACAAAAGGTTATTTGTCATACAATTGTTTTCAAAAGATACTCATGCATGTTTAATCTTTGGAGTTTAAAGTCTCAGATTTGATCCTTATCGGTTAAATGTTCTCATAAGCAAGTCACAATTCTCCTCAAAAGCTTTCAAAATCAATTTAAATCTCCAGAGATCACAAATCTCAAATGATTTGAAAATTGTGATCGGGGGAGAATTTGTGATTTAAATTGGATTTAAACTGATAATTCGATAAATGGTTGTATAATGATTTACAAACTCTCCTCCCCACATGTGCCAAACGATTTCAAATTTTCCATGCACATGTTGAGGGGGAGCATCTATTTCTAACAAAAAAAGATTGAAACGTGATTGATTTGTTTCAATGTGCAGACTTTCCCTAATATGTGCAAAACACTTTCAAATCTCTATGCACATATTGAGGGGGAGCAATTTTTTGAAAACCACATTCTTTCCAAAAATTATCCTTAAACAAAGTATGAAAAATGCCAATTTTGATCAGGAAAGTGATGTTGATATCTTTTAGAAAATGGTAATCAAAGAAGTGAATCATTCCTCTTGCCTCCGTGTGCCAAAACGATTTCAAATACATGATGCACATGTTGAGGGGGAGTTTTTTATGAAAATATCAAAAACAATTCAGGTACATAATGCTTTGATAATATATCACAAGTATCTGGATTGATTTTCAAATAGTTTTCAATTTGTTCCAATGGCAGATGAACAATACCAAATAGACCGACCAAATTTACTATATGTATGGTGATATAAGGATGGTTAGGTTAGGTATTCGTTCCCACGATCCCGCCAGAACCGGAGGGATCTACCCAGGGATAATCCACTAGATAGTGTAGAAGTCCTTAGGTATGATGAAAAAAGGAGAAAATTGAGATATGGGAAGAGTGCGGACTGAGACAGAGCTAGTACTAGAATAAACCCAACAAGGTTCTAGTTATGAAGTCTCGGTAAGCACTGAAGGGGTTGAAGAATGAAAAAGAATTGAATGTGAAAAGGGTGAAAAGAAATAGCCCTCCATTAATTCAACGTTAGGGCAGAAACCGGGTTCAAGACATATGCTACTAGTGTCTACTAAGGTAACACTAGTATTGAAGACAAGACGTCATGAACCCAGTGACGCACTGCACCTAACTTCCCAAGCTACTCAAGTTCCTCTTAAAAGGACTTGTTTCATTCTCACGGGGAACTGACATTATCTATCGACTTTCTCTTAGAGATTGTTGATATTGAAGAAGGAGACCCTCTCCCTAGTCTCCGACATAGGAAACCAAATGTGCACAATTGAGTCTAGAGCCACGAGATCATCAAATAAATCTCTTTAGGACACTTTCAATGAAGACTCTCTGTTTCACAGAATGTGGAAAGAGAGATTATATCTTATGAGTCCTACGCATTATCCTTGTGGTATTGCTAGAACATCTGAGTGATATGCAAACATATTCACAATGAAGATGGAAAGCCTTCTAGAGCCAACATCAAACAAGATCTTGGTAGGTGGCATGTGAGATCTATCCAATAGATCAACCATGTGACAACTGAACAGAAACAATGGGGCGATTCAAACTTATGAATCAATCCTGGTTCAGGTCATGGATTGACGGATACCTTTGAAAAACCGGTCATTGTGCTTAAAAATTCTTTCTTTAGCACATCGGTACTAATATTTCAAATATAAAAGGTGTTTATGATTGATAATTGATTTTCTCAAAAACCCTCGTTGTATTGCAAAAACACTTTATTGAGCAATACTCGATTGTTTTTCAAATCTCTTTTCATCAATCAGTGAATCTCAAATTCGCTGGTTCATCCTCCGTGTTGTCTTCTGTGAGATGTTCCGGTTTGAGAACAGCTAGAACAGCTGCGAAACCCTGTCAAGGAGATTCTTCAGAATTATACTTGATCACAGGCAGTACTTGTACTGATCAATGGGGAACCGTGGGCCGTGTACCTCAATTCAACAAAAGTGATCAAAGACATTTTCGTGCGCTTTATTGCTAACTGTTGTATGCAGGTACGTCCGACGTTTGCAGTTGATCAGAATGGAGAGGTCAATCCATAGCCGCATGCTCACTCATCACATTCATTTCTAAAGAAATTATGATAAGTGCATCAATGACTCTGATATTTTTCACTCCATGCTTCGCTACCGCTGCAAATATCATGAATCAACTAAAGCTTCCGCTACTCAGATGAAAAGATTTCATGATCCAGAATGTGAGCATGTCGGTCCAAAAGTCACAACTTCACATAATGACAACACCACAATGGAAAAGTCGAGATTTATGGTAGTGATGATCTCAATCTTGGCTCAAAACTCATTAACACATGGATCAGTTAAAGACCTCCACTTGGATTAACCAAACATGCAAAAATGAATAATCAATGACTACTGGCTGCAGAGCAAAGAACATTATCAAGAATCCAAGAACAATCTTAATGTAATATCTGTTTGTATTCAATGTAATTTGAGGTGACCTCCCTTAGGGGGAGATTTTTAGGATTTAGTAAATCTAGTTATTAAAGTGTCGGTCACCTCAAGTATATGTAATCGTTAGAAAGCTCGTAGTCATAGTTATTTAATGTTAAGTAGTATTTAGTTAAGTAACACCTTGGAGGACGGACGGGTCTTTACCCACTGTATGCCTGATCCACAGCCCGTAGGTGGCGTTTTATGTAAGACTATAAATACCCTCTACCTCCCAAGGTAGAGGGTTGGAGCTCATAATATCACTTTTACTTTCTCTCACTAAGTTCCGAAACCTCTAACTATTTCTAACTCTAAAACCTTATTGTGTACGCCTCTTATTGACCATGGTTTGATGTGTTTATGAAATCCAATATGTTACAGACACAGGTTCAGCTTGTTCAATGTGAGTCTCAACATGATCATTATTTAGATCCTCAAATATAACCACGGAGTCAACTTGATTATCAATATTAACCATAAGGTCATCTTGATCGTCAAATATAACTAGGAGATCTATTTGATTATCATCGAAATGAGATGTAGACGGCTCATGTTGAACACTCTGATCCTCGTCGGATGTAGATGTTGGCGGAGATATCAGATCAGTAATGAATAGAGTTTAATCCGGTACCTGAGACAAGCCGTCAGTGTCATACACTGGGCCTGTGTCACTCATGTGGAGTTCTTGCATGTTTGCCATTAACATCACTGCTGCATTAGCCTGCAAGTCATCCATGTCATCATCAGAATCTGCATTTGCCATGAAGCTCTGTTCCTTGTTGGTAAGAGTTCCACCAGCTTCATCCTTGAGAGCTAAGAGTAAAGCCTCTTTGTGATAAGCACTGCCTCTTGTCCTCGGCTTTGGGCATGCATTAGCCAGATGACCCTTCTCATTACATTTATAACATCGTAGACCATTAATCCCAGTCTGAGCATTTCCCTGATCAACCACTTGAACCCTTTGTTGTTGTGGAGCACCCATGTTATTCCTTCCATTAGGATTAAATCCTTGACCACTTCCCATCTGACGAACATTACCACGATTCTGAACTTCAACTCTTCCGTTGTTAACAACAGCTTGATTCCTTGTGTTGGATGAGGTACGAATGCGATTGTTGGATTTGTTGGAATAGCGGCCGAATGCTCTAGCAATCATGAAAAACCCTTGTTGCAATGCATCAAAAGCTTTTGCATCCTTATTAGATTCACTGTAAAGTGCTTGATCATTGTTGCTGTTGTATGGAACCAGTTGATTTTCTTGTGAGGGATCATATGGTGTGATCTGAGCAGGTGGTTGAGGAGGATTTCTTAAGGTTGTTGGCAAGGTCGAGAATTGAGGATAACATGCTTGAGCCCACAAAGCTAGAGTTTGATTATCCGGGAGTGAGGGCGAAGCAGGGACTCCACGGATGATACTTTCTTTGTCAACTTCCTTTTGGTGGGGCTTCAAATAGTCATACAACAATCCGTATGTAGCATGATGAAGATTCTTCGTTTGACGGATGAAAATAACATACTTTTCCTAATCAGGACCAAAACTACTAAGGAACTTTGTGTTGACTGTAATTCTTGGCATAATGATATTATGTTTCTCTAAGTCATTCATGATGTCTGAGAATCGATGATGATATGACTCTAATGTCTCCCCTGGTTCAATCATGAAGTGTTCATATGCTAAGTAGATTTTGGATTCCATGTCTTCTTGATTGAGTTCTGTGCCTTCCATGAGAAGATGAATGTGCTCCCACATTGCTTTAGCAGTCTTCTGAGCATCAACACTACGAAGTATCGGATTGGGTAATCCCAAAAGGATATATTGCATTGCAAGTTCATTGGCTTCTAAGTGTAGAAGTTGGTCATTAGTAAGTTGATCAAGACCGACAACGTTGGTAATATCATCTCTTGGTGGAACAGCATTTGGATCTCCGGGTACATTGAGAGTAGGCATCTGAAATGGACCTTCAAGGATGACCTTCTTCAAGAACTTTCCATGTGTCTTCTTTAGATCACAAAACCTAAAGAACCTTATCACCCATTGATCGTAGTTTCCAGGAGTGAGCATTGGAGGTCTATCAAGTGATCCAGCTTCATGAATGGATTATTGGCTACTTAAAGCTTCACACATCTTTGCAAACCATGAGGGTTCCTTCGGAGTTGTAACATTCATAACATACTTGGCTGGATACTGATTTTGAAAGTATGTGTAATGTTGTACTTGTTGACTAGGGTTTGGTTGAACCATTTGTGGTGGAAGAGGAATTGCTCCTTGAGAAAATTGTTGTTGAAATTGTTGCACTTGTTTTTTTGTTTGTGGAGGATACTGTTGATAGAGTTGTTGTTGTTGTTGTTGAGGATACACATGAGGAAAGTAGCTAGAGTATGGTGGTTGAGACATCTTGAAACTTGTGTTGATGATGGATCTTTGTAGTCGAATGAAACAATGTTGATGAAGTAACCTTATGCGTAGAAACCAGCTTAGGCGTAGAAATCACCTTATGCGTAAGACCCAACTTACGCGCAAAAAAGAGAGCTTACGCGTAGACTTGAGGAAAACTTAGCTTAGGCGTAAACCAAAGGCTTAGTAGTAGAATCCTTATGCGTAATATTTGCTTATGCGTAAGACAGGCTTAGGCGTAAGAAATGCTTAGGCAAAGAGAATTTTACGCGTAAGAGTTTAGCTTAGGCGTAAAACTAGGGTTTTGCCTAAAAAATCCTTTACACTTATACCAGTGTAAAAGATATCCAAAGTCGAAGTATTTTCAGGCTTATCCAAGCAAGAAAACATGAGTAAACCAAATGCTATGAAGGTCAAATGAAGAAATCCTTACGCGTAACTGCAGCTTAAGCGTAGACTTTGTGCTTATAAGTAAGATTAGGGTTTTGTTACGAGTAGAAAGTACCAAAAATGCACGAAAACTAATTTTATGCTCCAAAGTGTTTTGTAACCTGATTTTAATGATGAAATAGCTTCAATATCACCAAAGTAACAAGAAAATTTTAAAACTTGATGATCCAAATCCACTTTCAGCCTCACGCGTAGACAGTACCACACGTACAAAAATAAGCCCAAAAACTATGCTACACACGTAAAGTTTCAAACTTGATGCTAAAAACTTAAATTTTAACATGAAATAAACCTTAAAGTACAAGAATCTTGAGTTTTTAAGTGTAAATATTAAAGCTTTTAGGCGTATGAAAGATTAACTTATAAAACCCACGCGTATAGATAATAAACTTCAAAAAAAAAGTGTTTCACCCAACTAGATGGCGAATGATACCACTGTTAGGTCACCATATTGTAACACAAGCATCAATATGTAAGAAGTATAGATAAGGTGATCGGATGGACACTACACACACACACACGAATGAAACTAGAGAAAAGATATGCGTAGGATATATGTGTGAAATGAACAACCAACCTTCAAATGAAGGTATACAAGTGTTTATACAGAGAAAGGAACTAGGGCAACACACAAGTTCCCTTCCTTTCCTTATTGGATATGGGCCAAGGCTTTCGGGCTTTCTACATAAGCCTTGCCTTTAATACAAACATAAAAGCCTAATTAAGCAACCTATTACATGTTAATTACAAACACTTGAAATATAGTTTAGGAGTGATTCCAACAACTTGCAAAGAATCGCAATCAACTTTACAAATTACGCATTTGAAATAAAATAAAACTATTCCAGCATTCTAAATTTTCACCAAGGCTTAAACGGAACAAACAACAAGCTACGTTATAACCCAACTATTCTACAGCTTGCAACACATCATTTTAAAAATACAAAACACAACGGCCTCAACATAATATCGACCATGAAACCATAAAAACACGCCAATTGTTCACGGCTAAAATGACCTTCCACACATACAATACACAATCTGCATGCATCAATTTAAACAACAATACTCCTTCAAAAAATAACCTCACATTTAGCCTAAACCTCTAACTTAAAAAATACCTTGAATAACACAACACAATTAAACATCCGCATTGACATCCCAGGGATCCTTATAGAATAACATGCAGAACTTTGTACCTTCAAATAAAACAAAAGATTATATTGTTTGACTAAGAATTAGACGATCATTAACAGTTACAATTAGTACCTCCTAGAATTTATCCTCCAACCCTTGTTCAAAAGCTCCGGTTGATATCGGTAAATTGAAGTGTTTTAGACATTACTTATCAACACGTTGAACAGTTATTCTCTATTTTCATAATATAAAATTTTATTTTGTTGTGTGCGAATAGGATTTGTAGGATTTTTAATGGCTGATCATGGGAAATAATATTACCGATACAGTTATCTCATGCTTCCGACGATAAGCATCTGGGAACCACTTCCAGCTGATGGAAAATTAATTCGAGCAGAAGTTTCCTCCGTTTTGAAAGCAACAGTCTCTTTTGGGGGCTCATAGCTATGATCAGATCCGCCATTTTTAGCCTAACACAAAATTATAATAATCAATAAGTTAGTATAAAACAATAGCACAAAGTATCTAGAAGACAAAAAGTCCAAAAAGTATAAAGTATGATTGCCACATGAAGTTATGAACATATAGAATATAAAGCGAGTAAAAGTTATATTAAAAAGGTTGATAATATTACTATATCCAGTTACATGCTCCTGCAATCAAATTGAATATGATACATGAACATATTAGGGTTTTCAAAAAAATAGTGAAAGTCTTTTGACAATTAATTATTATGAATGACTGCAGTTTTTTTTACGTATATGTTTGATTAGGGTTACCTAAGTTGTAGGGATTCTCCTAGATAATTGGTTGCATAAGTTTATAGATTTTGACTTGAAAGATATAATCGAAAACATGTGTTGGTCTAGTGGTTATCATCTTTGTTAATATTAGAAACACCCTAGGTTCGAATCCTGCAAGTGGCATAATTTTTAAAATATATCCGAATTTTGATGACTGGACATAAATTGCCTAGGTGGCATTACGTGGCATTGACTGGGCAAAAGGTGGCATTACGTGGCATTTCGGGGATTTAATGACATCATGTGCATCCTGTTATATATATATATATATATATATATATATATATATATATATATATATATTATTATAAGGTTATAATTATATATATAACTATAATCCGGTATGTGGAAAACTAGAAGGGGGGTTGAATAGTTTTACCGATTAAAACTTCGTTTTAAATTTTAAAATATTTAGATCGACTTATGTCAATCTATTCAAATGTGTATGTTGGATGTTGATAGATAAGTATGTAAATATGTAATGCAAAGGTAAAGAGTAAGAAACACAAAACCACAACACGAGTGTTTATAGTGGTTCGGCTACCAGGACACCTTCCTTGCCCTACTCCACTCCCCAAGTCACCTACTCGAGAGTTCGTAAGCACTACACAACACAAACTCCTTATGGCGGAGAATCCTTCAGAACGTCGCCTACTCTTTTTCCGGTACAAGGCTAGATACCGGGTTCTTCCACAAGGTAGAACCAAACCTATCACAACGTCGCCTACAATTTATCCGATACAAGGCTAGATACCGAGTTTTATTACAAAGGCGGAACTACTACCCAACACTACACAACACCTATCCCAAAGGAGACCCACTCCTTATTACAACATCATCAAGGATATCAATATCCTTGGACACAACCTATCTATATTTGTACATCGATGCACCATATCGATTGTACACCCTTCGCATCTTTCACTAATGCCCTTGACATGATCTTTTGACACCTTTCACTAATGCCTTCATCATGGACCTTTGGCAGCCTTCACTAATGCCTTGGAGACGGACTTTTGGCACCTTTCACTAATGCCTTCGACTTTACCCTTTTGGCATCTTTCACTAATGCCTTCATCATGGACCTTTGGCACCCTTCACTAATGCCTTGGACATGGACTTTTGGCACCTTTCACTAATGCCTTCGACTTTACCCTTTTGGCATCTTTCACTAATGCCTTCAACACAACACTTCTAGAGAGGAAGAAAGAACTATCAATAAGATAACTTCAGTAGTCTTGATAATGACGAAGCTAGACAACTTATGGACTTGAGCTTGCTTGACTTCAAGAGGTAGTGATCTCGCCTTTAAGAGGAACCTAGAGAATCACACAAAAACAAACGTAAACTACATAGAAAGATCCTTTGGATCTGAGGTTAGAGAGTTTCCAATACTAGGAGAAAGTATGTGTGGAAGTGGCAACTTACAAAGAAGAAATGGCTCACTATTTATATACAAAAATTCACCACTGTCCCACGGATCCCTCAGATCCCTTGCTTTAGGGATCCGTCTAGTTTAATCCTAGGGATCCGTAGGACG
>OU343224.1:298246061-298309799 GCA_910596185.1 Chrysanthemum makinoi
ACATACTAAGTATGTATATATCTACCCATTATGTAAACGCTAGTTGTTGTACATATGCATTGCTATAACATGAAAACACTATTGCTTGTTTAGTGTTTTATATGAAAATGTAAGTGTGTTAGTAAACTATTTGCTCAAACCATTTACGTATTTTATTTGTTTCATTAAAATGATTTTACGTTTGTTTTCGACAAAACATTAGAAGATCGTAAAATATAAATAAATGTTTTTATGGCTTATTTGTATTAACAATCTCCCCCTTTTTGTTGATGAAAAAACATAATATTATTTTAAGGAAAAACTAAAATTCGTAAAAGTTTGAATTGGAGTTTTTACTCTCTTTTCCCCATTTTTGTCGAACTAAAAAGAGCGTCGAAAAGAAACTAACACATTGTTTTAAGAAAAACATGTAAAAATAGAAAAATAAGAAAACTAGTGTTAGGTCACTAGTTTTACAACACAAGCTTAATAGAAAGAGATAAAGGCGATTGAACAATAAATCAAACACACACACACGATATGAGTAGCCGGTTATGCGTAGAGATGTATGTGAAAGAAATAAATTGAACAACCAACCTTCAAATGAAGGTTACAAGGGGTATTTATAGGAGGGAAGCTAGGGCAACACTCCTAGTTCCCATCCTTTTCCTTATTGGACTAGGCCTAGGCTTATGGGCCTTCTACATAAGCCTAAGGCTAATAACAAACATAAAGGCCATAATAAGCTAACTATTACATGTTAATCACTAACACTTGATTAACGTTTAGGAGTGATTCCAACAATCTCCCACTAAGTGTTGGTGATGAAAAACTATAAACGGTGAAGGCGTTGATGTAATAGTAGCTTTGATGTCTTCTGACATTCTTCTTTCTTGTGAGAAGAATTGCCTTGATTCAAACAATCTCCCAGTGTAGAGAGATAGTTTTCTTTGAACAGTTTTGCTTTGACGTCATCTTTGTCTTTGTTCTTTGATCATTGTTCTTTTTGGTGGTAGTGATAGTATGTTGTTGTTGTCTGCATCAAATCGCGCTCAGTGCTTCACTTTGCTTCATGTCTCACGTCATTCTTCAACATGCTTATATGCTCTTTGACGTTGGATTTCAGTACTGATGAAGTTCTTTAAGTCTTTAATTTTGTAGATTCTTTGGTTTGACGAAGAATCATTCTGACTTTTCTGTTGCTTTTAGATAGAACTTCCATTAGTGATGATGTTGGCATAAGTATGTGAAGAATCTGCACGATCATTCCGCTCCAGAGCTTCCATAAGAAGAAAACATAAAAAACGGTTAGTAATAAGCGGATTCCGGCACTTACAAGTTTGAACTTTGAGAGTGTTAACAGCATAGTGTGAAAACACAACTCTAATTCTCACAAAGGCCATTCCTGAACCGGAGTCCCACAAGTGAGATAACGCGATGTACCGAAGTACATCTATGGTTCAGATGAGTCGCTGAGGTACACCGAAGCATCACCCCATGACTGTAGACCGTTTGAGACACACTAAGCGTAATCCACGGGGAGTTACGAAGTGACCGCTTTGTCGAGGCGTTTGATGTTGACTGGCGGGAGTTTCCATTCAATCGCGAGGATCACAGATGTGAGCCTCTCATAAATGTTCTCGGCAGATTGCTAAGATCTGTGAAGGACTCGATAACGCATTACTAACAGATGTTCTTATTGTTAAACAACAAGTGATGAAATGTCAAGTGTACCTAAGAGATCTTTTGATGAATCTCGTGGCTCTAGACTCAATAGTGCGTTTTGGTTTTCCTGAGCGGAGACTAGGGAGAGGGTCTCCTTCTTCAATACCAGCAATCTCTAAGAGAAAGCTGATAGTTTACGTAGGGTTCCCTGTGAGAATGAAACAGGCTTCTATTGAGAGAAACTTGAGTGGCTAAGAAGGTTTAGTGCATGCGTCACTGGGTCCATGACGACTTTTAATCTTCAATACCGGTGTCATCTAGTGACAACCAGTAGCATATGAATTGAACCCGGTGTCTGCCCTAAGTTTAATCTGGAGGGCTATTTCTTTTCACCATTTTCTTTGCATTTCTTTTTAATTCTTCAACTCCTTCTTTCTCCGATTCTCATTTCTCTTTTTTATAATCATACCTAAGGACTTCTAAATTCTAACTATTGGTAGTGTCCTTGGGTAGATCCCTCCGACTCTGGCGGATCATAGGACGGTTATTCCTAACCTTAATCACCTTATAACTCCATTGCCATAAAACCATTTTCAAGAAAATCTCTAAAAGGGTTTGTAAATGAAAACATGTTTGAACCACTGTGAGAGTTTTATCTTTTAGAAGAAATACTCCCCCTCCACATGTGCTTTAGAGTTTTGACAGTCTGCACAGTGAGGAAAAGAGCGCGACTTTTGAATTGATCAACTCAAGATAGACAATCCCTTGCGAGACACGATTACGTTGTATAGTTAAAGAGATACATTGTCACCTTTTAGGTGACAACTAGCTCTAATAACTATCTTGAAGGTGTGGACAAGCCCGAAAGATTGTCAAACCCGTCAAAGTTCATGTCTATCAAGAGTTTCTCGAATGGTACATTCTACTAGGACAAGTCCTTTGCGAGACACGTTTACATCACTAGCGAACTAGCTTGAAATTATTACCCGTCCCGGACAAGTCTTTTCGAGTTACTAACAGTTAAGATGTCGTCAATTCTTGGGTTGAAGTCTTTTCACACGAGAGTTTATATAGCAAAACACAACATATTTCTTATCATATTTTATCCCCTTAAAAATGGCATATAAATGTTATTTTTGAAGAAATGTTGAGAATAAATATGACCATTTTGAGTTTTGTGGGAAGATGACCATGAGAACAATTTGTGAACAAAGATTTTTTGTCAAATACTCCCCTCAGCGAGTCATATAAGCGGTTGAGGTTTTGAAAATCATAAGGGAAGTACTTGTTCTTTTGAGCAAAACCTTGAAAAGTGAAAGGTTTGATAGGTTTTACTCAAAAGTAAGAAGCTTTCGCTCCTTTTATAAGGATTGTGGCACTGGCGTACCACAGGGTCCTTTATTTACAAGAACGGGTTGTACACTGTAATGTGTGCACAAGCCATTGTCATAATAAATCATACATCCAGATTTATAATGAAAGAAGCAGTTCAAGGGGTACCAGGTAGTCCAGAGATGTTACCAGGAGTGTGAACCGGGCATTGAAAGCCGGTGATGTTAATCCCGGTCGACCTCCAACATAGCTCTCCAATCTTCTGAATCGGAAGATCCCTTCGATACAACCGTTCATCAATCATTGTGATGATCCTCTTCACATCCCTTCGATCCTAAGAATTCCATCGCTTAGGAGACCCAATCTTATGATGTATATCCTTCAACCGATAAGCCAATCCGTCCCTAACCATCTTCAAAGTGTGATCTCCAAACTTGTGAAGATCTCTACACGCCATTAAGCAATTTATTTGAAGTTCACTGCGGTAATGCGGCGCGAATGGTTTGCTAATGAATGTATATTGAATGGCTGGTTGATGTCGGGAAGATCAAGCTGCGGTGGAGTGAAGTTGACACGGGTATGATAATATTCTACGCAAGTCGGAGATCTTCTACACGTTCTTTGATAACTATGCGTTTGATGAAGATGAGCACTGACTTGATGAATTCACGTTGTACTTGGTGGATAATTGTCTCATACGACACTGTACTTTGGCAAGGTACATGTCTTCGATGTCGTTGATAGACAAATTCTCAAAGTCAGCTTCGGAGAATGCATAATCCCTTTCGTCTTGCCTTTTGACCACAATCTTCTTGAGAAAAGTGTAGTCCCATTTGGACCAAAGATCAACGTGTATGATGGCAACGATGCTTTTAGGATGAACACTTCATGTTGAGATTTCTGAACACAGCAACTTCTGTAGTAGATTCTTACGTTACGGTGCCGCCAATGATGAATCCTATACATTGCATCACGGTCATACTCTTCCACTGTGTTGGAGAACAAGTGGTTAGATCTTTCCTCGATAGCTATGCAGTTAGAGTATATTGCTGCTGGGAATGGAAGTGTCAAAGATGTAGCGTATTTCCTAGAACCATCGCCACCGTATGAAGAAACTCCAAGTCTTTGTTGAAGAAATATCGAATGGAATTGAGGCTCATTTGGTTGGCGATTGTTGGTAGTGGTTTAGACCAGGTCGATGTAATATGGAGGGTTGTCCCGTTTTGTAAAAGTCGATGTTTGCTTATGGGTTGAGCCAATCCATGTTGTTAGACATAGCTCGAGCAATGTTTTCAAGGTGATATTCGACCTCAATGGCACTTTCGAAGCTATCTTTGAACATTTGAAAAGCTTCATTCTTGATTCGCTTCAACTCAGTTTCGGTCATCTTCTTTACTCGGAATTTTTCTTGCAGTAATTTAGCATGCTCCAATGTATTATCGTCTACCAGATCTTGACCTTCAGCAGGGTAGGGAGTGGAATTAACAAGTGTAGAAAACCATTCAAATTCCTCAGTGTTATCTTCATCTAGCCATGATAGGTCGCCAGCCTTGGGCCTTCTTCTTCTTTTCTTAGGCCTAGATGAGGGTTCGGTTTCGTACTTTGTCGGGAGAGGCGGGTTGTTGTTGGGGCTCATGGTATTCTTCATCGTCACCCCCTTATACTCAAAGTGGTCACCGGTTTTTCTACAGTGCAGGGTGGTGTCTCGAATCCTAAGGTTTATACTCAGAAGAGGGAGGAGGGATCTTTGTTGAAGCGAGGAGTCCTTTGTGGTGGAGGCTCGCATTGAGTCTTGAATGGAAGATGATTCACAAGACTTCTTTGTGCGTTTAGGCTCCTTATCCTTATCTTGATCTTTGTCTTCGTCATCTCTTAAACGTTTAGGCCTTACAACTTCTTCTCTGAATGATGACTTGAGTTGGTATTCCAGCAATGCTTCAAACAACTTAGCTTGGGAGGCAAACATTGCGAGCGTTTTGACATTTGGGCTACAAGTCGGTTCACCAATTCATCATCACGAAGATTGTAGTTTCAAATGGATTGATGCTCAAATTCATCGGAGTTGATTTCATGGCTTGCTTGGCTAAATGTAAGAGATTCGGATAAAGTTGTATGGTATACATCTCCTTTGTCGTTTAACGACCTCCATTAGCAACTTGTGAGAATATCCTTTTATCATCTCGTCCATGCTTCCTTGAAGATCATCCTTCATAAGCTTCGGTACATACTCCCTTTCAACTTTCATCTTGTCATTCTCATCATGAAGATATGTTATCGATCAGGAAATTCAACTTTCTATAGAGAATATCTTTCTTCGGACTCGTTTGGACAGCTTTAACGATTCGATTCTTTGATTGAGAGATCCAAGATGGAGTTGGCTTCTTCATGGATTTGGATGATGATTTGGTTGATTTCTTTGATGGTGGTGGTGAAGAGTGAGACGAAGAATCGGATGATGATGAGATGTGAGGAGATTCCGGGTCCTTTGGTGGCTCAGAAGTTTCTTCCTTTGACCGTTCAGGACTATCTAGAAGAAACTTATCATACTCAACATCTTCTTCATTTCCAGATTTAGCTTGTTCATCTGTCTTTGTTTCATCACCAGAAGTCTTTTTAGTCTTTTCCTTTTCCGACTTCTCAGATTCAGGTTCTTCAAGAGTGTCCTCTACACGTGTTTGTTGTTGTACCAAAGTGGTGGCACCAGATCCCTTATCGGGTTGATTAACCGCATCTGGACCTGGTGAAGGTTGAGCTCCACCACTCGACCCTCCGGGGCCACCCATTTGTTCTTTAGCAAATTGTTGTGCGACGTGTTGAAGTCTCACGAATTTGAACTTCTTCTTCTGTATGATTTATCCGGTTGCTCTTCATCGAGCTTGAGCTTTCTTCATCACGGCACAAGTCTTGGAGTCTTCCCTTTTCCTTGATTAGCTGGAGGACTAGGAGGTTTAGATGTCGTTGTAGTTTCATCTTCGGCAGTTCGAGTAGAAAGTCTCTTCATCGATTCATTACCCTCGGAGTCCTCGTCAGTTAGCTTTCTTTGTGGTTTAGGCTTAGATACGGGAATAGGAACAGCTTCCTTGGCGGGAACGTCCCTCTTCGTGGAGGATTCCTCCTGGGAACATCCTTGACTCTCGTGCTTGCTGCACTTCCGCACTTCCTCTTTGGTTTTCCTTATAGGTGTACCGAAGACTTCTCATCGAGATGACCAACTTTGCCTTATTCTTGCTACGGATACCTTTTGTATGTCTCGAGCTTTTTGATTTCATTAGTGAAGGTGATCGGGTAACACGGCACCTGTTTCTTTGTTGGCGATTCCTTGATTCGACTAATAGGGTAGGCTCAGTCAACATATCGTGATTGTCGGGGTCATTGAGCCTCTTAGGAATATCGGGATGAAGTCCAAGTGCTCTCTGGATCAAGGTTTGTGTATATCGACATAGGAATCTTTGAGCCAAGTTTCTTGAGAAATGACATCATGTCTTCCATATTGATGCTTCAATTTCGATGTCCTTTTGTTGATTAATGACGAGAAGATTTGTAGTTCTATGAGCTTAGGATGCTCATAGCCACTATCCACGACGAGAGACATATTTGGTAATGATGATGTAGTGGGTTCTCTACGGTTGAGGAATGTTCTTAAGCTCCACATGAGAGTGCTTAGTGATTATTCTGAAGCTTCATCATAGCTAATATCAATCAAGAATTTCAGCTGTCTCTTGATAGGTGTGGCATAGAAGTTGATTTGGTTCGATGTCGGGGAATTAGAAGAAACGCCCGTAGATCTCATGTGTGATGGTGATTCGTTTGTGATAAGCGTCACATTCACGCACTTTGACCTTTGATCCTTTGCATTGAATTCGAATTGTTGAATGTAGATCTACGGAGCGGTAGAGAGTGTGAGAGTATGTTGGTTGAGATGATTCTTTAGAATATCCACGACAATCAAGCGAGAAGACTCTGAGCATGTGAGGGTTTCAAAGTCAACTCTTAGATTGTTCTTTCCAATCTTCCTTGGATAGCCATTAGGGAAGATATCGGAAATTGTGAGTACCTCAGGTGCATCCACATTCATTTAAGCAGCCATGTCGTGATCTGAAATAACATTAGCCAAAAGAACCAACATATTGAAAGACATAATGTTAGTCAACAGAAGGTTTTAATGTCTAATTATTGAGCGTATAATGTCAATGGTTTGTTTACGAGTCCAAGCACTTGTATGTCTAATAGTCTAATGGTCGAGAAAAGTTTCGTGTGTTAGTTAACTTTAAGTTTTAAAGTTTATGTTATCACTTATTTAACACAACATATTGAACGATTAAGCTTATTAGTGACATTATTGGTTTCGTGACGTTATGATTTATTTATTTACAAGTTTGCACGCGTAACAATTCATAATGAAGTTTAGATCAAGGAATATGCGTAGAAATTGTAGCTTTTGCGTAAACAGGATAAGTATACGCGTAGACGCAAGCTTCTGCGTAGGAATCTGACTTACGCGTAAGAAATGTTACGCGTAGGAACAGAGTAACCTTATGCGTAGAGCTTACGCGTAGGCGTATATAAAACCTTACGCGTAAGGCTTACTCGTAAGAGTAGACCTTATGCGTAGTGGTTACTGTTTACGCATATCCTTCACAGGATACGCGTAGTCCCTTTGTAGAACCTTACGGTAGAGTTACGCGTAAGATTTCTCTTACGCATAACTTTCTACGCGTAAGGTGATCCTTATTCGTAGAGTATCAATGACCTTGATTCTGAGTTTTACGGTAGTAAGCTAAATAAAATCATCATATTATCAATCTTGACACATATATTCATTTTAAGACAGATTATGGCATGAAAACTTGTTAAACAGTTTACGCGTAGAAAGTCATACGCGAAAGTCAAACCCTAAAGTTTATGAATTACGCATATGATTTCTAGCCATAGGAATTGCACCAAACGTTTTCTGGTAAGTCTTAGATGTTGTGAGAGTGTAGTAACCAAGTTTTAACACCCAATTCGTGGTGAATCAAGAGTACCCAAAACTCAAGAACATTAAACCCTAATTTCTAATTCTAAATCAGTTAATGTTTCTGGGTTATTTCTGGGTTAACCTATGATCAATTCATGTTGAAGACAACTTCAAACAACAATCTTTAAGACAAAAAACATTCACATTTGAAAGTACCCAAAACCACGCATAAACCCTAGTTCTTCAAATTCAAACCATACGTGATTCTGGGTGCGTTTTGAGTAGAAAAATGGTATCAGTGATGTTAAGGAACATTTTGACACAATTATCTTAACACCAAAACTCCCAATGATCATGTGTTTTTTACGAATATGCGAAGAACCAAAATCAACCATACACGTAAATTCACGGTGGATTTGTTTGAAAATCAAAACCAATCTTTAAAAATCATGTTAGAAACATTAATCATTACAGTTGATGATCAAAAAACACGGATTGGAAGAGTGATTCTTAGGCGTAGGATTTGTTTGGTTAGGGTAATAAATGTGAAGTGAAACTGTTAGGTGGGGTGTTTTTATTAAAAATGACTTTAAGCTTTTGGCTGTTTTAGTCCCTCCACCTTTTCCATTTACATCCAAAGCCATTTAACTTCCATTTTGGTTACCAAATGATAGATTTTAAGAAAGAAACTTGACGACACTCCCCCTTGACTTAAGAAAATAATGAAGGTTATTATAAATTTTAGTCCGAGGGTGTCAATGAACCAAAATTGTACCACCATTGATAAAACAAGCAACCAGAATATGGTAACATGCAAGTACATGAATGTTTTGAAACAGTTAAGTGTTTATGTTCTCCCCGTCAACACTTGATCAAAAAAATACTGAATTTTGAAAGATTATAGTGTTTTACGATGGAATGTACTTGCAATGTTGAAAGAAAATAGATAGAAGAATATTTTTGTTGTTTTATCAGTTTTATATTTTTGTATTTTGTTTTTGAAAAATTTATTTACAAAAGAGATTTTGGTGTTTGATAGGTTTTTAAGACAATTTTAGGAGGTCATCCAATTCCTCTTGAGTCAAACACCTCATACCAATCCGGTGGACCAACTCATTAAACCTAGCAGGAGGCAAGGCTTTGGTGAAGATTGCCAATTGGTATTCTGTACCCACAAATATAATTCACAGTACCCTGTTCCACGTGATCCTTGATGAAATGATATCGAAGATCGATGTGCTTTGACTTTGAGTGTTGAACAGAGTTGCACGAGATCGCAATAGCGCTTCGATTGTCGCAGTACATCGGAATTCTGTCAAATATGTAACCATAGTCTTTGAGTTGTGTTCTCATCTAAATGACTTGAGCACAACACGCGGACATGGCTACATATTCTGCTTCAGTTGAGGACAGCGACGTACAATCTTGCTTCTTCGATTGCCATGACACTAGTTTGTTACCAAGAAATTCTAAAGCTCCTGAAGTACTTTTCCATGAGTCTAAGCATCCTGCATGGTCAGCGTCTAAAAAAGTGATTAGTTCAAAACCAGAATCTTTCGGATACCAGATTCCCAAATTAATGGTTCCCTTGATGTATCGGAGGATTCTTTTAGCCTCAGAGGGTGGGTTTCAGTTGTTCGCGACCGATAACGGGAGCAACGGTATACGCAAAGACAATATAAGGTCGCTAGCTGTTAGATACATGAGGACCCAAATACTACGGTATTTTGTAGGGTCCACCAATTTTCCATGTAAATCAACGTCTAGCTTCTTGGTATGAGCCATTGGTGTGGCATAGGTGTCACAGGTTTGCATTCCAAATTTGTGTAACAATTCAAGGGCATATTTGAACTGACTCAAGAAAATACCACGGGGTGATTGATGAACTTGCAGTCCTAGAAGAACGTAAGTTCACTCATCATGGACATTTCAAAATTTTTCTTCATTAGTTTTGCAAAAGTGATTGAGTACTTTTTATGAGTTGACCCAAAATGATGTCATCCACATAAATTTGAACAATTAAAATATGTTCCCCGTGATTTTGTATGAAAAGAGTTGGGTCGACCGAACCTTTGGTAAAGTTATTGGCAATGAGGAAAGATGATAGCTTATCATACCATGCCCGAGGGGCTTGTTTGAGACCGTAGAGAGCTTTCTTCGGTTTGTAGACATGATTAGGGAACTCGGGATCAATGAATCCTCCTTCGGTGACTAACATAAACCATTTCTTCAGTTGTCCATTGAGAAAAGTAGTTTTGACATCTCTCTGAAAGACCGTGATGTTCATGTGAGCCGCAATGCCAGAAAAATCCCTAACAGCCTCAAGACGAGCAACCGGAGAAAATGATTCTTCAAAGTCAATACCCTCTTCCTGTCTATAACCCTTAGCCACCGTCGTGACTTGTTTCTGATAACATTCCCTTGACATCCAATTTGTTTTTCCAAATCCATTTTAGACCAGGACGAAGACCCTGTTGGCCTTTCAACCAGTTCCCATACTTCAAGACGTTTGAATTGGTTGAGTTCTTCTGCGTGGATTCAATCCATTATCTTTGTCATTGCTTCCTTAATGTTTTTGGTTCAGTTTGGTAGACAGTGAGTGCAAAATGCAATGTTCACCGTCTGTGTGAAAGCGTTTGTCTCGTAACGACTGGTTGAATCGGGTTGCCAATAATATTTTCCAGAGGATGGTCTTTTGTCCATCTATGTGTGGAGGGTTGATGTTGGTATACATTGTGCAGATTTTGAGGATTCAAATGGCTTGTTGAAGATTCTGCGACATCTGGTGCAGTCTCATTAGCAAACGGGTTAAAGAACGCAT
Organism: Chrysanthemum makinoi; assembly: GCA_910596185.1. Classification (NCBI taxonomy): domain Eukaryota; kingdom Viridiplantae; phylum Streptophyta; class Magnoliopsida; order Asterales; family Asteraceae; genus Chrysanthemum; species Chrysanthemum makinoi. The sequence continues at coordinate 298,256,816 of OU343224.1, forward strand.
TTGGATCAAAATATGCAGGTGGGGGTACTTCATTCTAACATCATCAGCCGGTTCATCATTATTGGAAGCGGTTTGTTCAACTGTTGTGTTGGAGTCAACTGGTGGTGCTTCTTCAACCGTAGTTGTTGTGGCAGGTGTATCAAGTATATGAGTATTATCAGGTTGAGCAGCGGAAACATCGGATACACCTGGAGCACGTTCATCAATATCGTCACAAAACAGCGGAGCAAATAACCTTTCCATTTGTTGACGAGTGAGCTGAGGGCTTGTTTCAGGTGATGATGGGGTTTGGGGAAAGTTTAAGCGGTTGTGACCGGGTTCTAAGCTGTTATGCTCAGAAGCCATTTCCGCGAGTTCATCAAAATGAGCATGAATCGTTTCCATAACCTCCTTTGTTCGACGATTCCAGATTCGGAAACCTTTATAATTATCACAATATCCATAAGCCTCCAATGTCAGCTTTGGCTTTGAGCTTTACAAAGTCATCATGATCATTATTCGGATAGCAAAGAGATCCAAATACATGAAAGTGTTTGAGATTCGGTTTTCTGTTGTGCATAAGCTCGAAAGGCGTTTTGTTGTGGCGTTTTGTAATCATAGAACGGTTTTGAGTATAGCATGCAGAGATACAGCTTTCGCCCATAAGTAATCGGAAGTTTAGCATTGATTAACATTGTTCTTGCACTTCCCACTGACGTTCGTTTCGTCTTTCAACAACTCTGTTTTGTTCTGGTGTTGCGTGAATAGATGTCTGATGCTGAATTCCCACTTTCTCATAAAATTCAAGAAGAGTTTGGTTAACAAATTCAGTGCCTCTGTCTGTTCTGATTTGTCGGACGGTGTTTAGTAGCTGAACTTGTATTTTCGTGAGAAAGGTGATGATCATCTGTGGAGCTTGGTCTTTGCTTCGAAGAAAGTAGACCCAAGTCCAGTGTGAATAGTCTTCAACAATTACTAAGATGTAGCGTTTGCCATTGATCGTTTGCACACGCATTGTAACACCCCAACCCGACAAGGGTAGAAGTGTCACATTCTGGTGTCATATCAGAACATATAAATAAAATTTTACAAGTGGAAGTCTTGGAAAATAACGTACCAAGTCATATAAACGAATGATTACAATGAAAATTTTAAACTCCAAGATGAGTAAAATAAACTGAGATTGCAAAACATTAGCCCGTCAAAATAAGTCCAATATATAAGGTAACTAGGGTTGGTCCACTCAGATAATCCAACTCTCAGCCCATCAAAGCCTATCTTCAAACCTAAAAACCTGCCGCAGGAAAAGAAATGCGGCTGAGCTTAAAAAGCCCAGTGAACAGATATAACAAAACGAAAGCTAAACAGAATCAGAAATACGAATGAACAGAGGAAACAATAACAATGTCGTAACGAAAAGGAAACAATGAGTCGATGGGATTCCTGCGAACACAATTATACATATCCCAAGGAACAGATAAAGAGGAGGACAAAGCACATAACACATTGATGACATATACGGAAGTACATCTAAATAACCAGGCATACAATAATCAGAAGTCAGAGTACATATAAGCCAAACAGAAGTCCAAAAGCTAGCAGAAGCATCTAATTAGAAAGTGATCATGGAAATCACCCAAGTCGAATAATTCACATTACTAACTAACCATATCATAATTAGTCAAAATACAGTAGTCACATGTATCAAGTAGGAATACAGAACGAACATTATAACTGTATGAATTATCTAAACAAGGTCCTAGTACAGCAACTAAACAAGTCAACAAGCCAGACCACATACGATAACCATTTACCAAATCAGACAATAGTATAAGTAGATATATAACATAGCGGGTAAACAATCAGCAGACAAGAATACTAACGGATAATCATAGCCCATGAACATAGCTGGACGAAGATACACATGATAAATAGATAATCTACCTTATGCTTTACACAAGCATGATCACCAGACCAATCGAAGAGTCACATAACAATATGATAAGCGGTTGGTCAGTTATTGCATGACAGTAGTGAGTGTCAGACAATCACATATAGACCATATAGTAGCAGGGCAAACGATAGTCATGTAAAACATGTAAAAGCATAATCAAATTCAATAATCACTAATAACCCATACGTGAATGGAATGGTAGAAGAATAAGTCACATAAGGGTACAGGTATCCGCTGTAACGGGGTGCATACAAGTATATCGAGTAGATGGCGTTGAGGCAGCCCGAAATCAATATAAGTGTATCATCAATGTAAGGTTGTAGAAATCTATCCCGATCAACAGTACAGTACGTAATATCAGTAGTGGCAATAGCACATCCCGTAATCAATAGTAACCATCGTATTCGGAGGGTGACCTCGGAATACCAGACAAATAGGAGGAGACCTCAGTAACCCGTGGAGTAGCTAGCTCCCCGACTGGAGGGGTGTATTGCACACACGCACCACATCACCAGAACAGTATATATATCAGTAACAATACAGTACAGATCTAGGATGCATCCATACGCCCCATGCTGAAACAGTAGTGGCCATAACAATAACAGTGAAGCGCGCAAAATCGTAAGTATAGGGACGGTGTGTAACATCACTCGTACACACTGGATTCATGCCATTGATGCATCAATGACACGTCATGGACCCCCATGACTAGTTAACAGTATTGGCTCGGGTACAAATCGGAAGGGTCAAACAAGGTCCACATGTAGCAATATATTATATCATCATCATAATAGAGTTCAATATCAGTAGTCCACCATTCAAAGGTTCATAGCAACAGTTCAATATCAAAGTTCAATAGCAGCAGTTCAATATCAAAGTTCAGTAGTAGCAGTTCAATATCAAAATTCAGTATCAAAGGTTTAGTAACATTAGTTCAATAACAGAGGTCCAATAACAGAGGGGTCAGTAGCAATGGTCCAGTACAGAGGTTCAATAACAGAGGATCAATATCAAAGGGTCATAGCATAAGGAACCATAGAAATGGAATATTATAAACGAAGCAAAGTTAAAGGATCGGAAAGTCATGAGAAATCCCTACTGAAAAGGGATAGAATATCTGTACCTTAACGCCAATGAAAGGAAAGCAAACGAATGAATGAGCACGAAGACACAACCTCACGTCTCCTTCAATGAATCTACACGGATTACGATTTGTTTAATTCTTATTAGCTCATTTAAGTCATAACTAATTAATCGTATTAATATATATATATTTTTTTGAGTTATAAGCGTATTCTCATTTTAGTAATAGACGGAATTAAAATACTTTAGGGTAATATTTATTAATTAGCCAAACTTGGGGGTTATAAATGATAAATGGTAAATTTAAAGGTCTAGAATGACAATATAGCAAGTTAGAGGTTAAATATGTTAGATTCCAAAGATTAGGGTTTGCATGCGCCAATATCTAAAAATGAGGGTTAAAAGTGAAAATATTAAATATTAAACATGTAAACATACTAAACCATGCATGCGTACAGTAAAATCTTTCATTTTATTTTGTTTTTCTTACATTTCTAATTCATTTCGACATGCCAACTTAACCCTCGTTCGCGGTTCAAACGGCTTACCGACACAACTAGATAAACACGTATAATGGTTGACCCCTGACTCTATTTTCCCGAGACACTTGCAACAAGCCAAAAAACGTACCCATAAATCCCGCGAACACCCTCGAAAAATGACCCACGAGACCATGCCCAAAACCTTTTAATCCATACCAACCATCTCGAAACCTTTTCCCGTAGACACAATAAAAATCAAGGTGTACACGTACGTATTTAGTCTCCTTTATCTCGATACGAAAATGGGTAAAACATGTTTTTATCGAACAAATAATGGGTCATCAGATTATACGGAAAGTAGCATGGACAAGATGAATTCATGAGGTGATTAATACATTTTATAGCATATTATCAAGACGTAAGCAAACCACAAAACAAGCGCATACCCAGTGACCCATGGTTTTTCCAAGATTCTTTACTAAATGACCATTCAACTAGGTCAGATTTCTAACCATCGTAGCAAGAAGTGACTAAAAGACTGGCAGTAAATAAAAGGAAACATTCAAATTACATGAGTTATCTTCCATAACAAGGTGGTTTATGACTTTGTAAATTCCAAAAAGAGCATTTCGCCACTATGCAATTGAGAGAAAGGTGCAAGTTGTAACAAAAGAAATATCCAGCAAAACTAACTCAGGTCATAACAGCGCCATAATAACAGATTCATTGACCTTGCTTTATCATTCTATGTTCGGCATACGAAATCAAATGCACATGTTCTTATTACCCTTGATTTAACTCCATATTATAATGAATGAAATATATGTATGGCCGTGCATGAGATGGTCCAGAAACAGATCTATATTAAGAGTTAATGCCCATTTTCCATTCGACATATACAAGACATGATTTCATGTGTTCAAGTGTTATTATTCAATGTGTTAAGAGCTTATCATTCCATGTGTAATATAGTTAACCTTTCATGAAAATGTTTCATTTGTGAACATGCATTCAGATGGCAAGATGAACTCGATTTTACACAACATAATGACGAAGAAATGGAGTAAAGTTCATGATACGCTTACCCTTGATGTGTGACGAGATAAGGACCAAGAATCAGGAACCAAGACTGACGACAGACTTCTTGGCTTAGGAAACCCACGATGAGGATTAAGACCCACGACAGCCACAAATAACCCACGACCAAGGCTCCCTCCTTCAACCTAGCACCACCTACGCCTAGTATCAACGATCACGACCTTCTTGGGAACACTCCTCCTTGCTTTGAATTTCGAATGGGATCAGGATATTTTGGGTTTTGCCGTCACTTTGGTAGAGAGGGTATTAGGGTTTAGTTTTTTTGTAATGGAATAAATGAGAATTAAAAGAGAATTGTTATGGATAATATTATGTGGATGTCCATATAACACATACAAAGCCCATGGCCCAATTAGCTATTAGGGTTTTTACCCTAATATTTATCTATATATATACCTTTTGTATCTCCTACATGATAATCTGACGGGCTAAGTTCTTCATGTAATTTCGACTTTAACATAAAGTCAGAACAATAAGCGCATGTGGTCATAAATTAAAAGTTTGAGCCAGATTATTTCATTGGCATGACCGGGTTGAACCATCCCGGATCAATAATGAGGCGACCATATACAAGAACCTTGAGTTCTTTAAAGGTTATTTGATTAGTTTTATTGTTCTCAATGGAAGTGCATTGTTTACTTATTATCACCAAATTAAAGTAAGGACTTTGGTCCATAAAGTTTTTGGAAATTATAAAGGGAATGTATGAAGGCCTATACATGTGCCATAAGGATCATTTTGATTTATAAAATCGATGCATCGTCAAAATGATCATCAATACGCAACTAAAGTTAGCTGATTAGTGGCTCGACTATAAAAATACGAGCATGGATTTCCAACTTAAATTATTGAGAATGGTGATGGAATACTTTCAAGTAGTGAGCAATTATTGGAATAAGTGTTGAACTTAAAAAGTGAGTCCATGTTCATACGCGAATTGCTTTTGTTGAACGTTCCTAAAACGTCTTGAGTTGATTGCAAAGCCAATAATTGTGAAAAAAAACAAAAAAAATATAAGTATTATGGCATGTTTTATTGGAAGATTTTTCAAGAATTTCGCATCATGCCAACAAGATATAAACGAATACTCCCTAATAAAATGGTTTTATGGTCCCGAACCATATGTTTCCCATATAAGAATTTTGTAAATGTACGATATATGTTTCTTGTAATCCACCAACAGCACAACAATGGGATGTTGAAATGATAATTCATTCAGGGGGAAGCGAATGAGCGCGAGAAATTTGGAATGAATCATGATATAAATGTTGATCCTCGTACTAAAGAATATGAACTTAAAGTTCAAGGGACCAATAACATCCAATCTAGTAATGTCAGACTTGTTTAGTGACATAAAGATGACTAATCATATTACGCTGCTAGTGCTCCAATTATAATGTATGTCCTAAAATGAAAACCAATGATTGGTAGTAAGTCTATGGCACGTCTGCAACGTGATAGACTAATCGATTCCAAATAAAAGCCCTCGAATGAATAGATAAAATGGAGCAAGAAAATTCAGATGGTCTAATCGAGTAATAAAGACCATAATAATTATCCATATTGAAACTAGACATGAAGGATTGAGAAACCCGGGTACTTGAAAAAACTATGAGATATCAATAAATGATATATTGGAATGTCTAGTAAAGTGTGGAATCGAAAGTATAAATGAATCGACGTCGATGGTGATATTGTATACAATGATACACATGGTAATGATTATGTAAATAAATAAGATAGCGCTATAATCATGTGAGGATCATGGAAGCATACCTGCAGGAAGTGCACATGTATAAATGAATGGCCAAAAGATATAAAGACGCAAAGAACTAATGAAAGATTGAAGTCTCTTGTGATGAGACATGGTTATTGGGACTTGAAGTCCGTACACATGAATGTCCAAAATTATTGGATATGCATCGGTCTTTGTGTGAAAGCAAAATTGAATTACTGAAATCATGATATTCAAGGCACAACTGATGGCACACAAATATTTTCGCAAAGACTTTGCATATAGAGACATGATCTCATGTGGTGGATCCAATAATCTATTTAATATTTATAAGTCTGGCAATATAATAAAAATCGATATGCGTCTAAAAGATAAATGAATATAGCTCATGTAATGTTGAGATTTTATTATAAAATGCAAGAAGCATGCTAGTGATTTTTAATGCTTGGAGCATATAAGAAAAGTTATCGAGCACATTATTTGATTATACTTAATCAATCATATTATTAGGCATATATTTAAATCGCCTTAGAATATACTCACCGAAAATTGTGCCATAAAATAAATATATTTTCCCATGTTACTTTATAAGAAGACTTGGTCTTCAATATGATGTAAGTTTCATATAGTTTGATAATTTGAATATTGATGGAACTCTGGCAGAGCTTCAAAGGCGATTGAATGCTTTGAAATTGAACTTTGAAAGAAAATATAATTTTTCTGATTGAATATCTTAAGGATGAAATCCTTGAACATAACAAAAGCTAGAGAAAGATGCTAAATAACTATATGGATAAATGACGCTCATGTTTATGAGGTCACGTGATGCTGAAAAGACCCCCTTGATTTATAAAGATGATGATCACAATATGGATTTAAAAGTGTGATACTAAAATGCGTATAAATGATTGAAGTTCCGCTAGTGGTCATACATGATATAATATATCATTCACTTTCAATGAATACTTATGAAGTATGATGATATACTTGCATGAGGTGTATGACATATGGTAATATAAATATGGAAACGTGTAGAGAATATTTATTCATGTGATTCTATCAACACACTTTATATGCATTTCACTGACTCAATGAGCTTAAGTGATCTGATCATCAGGGGGAGAGAAGAAACGCGTTGCACTCTTTTTCCCTTGACCACGGTTTTGTCCCACAGGTTTTCCGGCAAGGTTTTTAATGAGCAACATCCCCGAGCGTTAAAGGAAGTATGTACTCTTTTCCCTTCACTAGATTTTGCCCACTGGTTTTGTCTATAAGGTTTTAACGAGGCATAATCCTCAAATGGACATCAAGGGGGAGTGTTATGGATAATTATAATATGGATGTCCATATCTTATAAGATATTGATTAGAGGTATTGAGTTATATTAAAGTTACATATCTTCCAGAATGTCTCGCCCTCACAATGCTCGATCTCAACTGATATGTATTTACAAAAGGGAGGACCGCAATTTCATGACGTTTAGTTAAGCAGACGATCTCAGCGACATCATCCAACCATGAAGAAATTCTAGCAATACATCAAGAAAGTCGAGAATGTGTTTGGCTAAGAAGTGTGATACAACACATATGTAAATCATGTGATAATTCTTCAGAGAAGGTGGCACCAACAATTTTGCATGAAGATAATGCATCATGTATTTCTTAACTTAAAGAAGGTTATACCAAGGCGATGGGAAGAAACATATCTACCCAAAATTCTTCTTCACTCATGACTTACAAAAGAATAGTGATATTATTGTTCAACAGTTTTTTCAAGCAACAATTTGGGGATCTATTTCCAAGGCACTTCCTACCTCAACATTAGGAACTAAGTCACAACATTGGAATGTATCGACTCAAAGAGCTCAAGTGATATAGTCATCAGAGGGAGACAATACGAGCTGCACTCTTTTTGTCCTTAGTCATGGTTTTGTCCCACTGGGTTTTCCTGACAAGGTTTTTAATGAGGCAGCATTCTTAAAGCGTATTAATAATATGGACATCCAAGAGGGAGTGTTATGGATAATATTATGTGGATGTCCATATAACACATACAAAGCCCATGGCCCAATTAGCTATTAGGGTTTTTACCCTAATATTTATCTATATATATACCTTTTGTATCTCCTACATGATAATCAATTGAAGAACACTTCTGACTCCCTCAACTATTGTTTCACAACAAGAATTAACGGAGAGTAAATGGGGAATTAATTTTGGACGAGAATAGGGAATGGGGCGTTTTATTTGGCTGATTTGGGGGGAGGAATAAATGACCAAATCATCATTTTATTTACCTTCCATCTTAACATTGGTACATTTATTTAATTGTGTAGTAATTAGTCCATGTAACTTTTTAATGTGTTATATTCATTAGTAATATTAATGCAACCTTTTAAATTTCAATGTCTTGAGCAAGCATTAAAATTTTAAATGTCCAACGTATTAACGAGCTTGCTTTACTTCTTTTTTTTTTCTCGGATTATAATTTGAGGGGTATAATAGTCATTTAACACGTTTATGGATTTTTGGGTTTTACACACATCGGACCACACAAATCCATGTGAAGAAGATGAAGCACATGCTGAGAGCTGTGTTCCACCTTTGAAGGAAAATGAGCACAAGTGCTTTTTCCTTGTTCACAAGCTGAGCAAAGGTGATCTTTAGAATACCGAAATCGTGGGAGTCCTTCAACTAGTTTGTGTCAAGCAAGGTTGGTGATGGTTTGAAAGTTTAGATGTGAGAGACGACGGTGCCATATCCATGATTTTGTTGATGTTGCCTTTGAAAGTAAGCAAATGGGAGATGAAGCAACCATGTCTTGCATAGAGATAGTGTAAAGACTGGAATTACACGAGCCAGACATCAGGTCGTTTCCTTGTAGATCACGAATGAAACAAGATTTCTCCCTGAAAGCAACCTCTAAATCTCCATCACAAAACTGACCTACTGAAAACAGATTGTGACTGAGGCCTTCCACATAGTAAACTCTGCTAATTTCGATGTTCCCATTGATATAGTCTCCGTAGCCCATGATAGCTGCGAAGTGATCATTCTCGAATCTGACAGTTCCAATGAACTTTGCAATAAAGTTTGATAACAGTTTAAGATTGCCTGTCATGTGTCGGAACATCCGCTATCAACAATCCAGAGAATGATCTGTATCACCTTCATTACACACAGACGACATAGATGGAATAGAAGTAGATGTGGAACCCGAAATGTTAGAGGGTTCCGGAGCAGTTATAGTAGACATACACACATCAATAGCTTTAGGTATCCATTTAAATCCAAGTGTGTTATATATCCATTTCTGCCATCTCCAACTAGTATTTGCTTTAGTCTTAGTGAATGCACTAGGTGGTACTACATTCCTAGGAGGTGAAACTGGAGCTACAGGGACAGCAATGCGTTTGCTAGAATCTAAAGAGGGCGGTCTACCAAGCACATACTTAGAAAGATTAGTGGGCCTAGAGGTATTCCGGTTCTTAGGATTCCTTAAACGAGAGATGGTAGCTTTAGCAACACATTTATCATGACAATCAGAATTCATACTTTTACGACAAATAACACAAGGTGAATCAGACTGAATATCAAAAGTACTTAAAGGTGTAGCATGCGTTACATCACTATTTCTATTATATTTTCCAGACGCAATATCTATAGTGGAAGCAACATGAGTCTTATTCATAGTCCTAGGGTGTTCTTCTACTTTAGCAGTCCTTATTGATCTTTTCTTAGGTCGCAACTTCCTATTCGTCGATGTAGTGCTCCTAGGCTGTGAAGTGCAGACTTTTGGAAAAGACGCAACTATTCCTGTTTCAGTAGAAGGAAGCACGTTAGCGACTTGTGATTTGGCAGTAGGGATTCTAGGTTCATGATTACTAAGTGTTACTGGGGCTATTCTCTTAATCACGGTAGGCGGAAGTTGTTCATACTTTCCTAACATTTCTCTTAACTTGAAGATAGTGTGAATTAGATCTTGATTTTTAGACCGAATATTTCCAGCAAAATGCATAACTTCTTTAGTGTGTGCAAGATAATGATCAAGTTCATTTGATGCTTCATCACGAGTCTTTTTGAGTAAATCAAATATGACACAATATTCCTTTTTAACTTTTACAAGTTCTTGTTCATATTTTGAGATTTGACACTTAAAAGAAATGTTTTGATCTTCCAGTTGCTCAATTTTAGGATCAGAAGATTTTGCACGCAACTGGGCGATTTTGTGTTGAAAAGCAAGTTGTTGATCGTGAATATCTTTTTGACACCAGTTAAGACGACGTATTGCATTTGAAAGTTCGTTTGACAATCGTTTATTTTCAACTTTTAAGGACTCGATCTGAAGCACATTATCAGTGTTCTCAACATTTACCACAGAATCAACATTATCAGCAGAGATATAATCAAATGCATATGACAAAGAATTCAATAACACAAAATTATGGACATCAGCACAGATTACATCTTCCAAGAGTCGATCAACATCTTTTCTCAACAGTTTCTTTTTACGTTTAGTATTAGAAATAGATGTTTCTGTTTTCTCGAAAATGACCTTCATCAATCCAAGTTCCTTATGAAAGTCCCTTTCCCAAGACAATGCACAACTTTTCAAATTTTTAACATTTGGTAAAAGATTCTTCTGAAAAATATCTCTTTGTTCTCGCGCTAGAGGCGATTGAAAATGTTGAACTTTGATTTCAGAATGATATTCTATCTCATGTTGTAAAGTTTTGAGGTCAGCCATGAAAAGGTCAAAATATCGAAGAATTTTGCGAATTTTCAGGTTTTGAGTTTACTTCACTGATGGAAGGTAAAGGACCATAAGTTTGTGCATAATCTGGTTTGGGATTAACATTAGAAGACTCAGACGTTTTTATGATAATCCTTGGTGTGTTAGACGAATCCGTTGGTGTGACGAAAGTGACCGCTTTTGAATAGTTAAAAGGTTTGTTGTAAACAACATTTTCTAATTTTGATCGACTCTCGTCTTCTACATCTAATTCCTCTTGACGATGATATTCAACAACACTCATAACAGAATTATCAATTTTACATTCTGCACTGGAAACTTCAGGATTTGGTTTGAATGCTTTGGTTGAAAGCTTAGGTTTGTAATCAGCAAGATTTGGTCCATGGCCATTTGGATTTGGTTTTAAAGTAAACTTTTCAATAGCTGTGACCGACTCACCATGTTTGTGAACAACAGTTTTAAACTCTTTAAGTTTGTTTTGCAAGCCGATGATTTCTTCAAGAGGATCATCTATTCGTTTTGTTGAATGCTTTTTGTATGCAGAGAATTGTTTTTGACAAGTTAACAACTCAGCCTTAGAGTTTTGATTTTCCAAGGTTAGAGCGTTAATTTTCATTTTATGTTCATGTTTCATTTGTTCTATTTCAGACAACAAAGCATTCTTCGAAGCGGCTAGATCACGCATCTGTCTCTATAAATATTTTTCATTTTGATGAGATTTAGCAAAGGTTGCTTCAAAACCTTTTTCACGTTTTTTTGAGTTTTGAAAAAGTTGAGTTGCTTTTGTAAACATTCAAAATCCTTGGTTAACAGTGCATTTTTACTTTTCAAGTCCTGATTAATTGCACGACATTCTTCCACTATGGTTTGTTGGTCTTGTATTAAACGAGCAAAATCTGGATGAGGCAAAAGTTCGGCGTGTTCAACGTGAGTCACAACATGATCATTACTTAGATCCTCAAGTATAACCACGGAGTCAATTTGAGTATCAAGTGACACCATAAGGTCATCTTGATCGTCAAATGTGACGACGGGGTCTATTTGAAAATCGTCGGAATGAGATGTGGACGACTCATTTTGAACATTCTGAGCCTTGCCGGATTCAGATGTTGGCGGAGATATTAGATCAGAGATGAATATGGTTTGTTCGGGTACCTGAGACAAGCCATCAGTGTCATACACTGGGCCTGTGTCACTCATGTGTAACTCATGCATATTATCCATCAACATAACAGCTGCATTGGCCTCCAAATCCTCCATATCATCATCTGAGTCTGCATTTGCCATAAAACTCTGTTCTTTGTCTGTGAGAGTTCCACCAGCTTCATCCTTAAGAGCCAAGAGAAGAGCCTCTTTGTGATAAGCACTGCCCCTTGTCCTCGGCTTTGGGCATTCATTAGCCAGGTGTCCCATTCTGAGCATTTCCCTGTTCCACCACTTGAGCTCTATTGTTATTCCTACCCACAGCATTAAACCCTTGACCACCGCCCATCTGACGACCATAACCACGATTCTGAACTTCAAATCGTCCATTGTTCACAACAGCTTGATTCCTTGTGTTAGATGAGGAACGAATACGGTTGTTGGATTTGTTGGTATAACGGCTAAAAGCATTAGCAATCTTAGCAAATCCTTGTTGCAATGCTTCGAATGGATCAGATTCCTCATTAGCTTCACTGACAAGTGCTTGAGCATTGTTGTTGTTGTATGGAACCAATTGAGTTTGTTGAGATTGAGGCTGTGAAGGATCATATGGTGTGATTGTAGCAGTTGGTTGAGTTGCTGGTTGAGGAGAATAACTGTTTTGAGCATATAAAGCAAGTTGTTGATTTCCGGTTGTGAAGGTGAAGCAATTTGAGCACGGAGAATCCTTTCTCTATCAACTTCCTTTTCATGAGGCTTCAAGTAATCGTACAACAATCCGTATGTAGAATGATGCATGTTCTTCGCTTGACGGAGAAAAATGACATACTTCTCCCATTCAGGACCAAGACTACTCAGGAACTTAGTATTAACGGCAATTCTTGGCATGATGATGTTGTTTTAATCCAAATCATTTATGATGTCTGAGAATCGATGATGATAAGACTCAAGTGTCTCTCCAGGTTCAATCATGAAGTGTTTATAAGCCAAGTAAATTTTGGATTCCATATCCTCCTGATTGAGTGCAGATCCTTCCATAAGAAGATGAATATGTTCCCACATTGCCTTTGCAGTCTTTTGAGCATCAACACTTCGAAGAATTGGGTTAGGTAATCCTAAAAGGATATATTGCATTGCAAGCTCATCAGCTTCATAGTGTAAAAGTTCTTCTGCATTCAAGTCTGCAATAGTAGCAATGTTTGATTGTTCATCTCTTGGTGGATTAGCATTTGGATCGTCGGGTACAATGACAGTTGGCATTTGAATTGGACCTTCCAAGATATCCTTTTTTAAGAACTTTCCATGTGGCTTCTTCAGATCACAAAACCTAAAGAACCTAATCACCCATTGATCGTAGTTTCCTGGAGTGAGCATTGGAGGTCTATCAAGTGATCCAGCCTCATGAATTGATTGTTGGCTGCTTAAAGCTTCACACATCTTTGCAAACCAAGTGGGTTCCTTCATAGTGTTCCTTGATGGATGTTGATTGAAGTCATTTGTGTAGGGTTGAACTTGAAGACTTGGTGGTGGTTGAACCATTTGAGGTTGTGGAATTGCGGCAATTTGTGGAGTATGTTGTTGATTAAATTGTTGTTGATAAATTGCTTGTTGTTGATTTCATTGTTGATGTTGTGGAGTTAGTTGTTGTTGACGTTGAGAATAAGTGTAAGGGAAATAGTTAGAGTATGGTGGTTGTGACATGTTGAAAACTTGTGTTGGTAAAAATGGATCTTTGTAGTCGAATGAACCTTTGTTGATGAAGTGTCCTTAGGCGTAGAAATCACAATAAACCAAGCAGGACTTATGCGTAAAAACACCAAAGTTACGCGTAACAAAGAGAGTTACGCGTAGTTTTAGCTTACGCGTAAGTAGGGTAAAGGTACTAAAGTTATGCGTAGACACAAAGTTAGGCGTAGGATTACCTTATGCGTAAGACTAGGCTTAGGCGTAAGATGAATCTTATGCGTAGGATTTCTATGCGTAAGCTTTATGCTTATGCGTAAGTTTAGGGTTTTATCCCAAATGATCTTTTACACTATCACAGTGCAAAAGATATCCAAAGTCGACGTGTTTTCAGGCTTATCCAAGCAAGAAACCACGGAGTAAACCACGAAACTGAAGATCAAACCAAGGAGTGAGTTACGCGTAATTTTAGGGTTTCACTTACGCGTAGCTTTACTCGTAAAAGTGATTTTGCCCAAAGATGTTTCTAAACCAGATTTTTGTGATGAGATAGCTTCAATAACACCAAAATAACATAAAAGTATGAAACTTGATGAACCAAAACGTCTAAAACAGTTACGAGTAGGATGAAACCCTGGAACAAAAATAAGCTTAAAAACGTAAATCCACGCGTAAAGTTTGAAACTTTTTGCCAAAAACAATTATTTTAACACCTTAAAACATTGAAAGTACAAGAATCTTGGATTCAAACGTGTAAAAATTATGTTTTTAAGCGAACCAAAGTATCAAGCCACGCACGTATGTTCTACGCGTAGGATCAAAAACCCACTTCAAGAAACAATACGTTCACCCAACTAATAGGAGATTGATACCACTGTTAGGTCACTAGTTTTACAACACAAGCTTAATAGAAAGAGATAAAGGCAATTGAACAATAAATCAAACACACACACACGATATGAGTAGCCGGTTATGCGTAGAGATGTATGTGAAAGAAATAAATTGAACAACCAACCTTCAAATGAAGGTTTACAAGGGGTATTTATAGGAGGGAAGCTAGGGCAACACTCCTAGTTCCCATCCTTTTCCTTATTGGACTAGCACTAGGCTTATGGGCCTTCTACATAAGCCTAAGGCTAATAACGAACATTAAGGCCATAATAAGCTAACTATTACATGTTAATCACTAACACTTGATTAACGTTTAGGAGTGATTCCAACAACTAGAGAGTAAGATAAGAGAAGAATTCACATCTAAGCTCCCCCTTGACCAATCCATCCCTTTGTAAGGGCATCAAGTATTTAGAAAAACTAAGTGAGTGCTTTGCAATTTAGTTTGCAAATGGTTTCGTCTTTTTGACGAACATGCTCCCCCTTGACGAGTGCTCCTTTGTGAGGAGGACGTCAAGTAATGTAATCCTATGTGAAGGTATTGCAAATGATTTTGAATTGTTTTGCTTTGACAAGAAGCTCCCCCTAGTTAAGGGTGTCAAAATCTTCATGTGTATATTAAAAATCTACAAAACAAAGGTTAGAAAACAAGTATATGATGCATAATTTCCTACAAATAAGACTCAAGTTAGTAATAAAAAAGTCTTCTGTTGCACGGATCCCATGATTCCTCCCTTGGAGGGATCCGGCTAGGCTAAAATGAGGGATCCGTCTGCCTGTATGCTTAAGACAACAATGGTGATGTAAAATGTGATGTTGACATCAAAATGAGATATGTATTAAGGCACCAAACATATTCTCAAGACAATATGGCATATAACATGTAATTTCATTCAATAAAAATAGGAGAAATGATCTACATATCTCTAAAACTAAGAGAACGACTCAAACATGTAATACATTTTCTACTAATTCTAAGAAGTGACGGAAACCTAAAAAGCATCAATGTGCTTGAAATCTAAGGATGAGTAGACTTGGTGATTTGGTCCAATCGTTCAAGGAGATGATTAAACATGAAATGAAACTCATTTCGTACTTCTTGAACAAGTCCTTGGGTGATTTGACAATTAGAGCAATTATTGTCATAACTAGGAACCAGAGGAGGTGGGATGTTTTGAGGAGGCTCCACAAAGGATGGTGGAGGTGTGTTGAGCAACGTAGGATGTGGTTCCATTAAAAATGAGGGTGATGATGCACGAGTTGGTGGTGGTGATGGAAAGTCCTCTGTATGGTTAGATATTTGGTGATTCCTTATCTCCAAAGATGGACTATTTGGTGATGAAGGTGGTTCCCTATTTAGCGAGAAGGTAGGTGAATGGAAATTCCTTGGTGGTGAGACTTGTAATGAGTAGAGATTTGGATGTGAAAGAGGTTCAGTAAAGGAATGTAGTCTAGGTTCTAGAAGTGAAGGCTTAGGTGTTTTACTAGAGCTAGGTGCGTTTGGTTTAGTGCTTGATGAAGCTTTTTCCAACTCAAAAGGTCGAATGCTAATTCTAGCGGTTCTTTTAGCTATTGTTGATTGAGTTTGTTGAGGGGGAATTCTAGCATTTGGACTTCTTACGAGTGATGACTCGGTGGATGAAATCTCATGAACCATATGAGCATTCTTTTTGGATGAACCTTTGGTTGAAGAGTTCTTGCTAGATGCTTTAGTCATAGTGAAGGGGAGGATGTAGTAGAAGTCTTAACTACTGATTTTTGGATTGTGGCATGAATAGTGGCTTAAGCTCCTAAGAGTGCTTGGTTTATAAAGGATGAAGTTGAGTTAATGAATTAAGTTCTTGACCACTAAGAAATTTGGCATGCACCAAGGTCAACTATGGTGTTGTTCTACTTTAGGGAGTTATTAAATGGTAAGTAAAAGTGTATAGATTACTAAAGAGAGTTTGAATTTGAAAGAAAATTTGATCACAAGATGTTCTGTAGAAACGGATCCCACAGTTCCCTCTCACTAGGGATCTGTCTAGTTGTAAACCAGGGATCCGTCTGTCAGACAGCATAGTGGTGAGGTAATTATGCTCCTTTAAGGTCTAGTACCTATAAATCTTAAGGGTTTGACTTCTCTTAGGTGTCTTACATGGTATGTGACTTAAATGTCCAACTACAAGGAGTGGGGATACCTAATGATGGTTTTTGGTAGGAAAAGTGGACTTTTTGAGAGTCCAACTAAGTATTTAAAGATGATACTATTGATTTGAGGATGACAAATGAGGACAATTGATCCTAGAGATCAGATGGTAGCTTCATAAAAATTTGGAAAATTCCTAAAAAATAAAAAGAAATGAAAAAGTAGTTTTAAGCCTATTTTGAGGTAAGGATGACTAAAATCAATTTGCTAAAATTGAGAGAAATATCAAGCTAAATGTTTTGATACATAAGGAAAGAATGTGTGAGTATTGGAGGGGAAATACGGTGAGTTTGGATGAATTGATAAATCAAAAGTACCTTGAATGTGATCCTAAGTTAGCTATGAGTGAGTGTGAGACCTACAGAGCTTGAGAAGGACTTAAATTATCCTAAAGAATCATGTTTAGCTAGTATGATGTGGTCTAGGGGAATGGTTTGATGTATAAAGGTCTGCAACTGCATTTCTGTTTGCCCAGATCCCACGGTTCCCTCATCTGAGGGATCCGGCTAGTTATAGCTCAGGGATCCGGCTACTGCTGACCAGTAGCTTCTCAGCAAATGTGCAGTTTTTGCACTCTTAAGCAAATACTCATCCTAATCATTTCTACATTCAATAAACATATGAAAGCAACAAATATATCGTATAGTAAGTAAGGACGACTATAATGTAAGCAAAATGAGTGGGACCGACTACTTGATTGAGATGAAGTTGTCGTAAAATTCTCATTTTCCCGGTTCCTAAGTTAGAATGTTTTAGTCTAAGTTATGCCATATTCTACGAGCTACGTCCTAAACTACATAAATATTGTTTAGATTGTTTACAAACTATTGTTCATAAATTGTTCACAAATTAAGGTCTAATACCTTACCTTCCTTCCATTCAACCTCCTACTCCATCTCCATCTTCAAATCCATCTTCATCGCCTCTACTCTTCACTCTTTACCCCTCCACCCCTACTTCTTTTTCTTCATGAGGAAGTTATCAAAACACTTGAACATGCCCTTGGTTTGTTGGAACTCTTGTGAAGGGCTCGGACTCCTGCAGTTGGCAATGTATGCTAGAGGTCGAGTTGGCTGTTCCATGGTTGCTACCTTCCTTCCTTCTCTTCTCTTTCATCCGATTAGTCCGTTGGTGGGTGAGGTCTCTTGCCATCCACCATAATCCTTGTAGTATTTCCATCGACAGGTACCATAACCTTGTCGCAAAAAGTGTGGTCATAGGAATAAGGAGAAGGATCTAGAGCAAAGAGACGTTTCCTCCTAGCTGTAAAGAGTATGGCATAGGGGTACCATCTTGTCCATACTTTTCACACTTGCCATCTTTTCACCATGTAATAGGCTGAGGTTGAAGTGAGTGCCAGTTACAAGGCAATAGATCATGAAGCTTAGGCAAGCATTGGGATGATCCTTATTTCCTCCCAAGCAAAGTACATTCTCCCTTAGCACTAGTTCCCATTTCTTGTATAATGGGAACATTTCCGAAAGCTCCATTTGAAACGAATCTCTATAGATCACCTTGGACTTTCTAGTGACTCTTGATGGAGAGGCTCTTTCCATGAAGACGGTATCCCTTACCGTAGTTGCTTCCGGGATGGCTGTGAAGTATACCTCATGATGATCCACCATGTCATGAAGCTCCGACAATGACCATTCATTTGAGTACATACATAGTTATTGACATGGGATACGGAGTATCCTAGCAAACTCTACAAGAGTGAAGGTGAACTCGTGCTCATTGATGATGAAGGCTATAGAAATGGTTCCATCTTCATTTCGAATGATTCTCATGGTCTTGTAAAACTCTAGTACAAACACCGGACAAATTTTCTCATTAATGTTCAAGAGGCAATGGAAGTTGATTGCCCCAAAGACTTGGGGAATGTCGGTGTTGTTGATGAATGAGGGTTCAACTACTCGTCCTTTCGTGGAATAATCTCTTTTCCAACATCTCGAAGGCTTTTTGATCATCCGGGCTCAACCCATCTTTACGATGATACATGGGAATGTAATGAGCGGTGTCTTGGTAATCTTGCTGTCTATTTCTAGGCATGATTGGTCCAAAATATCAAAACCATAATGTGGTGTTAATTGTATGAATAGTAACCTAATGGGATTCATCACAATTTTGCTCAATACATCTTCATTGAATTCAAAAAATGAGTTTAATTTGTATTAACAATGTTGATTCTTTGATTTAGTTTATCTTAGAAAACAATGTGGTAACAAATTGTGATAAACCCATTTGAGCTCAATTTCTAAAGATGAAAATTGTACTCCTAGGAATTGAAGAATGGAAATAACAATGTAGTGAAGATTATACTTACACAAGTGATTGTTTCCTTAGAGAAGATGATGAATTAACTCCTGTGAACAGTAAATTGGGTTTTATGTTCGTGAGTTTGAAAGAGTAAAGTGGTGACTAGAACTCCACAGTGATCATTTTTACTTAAACTATCTTCTGATGTGCCAGTTCCCACGGATCCCTTGAATGAGGGATCTGGCTAGTGTAAACTTAGAGATCCGGCATATCAACAATTATCAGTTTAAGTAATCTTTGATAATTTTGATTTGGGAGTTCTAATTCTAGGCTAGGGATGATGTTTATGCTCCATAACTTAAGGTTTGGGATTTTGATGTGTTTTACTAGTCCTATTTGACAAGGTTCCCTTTTTTATGAATAAATCATAATTCTTTGGGAAGTTTTAAAGATTATAATATGAGGAGTTTCACATGGATACTTATTGACATAGATGAAATGTCAATAACCTTATGTGAGGAGTGATGATCAAGGCTCTCGAATACCCGAGATATCATTATCACTAGTTTGTAGTTTTGTCTATAGAGATCAACGAAGAATACTATTCTTGATGATGAGTTCAATATTGGTAACCACTTTAGTGATTTTTAAGAAAGCGTAATGAGACTACTAAACTTAATCATGTTTATACAAAATGACATTATTAAATCATCTAGAAAATATACGAAAATAATTTATTTGTAAGTAATTTATTAAAAATCATACCTTTGCTATATTTTTTTTGAGAAAAGAAGTATTAGAGAGAAATTATTCATGATCTTCTTAGGATGCCCGAATCCTAGTATGGAGAATTCCCAACAAGGAAAATATTAGAAAGATCTATCATCATCCAACATTATAAAATATGATGATTTTAAAACGTGACCTTTTGTTTTTAAGAAATTTCCTTCCTTGTAGTTTTCAATCATACACGGATCGTATCAAGTTTTAAAAGTACAATATAATCTTAAGAAACTTGGTAATGAAGCTATGGTACAAATTGTGAAAAACTCGAGGGGGGGGGGTTGAATAGTTTTACCGATTAAAACTTCGTGTTAAAATATTTAGATCGACTTATGTCAATTTATTCAAATGTGTATGTTGTATGTTGATAGATAAGTATGTAAATATGTAATGCAAAGGTAAAGAGTAAGAAACACAAAACCACCACATGAGTGTTTATTGTGGTTCGGCTACAAGGACACCTTCCTTGCCCTACTCCACTCCCCGAGTCACCTACTCGAGAATTCGTAAGCACTACACGACACAAAATCCTTATGGCGGAGAAGCCTTCACAATGTCGCCTACTCTTTTTCCGGTACAAGGCTAGATACCGGGTTCTTCCATGAGGTAGAACTAAACCTATCACAACGTCGCCTACACTTTATGCGGTAAGAGGCTAGATACCGAGTTCCATTACAAAGGAGGAACTACTACCCAATACTACACAACACCTATCCCAAAGAGACCCACTCCTTATTACAACATCATCAAGGATATCAATATCTTTGGACACAACCTATCTATATTTGTGTTAATACAAATAAGCCGTAAAAACGTTTATTTATATTTTACGATCTTCTAATGTTTTGTCGATAACAAACGTAAAATCATTTTAACGAAACAAATAAAATACGTAAATGGTTTGAGTTAATAGTTTCTAACAAACTTACATTCTCACACAAAAAATACTAAAACAAGTATAAGTGATTTTATGATTTAGTATTACATATGTACAA
This sequence comes from Chrysanthemum makinoi, assembly GCA_910596185.1. Taxonomy (NCBI): domain Eukaryota; kingdom Viridiplantae; phylum Streptophyta; class Magnoliopsida; order Asterales; family Asteraceae; genus Chrysanthemum; species Chrysanthemum makinoi. The sequence goes on from OU343224.1 coordinate 298,277,838, forward strand.
ACAACTAGTGTTTACATATTTGGGTAAACTATACACATAACTAGTATGTAGTATATTGGGTAATATAAATGGGTAGAAACTTAAGTATCATAAACCATTGACCAAATACATTTAGTGTAGTTAGGTACAACCCAAAGTCCATGACCCATATCCATGAAGCTTGACCCACATGACATCATGCTTATGTGATAAGGTTTTAAAAGGTACCGTTTTGAGGGGTCATTTAAGCCCTTATTTGATCACTTTTGTATCCGTTATTACTTAATATCGTTCCTGAAACATATTGGATTTCATAAACACATAACAAACAATAATATGGGTCAAATTGTTTAGAGGTTTTAGAGAGAGAAAGTGGGAGCCTTTCTAGAGAGAGAAAGTGAAAGAAAACATAGAAGGTTAGATTAAGATGAATGAAAGGTCCAACCCTCTACCTTGGGAGGTAGAGGGTATTTATAGTTACAAACTAAACGTCCTCCTTCGGACTGTGGATCAGGCATACAGTGGGTAAAGACCCGTCCTTCCTCCACGGTGTTACTCTAAACTAAATAACTAACTAATAAAACAGTAAATAACGATATGTCTACGAGCTAACTTATGCTAGATTATATTTGGGGTGACCGCTACTTCACTATGGAATTTTCTAATTCCTAACAATCTCCCCCTAAGGGAGGTCACCCCATGTTTTACATTTTGAATCCTAGCATTCTATTTAATCTTCAGTCTTGAGCTCGTAGACTTGAATTCTTCATCATCTGCATCTTTGTGCTTTTGTAGCGATTCTTTAAAGTCCGCATTGAATTGTACTTTAAGTGGAGGCCTTTGAACTGATCCACATCTTTGATGATCTTCGAGCTTTCATTGAGATCATCAGCCACAGTAAATCTCTGGATCACCCTTTATTGTGTTGCCATCATGTGAAGTTGTGACTTTTGGACCGACATGCTCACACTTTTGAATCATGACATCTTTCCATCAGAGTAGCGGAAGCCTTACTGGTTCATGATATTTGCAGCAGCGAAGCAGAAGCATAGTATGAAATATCAGAACCAGGTTATGTAGATATGCACCAGTCATGATTTCTTCAAATTAAGTGTGGATGCTGTGAGCATGTGGCATTGATTGACCGCTCAATCTGATCAGCTGCAACCGTCCAAATGTACCTGCAAACAGTTAGCAATAAAACACACGAAAGTGTCTTTGATCACTTTCGTCGAATTGAGGTACACGTCCCACGGTTCCCCGTTGATCAGTACAAGTACTGCCTGTGATCAGGTAGGTTCCTAAGAATCTCCTTGACAGGGTTTCGCAGCTGTTCTAGCTGTTCTCAAACCGGAACGTCTCAAAGAAGACAACACGGAGTGAGTGAACCAGCGAATTGAGATTCACTGATTGATGAAAAATGATTTGAAAAACAATCGCGTATTGCTTAGAAAAAAGAGTTTTGCAATACAACGAAGGTTTTATGAGAAAGATCAATTTTCAATCAAAAATACTTTTTGTATTTGAAAAGAGTACACATTCGACGTGCTAGAGAAAAGAAGAATTTTGCACATCGAACGGTTTTTCCAAAAGTATTTTTTCAATCAGAGATACTTTTTGAATTTGAAAACATAAGTACACATTCGACGTGCTAGAGAAAAGAAAAGATTTGCACATCGAACGGTTTTTCCAAAAGCATCCGTCAATCCATTTCCTGGACCAAGGTTGATTCACGAGTGAATCGCCCCATTGTTTCTATCCAGTTGTCACATGGTTGATCTATAGAATAAATCTCACATGCCACCTACCAGGAGCTTGTTTGATGTTGGCTCCAGAAGGCTTTCCATCTTCATTGTGAATATTTTCATATCACTCGGATGTTCTGGCAATACCACAAGGATAATGCGTAGGACTCTTAATATATAATCTTACTTTCCACATTGTGTGAAACAGTAAGTCTTCATTAATTTTGTGTCCTAATGAGATATTGTGGATGATCTCTTGGCTCTAGACTTAATTAGTGCACTTTTGGTTCCTATTCCGGAGACTAGGGAGAGGGTCTCCTTCTTCAATATCAACAATCTTTAAGAGAAAGTCGATAGATTATGTCGGTTCCCCGTGAGAATGAAACAAGTCCTTTTAAGAGGAACTTGAGTGGTTTGGAAAGTTGAAGTGCAGTGCGTCACTGGGTCCATGACGTCTTGTCTTCAATACCGATGTTACCTTGGTAACCACCAGTAGTATATGAAGTGAACCCGGTCTCTGCCCTAAGGGTGAATTATTGGAGGGCTATTTCTTTTCACCCTTTTCTCATTCAATTCTTTTTCATTCTTCAACCCCTTCAGTGCTTACCAAGACTTCATTACTAGAACCTTGTTGGGTTTATTCCAGTACTAGCTCAGTCTCAGTCCGCACTCTTCCCATTTCTCATTTTTCTCCTTTTTTCAATATTCCTAAGGACTCTACACTATCTAGTGGATTGTCCCTGGGAAGATCCCTCCGGTTCTGGCTGGATCGTGGGAACTAATACCTAACCTCACCATCCTTATAACTCCATACATAAAGTAAAATGGTCGGTCTTTTGGTACAGTTCATTCTTCCTTGAAACCAATCGAAAAATCATTTGGAAAAACAATCAAGGTACTTGTGATACGAGATCAAAGCATTTTGTACCTAAATAGTTTTGATCATTTATAATGCTCCCCCTCAACATGTGCATATGATTTAAAATTTTTTGGCACATGGAGGCAAGAGTTCTTTGAAATAATTTCTTTGAAATAATTTCTTGATCACAATTTCCTTAGAAAAAGCCATTTGAATTTCTTTGGTAAAATTCTCCCCCTCAATATGTGCATAGGATATTTAAAATCATTTTATCACATAGAGGCAAGAGTTCTTTTGAAGCACATTCACGATCACAAAAGCCATTTATAAAGTACCTTGATTGAGTATTCAAAAACCATTTGAATACTCAATCAAGGTACTTTATAAATTACTTTAAAAGCTTTCGTACCTCGATAGTTTGTTTGCTCCCCCTCAATATGTGCTTCGAGATTCGAAAGCGTTTAGCACATATGAGAGAGCAGCCTGCACAATTAAATCAAAACGATCACCTTTTATCAAATTTCATTATTAAATCACAAATTCTCCCCCGATCAAAAATATCAAACCCTTTGAGATTTTGGATCCCAAGTGATTTAATTAGGTTTTAGAAAACATGGGAGAAAATGTGGCCTGGTTTAAATACTCATCATGTTTTTGGATAAATCCTCCTCCTCAACATGTGCATTGTGTATGAAATCGTTTGGCACATGGAGGCAGGAGTGCCTTTAAAGGACTAAAACCAATTCCATTTAAAACAGATTTGAGATTTAAATCACGATCTATACCCCGATCAGAAATATCAAACCATTTGAGATTTGTGATCCCAACTGATTTAAATCATTTAGAAAACTTTGGGGAAAGACGTGGCAAGATTCAATTTTGAAAGATGACAGAAAAGGACCATTTTAAGACACTAAAGATTGTTAGTGTCAGGTATGACAGTTTTTAAGAGATCTTTAAGTAAAATAAAACAATTTCACAATCAAACAAGAACAGAAAAAAATTTCATTTTGAAAGACCTTGATTCAAAAGAAAAATCATACCATGACATAACATTAAATCTTTAGATCACCACATTTTACCGTACAAACCGGAACTTTTATGAAGAACTATTGTTTGAAAATATTATATTTTAAATCACTCTCCCCCTCAATCGATGACAGAAGTCAATAATTGAGTGACTTAGGTTTTGATAACATGAAGTCCGGTGATTTTCAAAAATTAGTCCAGTATATTTTCAAAACAATATTTTCCATTGATTCAGTGTCCAAAACAATCCCCGGCAGCGGCGCCAAAAATTGATTCGGCAGTGAAAGAACACGTCAAGTTTACTCACACAAGCTAGCCACTTGTGAATGACTAACCGTAAGAAACTTAAAACGGCTCGGACACTGATCAATAATAAGAAGTGTGTAGTATATGGGTAACTCAAACGTGTCAGGTTTGAGCACCGAGATCGTTCCGAACGAGGGTTGAATGGAATTTCCAACTCACGTCTCGAATTTTGTGATTTGAATAAGAGAAGGGGATAAAATGATATATTCTAAACTACGGGATAAAGAAAGCATAAAAGGGAAATTACACTACGGGAAATCCTAAATACGCGATTTATACTAAAACGAAACGTAAATAAAATGCAACTACGTTTAATCTAAATCCTAAAAATAACTTAAAATTACTTTTATACTAAAAATGATATTTAAAAACTATTTAAGAATTAAAACTAATTTTTAGGATTTTTCTTGAATTTTATTAAAATTAAAAACTAATTTTTAACTATTAAAACTAATTTAAAATACTAAAGATTATAAAATCAAAGAGAAAAAATATGAAACTATTTTCTAAAAATCTAAAATAACTCAAAAGACTTTTTAAAACTAATTTTGTATTTTTCAGATTAATTTTCTATTTTCTACAAATTTAAAACTATTTTAATCTAATTTAATTTGTCAAAAAATACCAAATAAAAGTGGAAAAATAAGGAAAAAATATTTTTTATGCTTTTTATATTTATCTTAAACTAAGAAAATTAAAAATTATTTTCTGGAACTTTTTCTCAACTATTTGCAATAAAAGCTATTTTAAAATGATTAAAAACTACTTTAAAATGAGAAAAGTAGCTAACAATGACCAAAAAATATGAAATTCTCAGGAAAATTCTAAAATATCATTCTAAAGCTATGAAAAATATAAAAACATGGTCTTAAGTGGAAGAAATAAGAGCTGCTATGTAAACTGTTATAGAATAAGCACTTTATAATAAGCAAATAAGCACTATCTTGCACCAATCTAAAGCAGAAGCTAGAATATACTAAAACTACTCTAAAGCAACCTATTGCATCTATTCCTAACTGCTAAACAGTGATCTACCAATGATTTAAGCTAAAAGGTATATATGCCAAAACAGATTCTGACCCCCCCTACTTTGGGCTTATGTATCAGCTTATCTAATAAGCTTAAGTGAAAATCAAAAGTGTGGACTTGAAGACCACCCAGCAAACTGTTTATAAACCAAAATTGAGCTTCTAATTATAACAGATAAACACTGTGCAAGACCTGCAAGTTCTGCACAAAACTGTTTTTTGACACAGCTTTGACTTCCTGAGACAGTAATGAAGTTTGACTTTCTTGAGTTTTGATTGATCCTAACTGAGTCTAAGTGATGTTATAAAATGAAATTCCACCTAACTAAGCTTACTAAAACAAGATCTAAACTTATTTAAGGTCTGAGATCCTGATTCAAACAGATGCTTAAATGAGAACTGACTAAGAATGATTTTGCCTAAAGTTGAGTACAGATACATTTATATGATTTCTAGGACTTGAATACACTTAATTATGACTATGTATGAAACTTTTAACCACAATACTAATCTATAATTAAGTTAAACCAACTTAGCCAAACACCCCTTTTCTAACTGTTAAACAACTAATCCATACTAATTAACAATACAAACATGCAGAATCTTCAACACAGATTTCTTCTATGAATATGGACCTAAATGATGCAATAAACTCAACTACTATTAACTACTGAACACCATCTAGATATGAAGCAGATATGAAAGTTGAAATGGAAATTTCAACAATTAATCTAGAAAAGCTAAAACATAAACTAGACAAGTTATATAAAATGATATTAAGCACAATTAACTGTAAAAAACTACTCCTACACTATAGTATTGAATCAAAGATAGAAACAGACTTACAAGCAGTCCTGGCCACAATGGCCTGCTAAAAATTTCAAATAACCACTATCCTAACTGATTCTATCCCAATTTCATCTTTATTTCAACCCATATTCATGATCCAAACATCACACCAGATCCAAAAGAGTAGAACTACTGCAGTTTTACTTTATGTTTGACTGATGAGAATTTAGAGTAAAAACTAGTAGCAGACTACTTTGATTTGAAATAAGCTCAAATAAGCAATTGTAAACAGTAATAAGCTGAGATGAAACAGTGATATAAGCTGAAATTAAAACTTGTATTAATAAACTTTGAGTACAAGATGAGATTAAAAACTGAATATTAAACTAAACATTAAGATGATTTAAAACTGAAAATAAAACTACTCAGAATCTACTCCTAATGCTACTCCTACACTACTTCTACTCTCTACACTATTATATATTTTTACAATGTGAAATCAGAAGTCTATATATAGCTAGCCTTGAGCCTTGAGGAAGGATCCAGAAGACCATCTGTGCTTTCTCTTGAGCTCGTTTACACCCTTAGATCAAATCCCACGCTTCATCTCTTGATTACAACCCTTGGATCATGAGCAATGACCTGTTTCGACCAATAGGAAAGCAGCACTTGAGAGATTGCACGTGGATCGATGACCTGGCATTCCCATGTGTCAGGTGTGTCAGGAGAAAGTACATATCTACCCTTAATTGTGGTGAAATTGCTTAATTTGACTGAGGGGTAATTAGGGTTCATCGGGTTCCAGGTTTGGGGAAATGTTTGGGCGCGTGTTTGTTATTAATAATATTTTGAGATTTTGACCGGGTTTAAGGGTTTGACTCGGGTTTAAGTGGGAATGGGTACTGGTAAACCGGGTTTGGCTATACGGGTGAGACTTGTAACCGAGTAAAGATTGGATATTGGGCTTGAACCGGGTCTCAAGTGGGAAATGGTTTGGGCTAAGACTTGTTTTATTGGATTTAGGACTAATGGATTAGTTATGTGTATCCATTTAAGCTTACAAGGACCATTTATGTGCAAACTGAAACTTCAAGGTCCTCATATGAAAATCTGAAAATCTCTCTCAAGGATCAAACTTGTCATTCTCAAATAATCCAAGGGTGAATTTTGTAAAATCTGAAACTTTGAGGGATCATTTCTGCCAAATACTGAAAGTGCAGGGACTAATCTTGACATTTCTTCAAACTTGACTGAAACTTCAAAAATCATCTTCATAGAATAAAATCTTCCAAAATGCACAATCCCGACCTTCCGGCTCAGCTCAAATTCTCTCGATCTCTCGTGCTCGGATTTACGTCTGATTTGGATCCTTTTTGTGTGTTTTTACATATCCGTACCTGCACAAGCACAAACTCAAGAAAACCACAGATATTAGCAATAAACGGTTTTTTCTTGGTTATTTTGGGTCAGATTTACTAATGAAAAGATATGTGTTTAAGCACATATCAAAATACCCCAGACGAGACTATTGCCGTGTCCTCACGCAATGCAATCAACTCACGCTTCTAAAACCAAGGATTTCAATCTCTTTCTACTAAACCTATGAAGAAGTAGCAAAGATTCCTCAAAAGAGATTAAGAAAGCCTTAATTCTAAAAACGCCCCCTTTACCTTTTAATTCACATATAGATATAACGGTTAAGCACATTCCGATTATGAATGACGGTTTGTTGAACTTTCATGTCGATCAATAACTCAAACATTTTTCAAACGACACGTTAGGATCACGGAGTAGAAAACACAACACAGCGTGAAGTGACCATACGGATAGAATACATCGTCCCTGATTTTTCACAAGTCCCAAACTAAGCGTAAAACCGAAATCATTGTTAAATATGACTCTAGATGCTAACACTACCCATGGAAGTTACTTGTGTAATTACTTCTTGCTCCCATTTTCCTATTTTCCTCTAGATTTTTTTTATTTTTGTGAGAAATGAATTTCTTCAAATTCTCGTTTCGATAACTTTTATTCCGATAAAGATACAAAGCTAAGTAGATAATTAGTTATCCGCCTTCCCTCAAGAACCATTGTCGTAAAAATGAGGTCCACATCAAGGAATTTTTATTCACTTAAATTTTTGATTTTCATTTTCATTTTTCAACACATTTTTTTTTTATTTTTTTTTTATTTTTTTTTTGAAATAGAGCTTAGACTTTTACGTGTATGAGCTATGAACTACGGAGCTTCACGGGGTAATTCCAAGACTATAGGCTTCATGAAATGAGGATCCCGGCTGGCTAGGCTAAGACCTCACTCAATCCCGGCTAAAGATCCAAGGGTCCGATCTCGACACCGCAGCTCACAACTTTACTTATTACATTTCACTTATCACTTATTACTCCTTTATTTATTACGGATCCTTGATGTGTACCCAATTTTTAAAACAAAGATTCTTTTAAGAAGAAAAAGAACTAACTATCGCCAAAAACTCAACATCTCTAATTATTATTAGACAGATATGGGGGTGAAACAATTTTATGGGAACAAAAAGCCATAAGTACCTTCGATGGGCTCTAAAGAGAACCAACTACTCCACGCTTAGCATCTAAACTCATAAGTAACTCTATCATTTCTCGATCTCTGCAAATTTAAAATCCCAAATAATGAGATCCGCAGATGCTTAGCCCATAATTTTTAGATTATCTATGGTTAAGGGAACAAGCTAGGACTCAACACGCCCGGTCAAGTCAGAATTCCATTCCTACTCTCACCAGCGGAAAGTCAACAAGGTGTCAAAACATATATTAACTTAGCAAATGCTACGTCTAATGAAATAAAGTTATGCATATTTAAAGTCACTCAGGGAAACATGCAAATCTTTGGCCTTGTGAGCTAGAATTCGCATTTTATAGCTTCTTATCTAAGAGACTAGCAAACTTTAAAGACTTAACAAAAGCTTACAAAAATTTTTAAATTTTGCTCATTTTTGCACATTTTTTCATTTTCTAAGGAAAAACGGGGTTACGAGAGAAACACAACGAAAATAAGCAAGTGCGGTCAAATCAAATCGAAGATTACCCTACCCAGACTAGAACGAAACATTGTCCTCAATGTTTAAAGCAAGGGTATCACGAAAATCTAAAAGCCGTTTATTAAGTATGCTAGAAGATAAACGTTAGTCGATAAGATTAAGGATATCGGATTTCCATCAGCATCGATCATGAAACTCGAGTAGAGAAAATGACAAACTTCGAGCACGAGAGTCTTCATATCGGGAACATCCTAAACACAACATTACAAACAACCAAACACGAGAAATCGAAGAGGCTAACCTCTTCACGTCACTTATTAGAAAATAGAAAGAAGATAGATGGATAAGCATGGGGTGCCTCCCACGAAGTGCTACTGTTTTTGATCACCGAGTCGCTAGCCTGACTTGTCCCCGAATTCATTTGTCCTTGGGGAAGAAAGTGGAAAAGATAATCTCCATTGGACTTTCGTTCAAGAGGTTTGGATAAGTATTGAAACATAAGAAAGTTCCACTCCGATGAGATACCCACGGTTCTTAAAAAGGAAAAGCGGTAATACCGGGGTCAAAGATGGTATCCTCACTCCCGTAAGAGTGAAGAAGAGGAGAAATCACATTATATGGGAGAAATGGAATAAAGATTTTGATAACGATAAGGATCCATTCTTCATCTTCAAAAGCAAATTCTTTAATCTGATTTTGAACATTTAAGCTCATAGGGTGATTTTCAACAAAAACATCGGGAGGAAGTGGCGGGGTGATGTCATCAGTAACGAAACTCTTTTGAGAGAGTTGCTCTTCCCCCAAACAAAAATCTTCCTCAAGATAATCATCATTAATCTTTTGAGGCGGATCAATTATCGGATCTTCATTCAACAAACTTTCAATCTCTCTTATATCGGCTTCAAAATCAAATTCATCGTCCTCACTTCTCGGTGGAAGAGGATCTATGCGAGCGAGTTCATCGGCGAACTCCTCGAGAAGTAAATCAAGAGACGAATCCTTGAGCTCGGGCTCCGAAGGATTTTCATTAGACGGCTCTACTTCTGTAACTTCATCAATCGAGATAAACGGAGGTGGGATTTGTGCGGTACTTTGTAAGCTTAGAATTTGCACCTTTTCCATTATGGTCTCCGTGTCGGACTCGTCACTTTCCTCATCAAAGATTTGATTGTCAAAATTGAGAGTATATTCTGAATCGAATTCAAACAAAGGATTTGTGAAGGTCATTTTGAAAGTTTCTGAAATCGAATCGAAAGGTGTCTTAGATACCCTTGGGATTGGAACAAGGTCATCAATATTCTCAAGAGAAGTGTATTCGACTTCCTTATCCCCCATTGACAAGGTATCCGAAGGTTTGTTAATAAGCGGATCACAATCGGTTTCAACAATTTCCGGCGAAATTGGATTATCGACTTCTTCCAAAACGACGTTACTTTCTCTCATCCGCGTGAGTGAGGGGAGAGTCGGAAATGTTAGGATTGAAAATACCGTGGATGGCCACTCCCTCGAAAATCGTCATCGATCTTTAAGTTCTCTTCTTCAACGGTTCATCGTCATCACTATCGTCAAGTCGGAATAGTAAAAGGTGGGTGGATGACTCGTCTTTGTTGACCGTTATACTTTCTTGCTTGCCAAAGACGTCATTTGAGCACTCATAACGGAAACTTTCTCGGATAATGATCACTTAACGAGTGGTAGAATCGAAGTGAACATCAGTCCACTGATAATGATGTTGCATCATATTCTCGATCAAATCATAAGCTTCTTGAGGTGTCTTCCGCATGAGATTTCCACCAGCTGCCAACATGATTTTGTCTCGATCCATCGGAGTTATACCATGATAAAAGGTTAAGATTGATCGAGAAGCAAAATTCTATGATCGGGACATTTCTGTAATAATGATTTGAATCTTTCCCAAGCTTCAAATAACGGATTCCTGGGGTAATTGCTGGAAATTTAGAATTTCTTTCCTCAGCTCCATCGTTTCAATATGGAAAGTATTTTGAAAGAAACTTGCGAAACATCTCTTCCCAAGTATGAATTGAATGTTTTCCAAGAGTATAAAACCAAGTTTCACTCTAATGGTTACAAGTTAAAGAGAAGGGGAAGAGATTCAATCGGATATCATCTTGAGAAACGCCACATTGTTTCATGGATTGAGTAATAGATAAAAACTTGTTCAAGTGCTCATTAGCATCTTCGTCGTTATATCCATGAAATTGACAATGCTGTTGAAGAAGACGAACCATACGATTTTTCAATCTAAACTTGGTTCCCGAACGTCGGTCCTCCTCGACCAATAAGTGAAGGACGATAGAAATCCTCCATGGTCCGAGGATCATGGGGATCAAAGGGTGCGAAATCGAGCATTGTGGAGAATTAAACAATTTAGAGGGTAAAGAGATAAGAATTAAACATATAGAGGGAATCGAAGATTATTTTTGGGTTTTTAAAACAAATTTTGAAAAGGAAAATCTTTTTGGGTTTTTATAAAAAATGTTGAAAACACAATATTTTTGTAACCTTCACGTCAATCGGTGCTCGGTAGCTCTCAAAAGTACGCGCAGCGGAGCGGGAACGAAGAGTGGATCGTTCTTCAGTCTGCAATTTAATGTCAAGACTTTCCTTATACCCCGTGTATAGGTTGTACCTTCAAGGTGAGCCGACGTAACAATTAACGTTCGGGTTTGTTTTGTTGGTTTTTTAATTTTTATGGTTTTTCAAAAAGATATATATACAAAAATGACGGTAACTTCACTCGGGGAAGGATCTTCAAATGCACGCGATTCGAGACGGAATACGAAAACTCGCTACAAGCCCTCCCCGGCAGCGGCGCCAAAAAGTGATTCAGTGTCCAAAACAATCCCCGGCAGCGGCGCCAAAAATTGATTCAGTGTCCAAAACAATCCCCGGCAGCGGCGCCAAAAATTGATTCGGCAGTGAAAGAACACGTCAAGTTTACTCACACAAGCTAGCCACTTGTGAATGACTAACCGTAAGAAACTTAAAACGGCTCGGACACGATCAATAATAAGATGTGTAGTATATGGGTAACTCAAACGTGTCAGGTTGAGCACCGAATCGTCCGAACGAGGGTTGAATGGAATTTCCAACTCACGTCCCGAATTTTGTGATTTGAATAAGAGAAGGGGATAAAATGATATATTCTAAACTACGGGATAAAGAAAGCATAAAAGGAAAATTACACTACGGGAAATCCTAAATACGCGATTTATACTAAAAAGAAACGTAAATAAAATGCAACTACGTTTAATCTAAATCTTAAAAATAACTTAAAATTACTTTTATACTAAAAATGATATTTAAAAACTATTTAAGAATTAAAACTAATTTTTCGGATTTTTCTTGAATTTTATTAAAATTAAAAACTAATTTTTAACTATTAAAACTAATTTAAAATACTAAAGATTATAAAATCAAAGAGAAAAAATATGAAACTATTTTCTAAAAATCTAAAATAACTCAAAAGACTTTTTAAAACTAATTTTGTATTTTTCAGATTAATTTTCTATTTTATACAAATTTAAAACTATTTTAATCTAATTTAATTTGTCAAAAAATACCAAATAAAAGTGGAAAAATAAGGAAAAATATTTTTTATGCTTTTTATATTTATCTTAAACTAAGAAAATTAAAAATTATTTTCTGGAACTTTTTCTCAACTATTTGCAATAAAAGCTATTTTAAAATGATTAAAAACTACTTTAAAATAAGAAAAGTAGCTAACAATGACCAAAAAATATGAAATTCTCAGGAAAATTCTAAAATATCATTCTAAAGCTATGAAAAATATAAAAACATGGTCTTAAGTGGAAGAAATAAGAGCTGCTATGTAAACTGTTATAGAATAAGCACTTTATAATAAGCAAATAAGCACTATCTTGCACCAATCTAAAGCAGAAGCTAGAATATACTAAAACTACTCTAAAGCAACCTATTGCATCTATTCCTAACTGCTAAACAGTGATCTACCAATGATTTAAGCTAAAAGGTATATATGCCAAAACAATTCTGACCCCCCTACTTTGGGCTTATGTATCAACTTATCTAATAAGCTTAAGTGAAAATCAAAAGTGGACTTGAAGACCACCCAGCAAACTTTTAAAACCAAAATTGAGCTTCTAATTATAACAGATAAACACTGTGCAAGACCTGCAAGTTCTGCACAAAACTGTTTTTTGACACAGCTTTGACTTCCTGAGACAGTAATGAAGTTTGACTTTCTTGAGTTTTGATTGATCCTAACTGAGTCTAAGTGATGTTATAAAATGAAATTCCACCTAACTAAGCTTACTAAAACAAGATCTAAACTTAAATGCAAGGTCTGAGATCCTGATTCAAACAGATGCTTAAATGAGAACTGACTAAGAATGATTTTGCCTAAAGTTGAGTACAGATACATTTATATGATTTCTAGGACTTGAATACACTTAATTATGACTATGTATGAAACTTTTAACCACAATACTAATCTATAATTAAGTTAAACCAACTTAGCCAAACACCCCTTTTCTAACTGTTAAACAACTAATCCATACTAATTAACAATACAAACATGCAGAATATTCAACACAGATTTCTTCTATGAATATGGACCTAAATGATGCAATAAACTCAACTACTATTAACTACTGAACACCATCTAGATATGAAGAGATGAAAGTTGAAATGGAAATTTCAACAATTAATCTAGAAAAGCTAAAACATAAACTAGACAATTTATATAAAATGATATTAAGCACAATTAACTGTAAAAAACTACTCCTACACTATAGTATTGAATCAAAGATAGAAACAGACTTACAAGCGGTCCTGGCCACAATGGCCTGCTGAAAATGACAAATAACCACTATCCTAACTGATTCTATCCCAATTCCATCTTTATTTCAACCCATATTCATGATCAAAACAGCACACCAGATCCAAAAGTGTAGAATTACTGCAGTTTAACTTTATGTTTGACTGATGAGAATTTAGAGTAAAACTATAGTAGCAGACTACTTTGCTTTGAAATAAGCTCAAATAAGCAATTGTAAACAGTAATAAGCTGAGATGAAACAGTGATATAAGCTGAAATTAAAACTTGTATTAATAAACTTTGAGTACAAGATGAGATTAAAAACTGAATATTAAACTAAACATTAAGATGATTTAAAACTGAAAATAAAACTACTCAGAATCTACTCCTAATGCTACTCCTACACTACTTCTACTCTCTACACTATTATATATTTTTACAATGTGAAATCAGAAGTCTATATATAGCTAGCCTTGAGCCTTGAGGAAGGATCTAAAGACCCATGCTTTCTCTTGAGCTCGTTTACACCCTTAGATCAAATCCCACGCTTCATCTCTTGATTACAACCCTTGGATCATGAGCAATGACCTGTTTCGACCAATAGGAAGCACACTTGAGAGATTGCACGCGGATCGATGACCTGGCATTCCCATGTGTCAGGTGTGTCAGGAGAAAGTACATATCTACCCTTAATTGTGGTGAAATTGCTTAATTTGACTGAGGGGTAATTAGGGTTCATCGGGTTCCAGGTTTGGGGAAATGTTTGGGCGCGTGTTTGTTATTAATAATATTTTGAGATTTTGACCGGGTTTAAGGGTTTGACTCGGGTTTAAGTGGGAATGGGTACTGGTAAACCGGGTTTGGCTATACGGGTGAGACTTGTAACCGAGTAAAGATTGGATATTGGGCTTGAACCGGGTCTCAAGTGGGAAATGGTTTGGGCTAAGACTTGTTTTATTGGATTTAGGACTAATGGATTAGTTATGTGTATCCATTTAAGCTTACAAGGACCATTTATGTGCAAACTGAAACTTCAAGGTCCTCATATGAAAATCTGAAAATCTCTCTCAAGGATCAAACTTGTCATTCTCAAATAATCCAAGGGTGAATTTTGTAAAATCTGAAACTTTGAGGGATCATTTCGCCAAATACTGAGTGCAGGGACTAATCTTGACATTTCTTCAAACTTGACTGAAACTTCAAAAATCATCTTCATAGAATAAAATCTTCCAAAATGCACAATCCGACCTTCCGCTCAGCTCAAATTCTCTCGATCTCTCGTGCTCGGATTTACGTCTGATTTGGATCCTTTTTGTGTGTTTTTACATATCCATACCTGCACAAGCACAAACTCAAGAAAACCACAGATATTAGCAATAAACGGTTTTTTCTTGGTTATTTTGGGTCAGATTTACTAATGAAAAGATATGTGTTTAAGCACATATCATCCATTTTCAAAAACAATTTAATTTATTCAAAATTGTTTAAAAATGGTATCCTGCACAAAGATACGTTAGGTGGTTGAGAAGCTTCTGTTGTTGTTGCTGTAGGGCTTGGAAGAAAAACCGTCTGCAGATGCAGTGAGACTTCTTCTTACGTTGCATTTTGAATACCACCTGAGGTCAAATTAAGCTCCGTTTCTTCATTTGCTGATGAAGAAAACCATCTGCTGATGCAGTGAGATCTCTTACGTTGCATTTATGCCAACTCTCCATAGAAGTCCAATTAAGCTCCGTTTCTTCATTTGTCAACCCAAGATCTAGTTACCCTTTCTTTTCGGCATCCAAACATCATATTATGTAGGATCCGGATCGGGAACATTCTTATACCAAGATACCTGCAGACGTTAGTGAACACACGTACAGATATATGGTGGTCGACATCACCCAAACAACAATCGACTAATAAAAGTCAATGCAACATATCAATCAGATCATTTAAATGTATGGGAATAATGTGTTCATCAAACTCTAATCATCTAATCCTAGCAATCATATCCTAGGAACCTAGTCCTTCAACATAGGTTAACATCATTTTTAATTAAGCATATTAGGATAATTAAGAAAGCCCGTTGGATGATATCGATTTGAAAACATTGTCCCCCTCAATCAATGACTCTTTTTCCGAAAAGTTTAAAAGCGCTGAAGTCATTAATTGAGTTTGCAAATTTTATAAAAACTCTGAATCTGATTGTTTTTAAGCAACTCATTTTCCACCATTTTGAAAACACCAAATATTTTTCTGAAGAATTTTAGACGGAAAAACATTTGTGTAGGAACAGCAGTCCTTCGACATACTTTCCTTGTTTTGTTTTTAGGATAAGTGCACGTTATATTTGAAAATCATTTAAGCGTAGCACTTTCCTTCTTTGAAAAACGGGTTGCTATCTGAAATAATAGCAAGCCATCGTTTTAAGCACGGGTTACAGTCTGAAGTAACTGCAAGCCATCATTTGAAGCACGGGTTACAGTCTGAAATAACTGTAAGCCATATTTTTGAGACATGTTTAGAAAGGAATATTTACACCTCCTGCTCGAACTTCATCTAAAGTCCCGTGCCATTATTGAATGACATTTCTAAGACCGTAGATGTTATCGATACCAGAAGACATGTCTTGAGAAAAACAATATTTTTTGGTATTTTTCAATTTTCTGATTTTTATGGGCTTTTGTTGATTTTATATTTTTGTATTTGGTTTTTGATAAATATTTACAGATATAGAGAAATAGTTTAAGAGGATGATGATACAAGTACCGAAATAAGGAAATCGTTCAGCACTTCGTAGAAGATAGAAGTCATCATCTCTTAAACTTTCACCACCAAAGCATTCGAGGCTCTTGAATCGTCGAAAGAACTTGAGCCTTCAACAAGTGAATCTTTGGTAGCTTCCCCTCAAACCGACAAACTGAGTATAAAGACCATTTTCCAAGAAGTAGAAATGAATGAAAACAGTCTCATAGAATGAAGCTCTGCACCCCGAAGAACACGAGAACACCAAAGTAACAAGTTGAAACATAGATCATATCAGTGGTTATCAAATCCGGAATAACTGATGAACTTCGATCACATGAACTTGTTGTGCGTCTCCGATGTACACATTACTCTTCGAGATTGACCAGTTGTCTATTCAGGGGAACAATAGATCAACATCTTCATTTTTACAAATGCATTCCAATTATCTTACATATAACCAATCAGCCCATGATGTACACATGTACCCAACAAGAGTAGAGACGATGACATTCAAGTAACATGTTGAGTCACTGATCATCTCTGCAGATGTCAACTCCAGAATAACTGATTAAGCCCGATCAGGTGAACATGTTGTGAGTTCCAGATGTACCCATATCTCTCCCCATGATGGTTGGGATCTTATCGGAATCAACATAATAATGTGTACAAGAAGGAATAATCAGAAGCACTTTACCATTATTCATATCGAAGATGTCGATAAGCAATATCATCTCACGAACCAAATATTCTTCTCATATTTCCTTCTACTGAGGGTTGAGTTAACACATACCAAAAGTATCCAGAGACCACTTCCTCCCAAAAGGTTGGAATAATACATCAAAGGCTATGAGTAAACACTGAGTTTCTCTATGGTTATGACATTTGTCTTTCCCGGGATTACTTCAACAGAAAAGAAGTATTAGGTTCATCACGTGTACTCGTTGTGTGTTTAGATGTATGTTCCTCTCCCCCTTGATACCTCAAAATCAGCAACACATTATACATACCAAATATTCTTGAAATAGAGAAGAACAAAAAATTAGCTCAAATGAATTTTGTGAGAATCAACTGCTAAAGAAACACTCTCTGACTATCTTTATCAACCCATTCGTAGACAATTTGAAGTGACTACTGATGAAGAAAACCCGATGTACCAAACTTGAAACTGAAGTAGAATTCCCCGCATTTGCATCTTAAGCTTGCACTAATGTTGGAAGAACGGTGTCGAGAATTTATGCTCCAAGCAAATCTCCAATTACTCAATACTCAACCAAAGTATGAGACATTAACACCTCTTGCGATTATCCACAACGACATAAGCGTGTGTCACTGAGTAAAACAACGTAACTCCTTGAAGTGATAGTTAACCAGGTCTTCAACCATCCAGCCCGACTGCTGGTAACTAGATAAACCAAGTCTTCAACTCAAATTTTAAATCCCGAGCAAGTTATCAAATAAGAACACGCCTTTGTGAAAGTCAACTTCAATCTCAAATAAGTGATAAACGATTAACTCTGAAGTAATCAACTTATGTCAAATACCCAACACGTGAATAAACATACAATCGGATGTACATTCACCCACTGATTGAACCGGAACAAATGATGCCTCAACATCAATGCATTCTTCCTAAAAGTATACATGTAGTGACTGATCTGGAAGATTCACCAATAATGTCTTCGAGCGGATGAGGTAGTCATTTTCCTTAATGTTCATGTGGTTGATTTATAGCATGCACAATGAGGGGAACAATAATCCGTGAAGATTTGGCGAAGGAATACCAAAGAGCGGATCATTATTCATGAATAATAATCCGTGAAGATTTGGCAAAGGAATACCAACGAGCGGATCATTATTCATGAGTGCAACTGCAATATTATGATAGTCATTATCAACACCTTGAGGAATAACTGGAGATTGGGCTTCTTGAGTAGTCTGAGAAGTACTTCTTGGATGATCAACATTCGCTAGCGGTTGGAAATACTCATCAAACATATCTTTGAAGAACAATTCCCAAACAATGAATCCCAGTTATCCTTAGTAAGTGAAGCATTAGGCGTTGGAGGAGTGTCATCAAAAATCAAGCAATGAATCATTGCTAAAGAATATGAACACGTCTAATTGGGGATTAAATTTTGGCTTTTCAATTTCCCCCAATTAGTGCTCTCCCCTAAACTGACGAAGATTTTCAAGTGTTCTTCTCAGCCCGGATTAAGAAGAAGTCTTTAGATCATCAAATGCAATTCGTCTTTAGTCTTCTAATTATGTAGCAGAAAATGTAGATTAGACTATAGACTCGACCTTCTTCAAGATTGTCCGAATGGGGAAATAGACAGTTAACATCTTCTTCACACCAAAGGCATTCCTGTTAAGTTGTAAATAGCAAATCCCCTTAATTAAAATCCCTCCCAATCAAACAAGAACAGAAAGATGTTCATCAAAGAAATCAGCCCAGCAACTAGAAGCACTTTGTCATTTAATCATATCAGCCCGTGTGAAGATGTCAACCAACGGCTCTTAGAAGAAACTACATGTGAAGATGATCCGATAAGAAGAATCTCGGTTCTTACATGAGTTAGGAGCCGTTTGACCATATATTCTCAAATATCAATCAATCATGCAAAAAATTCACACTTCTTCTCCCCCTCAAGAATTGCATATGGAGATGCCATTCTTGATTTAACAAGTGATTATCATCCAAATGTATTCTATTTACACTTCTCCCCCGAAAAATTAGCACATGATGTCGCCATCTTAATTATATTGAGCAAGTGGAATAAGAGTAATTATCAGTAGTCCGATTCACTTGATGACTGAAGCGCATGGAAAAAGCATGAAGCATGTTGATGAAGAATGTCGATGAGAATGGTCATAAACATGAAGATTTCTCTTCTTATGAAGATAAAGCGCACTGAAGCGTACACCTTTCTTTTCTTTGAGGAACGGGGCCTGAAGTGTTATCTGCAGACGCCATAATGACGATGTACGAGGCCTGAACTGATGTGAACAGACGTCATAAGAAGATTTCTCTTCTTTCCAAGATAAAGCGCACTGAAACGTACACTTTTCTTTTCTTTAGAGTACGAGGCTTGAACTGTAGTGTTCAAACGTCATAGCCGATTGAATATCAATGTTGAGTAACATGAACCCGTGAGTTATGAGATATCAATCCTTTTGTTATCCATACTTTAAGCCAGTCCATGTATTGAAGGATCGAAGTACTGCCACTGAGTAAGGACTACCTGCACTAATATTACAAACTTGATTCCATATATTATGGTTAGTGACATCAGTATCCAAATCCAAACCCTTTGGGGTTTCACGGTCAACATTGAGAATGCCATTGGTAAACATCTTTCTAGTAGGTATCCACCTAAGTCCAGCATCCTTAAAGTTCTACCATGGTATCCACTTATGGCGAGGTCTAGGATTGTAAGGCTTCTTATGCATAGTGAGAGACTTATCCTTTTTCCTAGTTTCCAAAGATTTAGCAGTTGGTAACCATCTAGGTGAGGCTTTTGGTTTCATTTGCTTCATATGCACTGTGGATGACTTAGTGTAAATCCTAGACTTAACAGGTTGTACCATTGCATGAGCATTTACTTTCTTCAGGGATTTTGTGAAACATTTATCATGATTAGCATTAAAGATACATTTCAGACACTTTGAGCAAACAACTTGTTTGGATTCAGAAATAGATCTAGATTTCTTAGAGTGATCTGCTATGGGAATAGCTTTAATCAAAACGCAACTACTCTTAGATGTACGCCAATCCCTAGTCTTTAGATTAGTGTTCCTAGGTAATAGTTTAGAACTACTAGCAGTGCCTTGAAATCTAGAAGAATTCATCATCCTAGGTCTTGCACCTAAAATTTCGTCTTTACGATTCTGTGCCTTCTTTCTAGCCATTTCAAGATAAGAGTTCTTATACAAGTCATTCATGTCAATTTTCCTAGGCAAGTGAGGTGAAGTGACTGGTTTTGTCAAAACTTGTTTCGCATCAACTTGGGAGGCAAACCGCGTTTTTGAAAATTTTGGTCGTTCAGATCTAAACGCATTCGGTTGTCTAATAACTGGTTTCCCCAAGTTTGATGGTTTTGAAAACTTAGTGTTCACACTATTCCCTGTTGTTTTTCTGAGCTCATTTTTTAAAGCAACAATGGCGAAACTCTTTTCTGAATTGAGCTTTGAGTTCATCAATCTTTGCTATCAAAGGGTTTGTTTGTTCCATTGACTTAGTTCTAGCTTCTTTGACAGAGTCACTTAGTTCTATGTGATGCTTTCTCAAAGACTCATTTTCCTTTAGTAATTTAGCCACATAAATTGACAGTTCATTATTTCTTGTTATAGTAGCATCAATGTCTTGTGTATTCATGACTAAATTACTTTTCACATTCAAGACATAAATATGTTTCTTCAGATTGTAAATGGTTGAGTCTTTGTCTTGAAGCTGAGCTTTCAAAGTGTTAATTTCAAAAAGTTCACGGAATTCAGGATGTTCCGGATTTTTACATGGTTTGTTAAGTTGAAAACTTTGTTTGTTCTTTACTGTATCGCAATTTCATGTGAAATGCAATGTTTTTCAAGATTTGAGAATTTGTTTGAAAGTTCATCAAAAGCCTTTTTATCAACCGTATCTTTTGTTTTGAAACACTTAATCTCAGACTCAGCCTCAGTTATAGAACATTTATCAAAGACATGTTCAACATCATGATCAGTTTGTTTAAGAACTTTAGCAGATGCACTATGTTGAACAGTTAAGGGTACCTCATTGCATGACACTTGTTCAATTATCGGTCTGATATCTGCATCCATATCATGTGTAACAAGAGTCACTGGACCGTTGGCTGCGTCAAGCTTATCTATCTCGAGCCACTGTATTCGTGTCAACGTCCAACATCTGTGCATTACCCACTCAACATTACAATCTTTTGATTGTGCCCGCCATTCATTCCCATTTCTGATTTCAGCATCTACTTCTTGTGTGTTAAGAGTAACTGAAGAGCTGGTTACATCATTCTTTGTTGTTTCTGATATTCTGCATTCAGCAACACCCGACCTTTCTGATACATTACCCGACTTATCACAAATATCTCTCAACTGTACCCGACTCTCATCTACTTTCTCATCAACTTTTTCATCTTTCTGAGTAACTTCCTCAATATACTTCTCCACATTATCCATGAGATGGATAAGTGTCTCCGTGAACACGCTAATTTCCATTCCAGTGTGTCTCTTGAAGGACATTTCAGTCATGTCTTGATCATAATCAGATGTAAATTCCCTTCTAATGAATGACTGAAATAGTTTGTAGATCACTTGAAGTGCAGCACTGGAATTATCCTTATGAACCTTCTCTTTGCCAAGTTGTAGCTCCAATTGCTCTAGGTTTAACAGCAGAGTTCCTGTTAATGTGGATAAGTCCTGACGAAAGAGGGCAATACATGTTCGTTCCATTGATGTGGGTAGAAGTAACATGAGGTGAGAGTGAAGTTGTTGATAAGGTTCAATGCTGCTTTCCTTTTGCATGGCATTCTGTAGCCTGAACAGGTGCAAATCTATCCCATTGGACTCGGAGCATGAAGAACACAAATCATCATTGATTGATTCCATCATCTGTAACCGTTCAGTATAGCTAATATTTTCATGGTTGTCTACAGCATCATACAGCATGATGTTGATGAACACACGGGATTTTACAAGTCTATGATTTAAACCGAGAAATAGAATCTTTCGCGGGATTTTACAAAAATCAAGACCAAACCGTTAAGCAATGACCAATGGAACGTGTTAAGATGACTGATGGGTTGTCAAAATGATAGACAATTGTGTGTTAGGACATATAATTGTTTGTAGGATTAGCAGAGATGTTGTTTGGTTGAGATTTGGATTGGTTTATGCACGATTTTCCCGAGAAATTTAGGTCTAAAAACATAAAAACCTCAATAACTTCTGTTCAGAGCGGATTTAGCCCTCGAAGGTTTACCCGTTTGAAGTTTTGTCGGGAAAAGTCAACAAGTCGCTAAGAATTCTTGAACCAAGTCGCTAAGACCAAGTCGCTAGGACCCAAGTCGCTAAGATAATGCACCAAGTCGCTAACACCTAATTCGCTACACCCCAAACCCCCCGCTAAAGTCCCAAGTAGCTAGACAAATGCAAGTCGCTAAGTAGTAACTCGCTAACCCTCAAGTCGCTAGCAAAATTTTGGCAGCAATTCGCTACTCAAGTCGCTAAAACTTCAAGTCGCTAAAGAGCAACTCGCTACAGACCAAGTCGCTACCACCAAGTCGCTACCCGTAGTGGAGAGTCCACTACTTGTATTGTTAATCGCTAGGTCTAAGTCGCTAGCTCCAAAACTGTAACTCGCTACAAAATTGTGAAGCAAGTCGCTAGGACCAAATCGCCACCAAACAACACTGCAACTCGCTGATTTTTTTGAAGCAAATCGCTAGCAAGAAAGTTATACCGTGAGCCAAGTCGCTAACTTGAAAAACTTCCAAAACACACGTTTCAATCCAAAAACAACCCAACCACGATGATTCAAGCCTTCCAAATCACAACCTAAACACTTATGATGATCCTAAACACAAAAGTACAATCAAAATCCAAACTTTAACACAAGAAATCAACCAAATGATGCAAAAACCACTAAACTTTCTCAAACTCAAAAACCACCTAAAAACCACTAGAAATCCATAGATATGTAAGAGATGATCTAACCATGGCTCTTGATACCAATTGAAACATATTGGATTTCATAAACACGTAACAAACAATAATATGGGTCGAATTGTTTAGAGGTTTTAGAGAGAGAAAGTGGGAGCCTTTCTAGAGAGAGAAAGTGAAAGAAAACATAGAAGGTTAGATTAAGATGAATGAAAGGTCCAACCCTCTACCTTGGGAGGTAGGGGGTATTTATAGTTACAAACTAAACGTCCTCCTTCGGACTGTGGATCAGGCATACAGTGGGTAAAGACCCGTCCTTCCTCCACGGTGTTACTCTAAACTAAATAACTAACTAATAAAACAGTAAATAACGATATGTCTACGAGCTAACTTATGCTAGATTATATTTGGGGTGACCGCTACTTCACTATGGAATTTTCTAATTCCTAACAGTTCCTTTTCACTTTTTAGGTCTCGTGAAGGCAAATTGCTGTAATGGCACTTATTTGGACGAAAAGGCGCGGATATACGAAGAAAATGGCCAAAGTCAAGAATCGAGGCACTCCAGCTGCTGAAAATACAAGGTGACGGCATCACTGCTTATCTGCGACGCCGTCGGAGGATTTTGTGACGGGACAGAAGCCAAAACTCTTATTTTCAAGTGACGACGTCAAGTTATAAAAGAGAAGGCCGTCGCAACTCAGACGGCCTAGATTCAATCCAGACGGCGTCAGAAGCTGAAGAGGACGGCGTCACAATCACAAGGTGATGCCGTCGCAAGTCTAACGTGGCCAAGACGAAACCCTAATGACGGCGACCCGACGGCGTCACAAAACATAAGGTGACGCCGTCGCATGTGTAATCTTATATATAGAATCCGAATTTTTCAGTATTAGTGTGTAGTCTTTTGGAGTAAAAACCTAAACCGAACCAAGGCTGTCTTGTACAGTATTTTAGGGTTCCAAACCATATCTTACACCAAGATAAGTGTTTTACTTCATTAATTCAATTATGTCTTTGATTATTTGTGTGTAGGATTGCATATTCTCCATGTCCGGCTAATTTACTTGTGTGTTTGCTTAGGGAATATGAAACTTAATTATTGAATATTGATTGATTGTTTCTTATCTTAGTTGATTAATGATCTAGTAGTACGATAGGTCATTAGTTGTGTACTTAATGCTTGATTAAATCTTTGTGAACCTTAGAATATAGCTCCTTGAGTAGTTGTAAGCTAAACCATCCAAAGAGTGCCTTAGAGTAAGAGTTTATTATCCCTAGTGGGTTTTGTAGACGAGACCCTTTGGTAAATTCAAAGAGTTAGGGAACATACGCATACCCTAGAAATTTAGACACACAACGCAACTAAGAATAAGGACGTGACAATTCAACCACCAATAGGAGATAATTAAGGGGTAGTAAAACCTAAGTAAACACATATTTAAACTATCATACGAGCACACAATAATTAGACATAGACTACATACACCTTAAACTAGATAATTAGATAAGTAGAGTAATCGGTAGCAATACCAACCCCCAAATCCAAACCCCGAGATTCGTACCTTTCAATTTCCTAAAAAACATAAAAAGATAAAAAATAATCTTCCTCAACCCCAACCTTAGCGTAGTAACTTCTTACTAACATTCCTATTCCTCTAGAGAACGATATTAATACCCGTGGCTTACCCTAATTACTACACTACAACGATTAGGTTCACTGCCTAGGGTGTTGAAAAACTTGCTCGACGAAAAGGAAGTTCCTTTGACCCCGAACAACGCGTGTAGCGTTATCAAGTTTTTGGCGCCGCTACCGGGGAATAGAATAGCTAGTTAGTAGTCCACCTCGTTTAGGTTTCTTTGCTTGATTCCTATCAAGTAAATTTTTCTCATTTTTAGCTTTCTCTTAGTCTATCCCCCTTCTTCATGACCTTTGTTCGTAATCCCATGACTTTTAATCATGGAAGGTGATAACCACCCACCATTCATCAACCCACCACCAAATGACCCTCCAAGAGCCCGTACTCTTGGTGAATACTCGAGACCAAGCCACCTAGGCTATAGGAACACCATTGAGCTTCTCGACCAAGCCCAAACTACGGCCCTGCAATCTGACACCATCCGGTTGGTGCAAAACAGATGTGCATTCCATGGACTTCGTTCCGAAGATCCAAATCAGCATCTTAAGGATTTCCTTAAAATTGTCGATTCCATCGACCTAGATGCTAATACTCGGGAGACCACGCGCCTGCGTCTCTTCCAATTTTCTCTACGGGACCAAGATAGTAATTGGCTTGAGCGACTTCCCGCCTGTTCCATCTCAAGTTGGGATGATCTTACCTCTCGCTTCCTTGCTCAATTTTTCCCACCGGGGAGAACCACTAAACTTATGAATGACATCTTGATGTTCCAACAACGTCAAAATGAATCTCTCTACGAAGCATGGACTCGATTCAAGGACTTACTTCATAAAGTCCCTCATCACGGCATTGATCTTTGGCTCCAAGTCCAAATATTTTATGATCATGTCAAATTCCTCACCAAGCGATCCATTGACCAAGCGGCCGGTGGAAAACTTAGTGATCTCACCGCGAAAGAATCATGAGGTATAATAGAGGACCTTGCTCTCTATGACAAAGAAAGTTGGAATGACCCCCGTGAGCTGCCCAAAACCGTTAAGGCAATCTCTTTGCCTCCCATTGACTCACAACCTTCCGACCGTAGGATGATCGAACTTGAAGATCAAGTTAAATTCCTAATGAGTTCCTACGAAAACCCTAAGTCTTCTCATAACACGCGTACTAGCACCCAATCCCCCGAACATGCTTCCGTTGACTACGCATCCTCACGTATTAATGGAACGCGAGGAAGATTCCCTACAATACCCGGACCTAGGAATTTCAATGAAACCCGAGAAGCATGGAAGGGCAAGCCCGACTTCTATTGGGGACAATCCAAGGAATTCACTTCCAATGATTTTTCATGGCCCCCATCCCACGGTCCTAACCAACAAAAACATCGAAGGGATGTTGCACAACCTAGTTGCAACCCAAGAAGCCCAAATAGCTAAGCTCTCGGACCGCTTTAACCAACAACAAGCCGAAATGGATAGGAAGATAGACAACCTTTGAAAGCCATAACCAATAGTGATAGGAAGGTTAGTGCTATCTCAACTCCCGAGCCTTCCGGTGTAGAGATTAAGGACCCAAGTAAGCTAGCTAAGCACGTTCAATTCGTCAATACCATCGCCTTAGTGAAACCTAATGGAACAAATGACGAAGAGGACCATACACTTGAGAATAATGAAACAACCGAGGAAGTAGGTGAAGTAGATAATGACTATTTCAATAAGTTCCTACGGAAGGAGCTAACTCACCACCCTCACTTAGTACGTGACCTCCGTCACATGTATGTTAGGAAAAGCCCTAGAATCAAGTTTGGGAACCCTTGGAATCTTAACATACCATGTTGCATAGGACACCTTTTCATGGCAAAGGCATACATTGACCGCAAATCCCCAATCAACATAATGACTAGCACCTACTACAATTGGGTACTGAAGAAGCCGATTCCAACTAGGCAAGACCCCAATGATCCTAGTGTTAGTTGAAATTTTCTTGGTAGAGTTAAGGGATTGCCCGTTTATGTAGGTAGTTTCACGTTTCCTACGGACTTCATAATTGTGGATGATATTAGCACGGCCATAGACCCTAGCTTGTCCCACGTTATTCAAGGAAAACCTTTCATAGAAAACACCAGGATGACCTATGATCCTTCGTTAGGAGTAGTGCGATTCAAGGATGAGACCGATGACATAGCTTACCAAATGCCGTTTAAGATTGAGAAGTTTTCATCACTCTCTAATGATGAAAAGGAACTTAAACTATCGGTCTACTATAGGAATGAGGAGGATAAAGAAAAAGGAGTAGATTATGTTATGGCTAAGATTTTCGAATTCTATAAGGATTGTTTGAACCTAGGACCGAAATATAGGACCGAATGGGGAGAAGGCGAACTCTTAGAGAAGTGCAATGTAGGGCACTTCTACAACATGGAATCCCCCGATAGAGACCGTCATGAGGAAGAAGATGACGGTAATGAAGTCACGTGAGGGCACGACTACGAGTCTAGCTACAAAACTCTTAAATAAAGAAAAGCGCTTCGTGGGAGGCAACCCATGCTTAATTGTTTGCTTGTTTGTGTTGTGTATCTTTTATTGATTGTTTATTCTCATGTTTAAATTTGTAAAAATGCTTTATTTTGTTTTTAACCTCGTCTTAATTGCATATAAAGGTATTTTACATAAGGGATAAGTGTAGGGAGGATTACACACGTTTTCAAAAGAAACGTAAACATGAGAATAACAATTAATTAAAAGATATATATATATGTGTGTTAGTTCGAGTCAAATGCTTGTATCGAGTCATAATGGATGTTTTGCAGAAATTTTTCCAGATTCTAAAGATGTAAATTTTCTAGAATTCTTTCCAGAAAATCGCAGACCAGTTTTTGTCAGGATAACCTGACGGCGTCAGGAAGGAGTAAAAACATCAGATTACTTTTTTTCTCATTTTCTGAGCTACTTATAAATTTTTGGAATTTTCCAGGTCTTAATTTTCCAGAAATTCTGTAAACATCCATTCCACAAGCATTATATCCTAGTTTAAATCGAGTCTTATATATATTATTACCGCCGATTTTACGCGAAGGTTTCGTTTGTTTTCTTCAAATGTGCAGGTTTAATTTATCAAGAAGAAGTTACTTAAGATTGGAAGGAGCTTTTCACGCATACATTCTTCTTGGGAAAGATTTAACCACTACTTTACACGGATCCTACCGAGCTAATCAGGGGAGTATTAGTTTCTTTCGTTTTTAATTACCTTCCATTATCATAACTTTGATACTTTCGGGGAACATTGGGGACAATGTTCAGTTTAAGTGTAGGGAGGGAAAATAAAACGGGAACTTTGAAACTATGCTTATCCTTGATTATTTGCTTTATCCAATTGTATTTGTGTAATAAACCATGAGAAAATGTCGGTTAGGGTAATTTTGGCACAAAATTTTTAATTTTTCATGACATATAGGAGTGGGCCATTAGTTTTAACAAAAGCGTCTCACGGATAGGAAGTTGCATGACTAGCACAAAAACCCTTTACCACCTAAATTCCACCAAAAATGTCAGGATCGCCCTTAGATTAGTAGTAATTAAAGCATTCATCTTTAATGCTTAGAGTTGAACTGGTAGTATATTAGATTCTAGAACTTGTTTTGTCATGCATTCCAAGATCGCTGGTAAGACTACACTTGTGTAGTTAGGAATAACTAAATGATAAGAGGCATTATGATAACCCTTGTTTGATACCCGTACTATAATTACTTCTTCCACATCGGTTGAGTAATTCCCCCACACCCTTTGCATTGTACTCATCTTTAGTACACGATACCCCTAGTTAACCCCTCAGAGCCTATCCTTTTTGCGGTTCTCGTGATGTTTCGGTTTTTTCCGGAATATCAATGAAGAGCATTGTTTACACCCCACCCCCAAATATACACCCAAATCGCCTTAGCCTACCCTTTATGCACTCACTTTTAGTGCAATTTTTGTTATCACCCTAAACCCTTAGTTCAATTATCTGGTTGCTTGCATGAGTTGCTAAGTCAAGCCATATCCTTTGTACACAGTTTTGGGACGATTGGGATTCATGGGAAAAGTTAAAGTTTATGAAATGACGGGAAGGGAACATTAAATTCAAATTCCCTTTGTTTGCGTAATAATGTACCCCAAGTGTTTTGATCTTTTCAATTCGGGTCAAATTAGTGTTAGAGTAATAAAAACTCAAGTGTAGGGATGTGCCTATAAATCCCTATCATTTTGATGTTACTGTAGAGGATGGTAGAGTAAAAGTGTATGATAAAAAAAAATCGAAAAAAAAGAGAAAAAGAGAAAAGAAAAAAAAAACATACGGGCTACCATCCTACATCTATCCTTTTAATTTATGTTTGTTTGTTTCAGTTAGCTAAAGTCTAGAGTGTCGAGTCTTGGCTTAGCAACGCCATTCTTCGCATGCTTTTAACATAGAGATTTTTGACTTGCCACCACTAAAAAGCCTATCCCACCAAACCCTTTGTTTCCCTACCGTATGCCTAACGTTACAACCCTTTAAAGACCTCTTTGGTAGTCTTTTCTAGGTGCTTACGCCAAAGCGATGGAGGTTTGATCTATTCTCAAGCCTATGGTAATCTACGTACTAGGACCGGTTAATGAGTGTTTATCTTCCATTTCCAACTTGTTATATTTCATATACACCCGAGAGATGTGAGTATCCAAACACCCCATGTGAGGTGCTAGTATGTAATTTCCGTGCTTGTTATGACTTTTGCGGCTTTATGTGTTGTGGATTGTTTTAAACCAATGCTTCATGACCCCTAACTTATAAATTAATTAGCTAAAAGCACATTTGCTTGAGGACAAGCAAATACCAAGTGTAGGGATATTTGATAAGGTTTTAAAAGGTACCTTTTTGAGGGGTCATTTAAGCCCTTATTTGATCACTTTTGTATCCGTAATTACTTAATATCTTTCCTTTTCACTTTTTAGGTCCCGTGAAGGCAAATTGTTGTAATGGCACTTATTTGGACGAAAAGGCGTGGATATACGAAGAAAATGGCCAAAGTCAAGAATCGAGGCACTCCAGCTGCTGAAAATACAAGGTGACGGCGTCACTGCTTATCTGCGACGGGACAGAAGCCAAAACTCTTATTTTCAAGTGACGACGTCAAGTTATAAAAGAGAAGGCCGTCGCAACTCAGATGGCCTAGATTCAATCCAGACGGCGTCAGAAGCTGAAGAGGACGGCGTCACAATCACAAGGTGACGCCGTCGCAAGTCTAACGTGGCCAAGACGAAACCCTAATGATGGCGACCCGACGGCGTCACAAAACATAAGGTGACGCCGTCGCATGTGTAATCTTATATATAGAATCCAAATTTTTCAGTATTAGTGTGTAGTCTTTTGGAGTAAAAACCTAAACCGAACCAAGGCTGTCTTGTACAGTATTTTAGGGTTCCAAACCCTATCTTACACCAAGATAAGTGTTTTACTTCATTAATTCATTTATGTCTTTGATTATTTGTGTGTATGCTTGCATGTTCTCCATGTCTGGCTAATTTACTTGTGTGTTTGCTTAGGGAATATGAAACTTAATTATTGAATATTGATTGGTTGTTTCTTATCTTAGTTGATTAATGATCTAGTAGTGCGATAGGTCATTCGTTGGGTACTTAATGCTTGATTAAATCTTTGTGAACCTTAGAATATAGCTCCTTGAGTAGTTGTAAGCTAAACCATCCAAAGAGTGCCTTAGAGTAAGAGTTTATTATCCCTAGTGGGTTTTGTAGACGAGACCCTTTGGTAAGTTCAAAGAGTTAGGGAACATACACATACCCTACAAATTTACACACACAACACAACTAAGAATAAGGACGTGACAATTCAACCACCAATAGGAGATAATTAAGGAGTAGTAAAACCTAAGTAAACCCATCTTTAAACTATCATACGAGCACACAATAATTAGACATAGACTACATACACCTTAGACTAGATAATTAGATAAGTAGAGTAATCGGTAGCAATACCAACCCCCAAATCCAAACCCCGAGATTCGTACCTTTGAATTTCCTAAAAAACATAAAAAGATAAAAAATAATCTTCCTCAACCCCAACCTTAACGTAGTAACTTCTTACTAGCATTCCTATTCCCCTAGAGAACGATATTAATACCAGTGGCTTACCCTATTTACTACACTACAACGATTAGGTTCACTGCCTAGGGTGTTGAAAAACTTTCTCGACGAAACGGAAGTTCCTTTGACCCCGAACGACGCGTGTAGCGTTATCATTATGTCATATATGGATAATATCCATAACCCATGGTATTGACCCATACCCATTTGACTAGGTGCATTGCACTCATGAGATACATTGTATCTAATAAAAGACCCATGGATCAACCCATAACCCATGACCCATGACCCATAACCAAAATACCCATGGGCAAAGAGGTGCGTCCCACGGATCCCTAGCTTTACGCTAGACAGATCCCTTAAGGGAGGGATCCGTGGGATCCGAGGAACAGTAGAATTTTTCTCTCTATAAATAGTGAGCCATTTCTTCATTGTTTCTCACCTCTTTCTCACATACTTTCTCCTTGAGTTAAAAACTCTCTAACCCCAGATCCAAGTGATCTATGTTTGTAGTTTTGTTTTTGTGTGATTATCTAGGTTCTTCTTAAAGGCGAGATCACCACCTTTGAAGTCAAGCAAGCTCAAGTCCATGAGTTTCCATGCTTCCTCATCATCAAGACTACTGAAGGGTGTCGATCGCCGTATTGTAGGCATTAGTGAAGGGTGCCTAAGAGTCAAGTCACAAGACATTAGTGAAGGGTGTCTTGAAGATCTAGTCAAAGGAATTAGTGAAAGGTGCCTAAGATGTACATTCGATATGGTGTGTTTTGATGTACAAGATAGATTAGTATTGGGCCAAAGGATATTGTTATCCTTGTTGACATTATAAGGAGTAGATCTCCTTTGGGGTTAGATAATTGGTGTAGTGTTGTGTAGTAGTTCCTCCATTGTAATTGAACTCGGTACTTAGCCTAGTACTGGATAAAGGGTAGGCGACGTTGTGGTAGGTGTGGTTCACCTTGGTGTGAAAGAACCCAGTGGTTAGCCTAGTACCGGAAAAAGAGTAGGCAACGTTGTGAAGGTTACTCCACCATAAGGAGTCGGTGTTGTGTAGTGATTACGAACTCTCGAGTAGGTGACTTGAGGAGTGGAGTAGGGCAAGGAAGGTGTCCTTGTAGCCGAACCACTATAAATACTCGCGTTGTGGTTTTGTGCTTCTTACTCCTTATCTTCTCATTACATATTTATATTTCTATATGTTTGTTTATCAACATCCAACACACAT
>OU343224.1:298309899-298620765 GCA_910596185.1 Chrysanthemum makinoi
ATCGGAAATTGAGAATTGTGACAACAGGCAGTATTTGTATTGATCAACGGGGAACTGTGGGCCGTGTACCTCAATTCGACGAAAGTGGACAAAGACACTCTCGTGCGCTTTATTGCTAACTGTTGTATGCAGGTACACCCCGACGTTTGCAGCTGATCAGAATGGAGCGGTCAATCCATAGCCGCATGCTCACACAACACATTCATATCTAAAGAAATCATGATTGGTGCATCAATGACTCTGATATTATCACTCCATGCTTCTGCTACGCTGCTGCCAATATCATGAATCAACGAAAGCTTCCGCTACTCTGATAAGAAGAAATCATGATCCAGAATGTGAGCATGTCGGTCAAAGTGTCACATCATCACATAATATCAACACCACAAAAGAAGAGTCAGAGATTTAATGTGGCTGATGATCTCAAAGCTGGCTCAAATCTCATTATCACGTGGATCAGTAAAAGACCTTCACTTGGATTAACCAAATGTGCAATGTGAAGAATCAATGACTACGAGCTACAGAACAATGAACATGAACAAGAACTCAAGAACAATCTCAATGTTATATCCGTTTGTTTTCTATGTAATTTTAATGTGTGTTTGAGGTGACCTCCCTTAGGGGGAGATTGTTAGGAATTAGAAATTCCAAGTATAAAAGAGTCGGTCGCCTCAAGTATATATATTCGTTAGAAAGCTCGTAGTCGTGGTTATTTTATGTTAAGTAGTATTTAGTTAAGTAACACCGTGGAGGACGGACGGGTCTTTACCCACTGTATGCCTGATCCACAGCCCGTTGTGTGGCGTTTTATTATAAGACTATAAATACTCTCTACCTTTCAAGGTAGAGAGTTGGAGCTCATAATAAGATTTTTCTTTCTCTCACTAAAGTTCCCAAACCTCTAACTTTCTCTCTCTAAAAACCATCTTGTACGCCACTTTTGATTATGGTTTAGTGTGTTTGTGAAATCCAATATGTTACACTTCACCAAAGCATCACAAGTCACACCCACTGGAAATGATTATCATAAGCCCGTTCCTGATTCGGGATATAAGCAACCTAGTTCTGATGCAGTCATGGAGCACTTTATCAATCAAGTGGCTCTTATGGTCAAGCAAAACCTGAATCTCACCCCTCACACTAAAAACTATCTCAGAACTGCATCCAATCGTCAAAATCATGCCACTGTGAGAGACGAAAAGATTGTGGTGGAAAATGTACAAGGAAGACAGAATGCTTATCCTCCACACAATGAACAAGGTAGTGTAGGTTATGGGAATGCTGGTGTTGGTGGTGGATATGTTGGAAATCAGAATCGTGGAAGGAATATAGTTCAGGGTCAATTAAAACCAATCAAGTGTTACAACTGTGGTGGAGAAGGACACATTGCTAGGAATTGTACTCAACCAAAACACCCTCAAAACGCAGAATACTTTAGGGACAAGATGTTGTTGGTTCAAGCACAAGATAATGGTGTAATGTTGAATTAAGAGGAGCTGTTGTTCTTGACTGATGGGAATGCTAAAACATATGATGGAGATGTGGACGAACAACCAGTGCATGCTGCTCAGAACAATCACAACGCCTTTCAAGTTGCAGATTGTGATGCATTTGACTCGGACGTTGATGATGAACCACGTGCACAAACTATCTTCATGGCTAATATCTCTCCAATGACCTCTTCATCTCAACAAGCCAGTCCATCCAAGGAATCCATCATTAAAGAGGTACTCAAACTATATGATGTGGTTGATGAGCAAAAGATTCACCATAAAGTACAATCTACTGAAGTTATTGAGTCAGATATTGAAAATATGGGTAATAGCAATATTGTCCCATATGATCAATATGTGAAGCAAAGTGAAAGTGAGGTTGTACCAAGTAATGCATCTTCTGCATTCAATGATGACTATATTTTTGATGAATTCACTGCATGTGCCCCTCATGATTCCTTGACCAGACTAAATGCCTATAAAGAACGAGTTGCCATTTATGAACAACGTGCTAAGTTTGAGTTGACCACCCGTGAGCAGGAAATGGATGACCAAATGCGTACAATTATTAGAAAAAGTAATTTTAGAGAAGAAGTGTTAAAACAAGAGTTAAACTCCTTACAAGAAAAGCTTTCTAAAGCTGCTAAGCAAAAACAAGAACTTCAAGAAAATGTTAAAATGCTTAAGCAAGAATTCAATGCTAAGGAATCAAAACTTTTGAATGATTTTCCAATCTAAAAACTTTGAAAAACAAGCTTGAAAATTAGTTGTACGCATACAAGGAATACCATTCAGGGCGCTCACTTGATCACTAAGCATAGAGTTTTAAGCGATAAGCATAGCATTCCCCTTGTTGTGGAACCTAATCCAGGTTGTTAAAAGGCTAGAAATGCCCATAATGTAATCTATGATGGTAATGAGATTCTTAAGCCTAGGCAGTAAACCTAGTTGCATTGAGTGCACCGAGGAAGATAGAAAATTAGATGATGCATCTAGGGAGAAAATGAATAAGAAGCTAGAAGATCGAGTGTAAAAGAATAACACAACGATCAAACCCCATGATTACAAAAAGGAAAATTGGATTTCCTTGAACAAGTTTAAGCCTCAAACGTTGTTAACACCTGAACAAGTGTTCTGGAAAAAGATTTAGATAAGCAAAAGCTGAGAATCTTGTTGTAACAAACCCTCCCTTAGGAAAATGTCAAAATCAAATGTGTATCCTCCAAATTCACCAATGCATTTAGTTCCTAGAACTATTGCCACTAAAAGCAAGACCTTAATCATCCAATATGTTACTTTTCAATTATTTGTTGATTTTGAGAAAACTTGTAAGAAAAGGATCACACCTAATCGGGATAACAAGGGGAAAGGGGTTTTGAGCAAACTAAAGAATGCTATTTAACCGAGGTCATGCCTTTCTTTAAACAACTTAAAAGATCAATTTGAGAGTCTTAAAAGGGGATGGATTTAGATATTAAAGAAATGGAAAAGGAATTTGATGCAATGATAGTTGAGGTTAGTGATTATGAGCGAGAATTAAAATATAATGAGATTGAGAGGAAGAACTTGCATACCTTGAATGAGAATCTTATTTCGGAATGTATTACTCAAGATGTGTTTTACGTTGCTACTAATTCTCCATTAATGCTTCTCAATTTCATGAATTATCTGTTGCTCAGAAAGTCTCCCATGATCGTGTCATTGAGCTTGAAAAAACTAACTCTAAACTGCATGATAAAATTGAACAGGATGATCATGATAACCTGGTGAAACAGTTTTTCTAAATTGGAAGTTGAGCATCTTGCTTTGCAATTAAAATATCAACATCAAAGAAAATGTAAAACCTCAAATATCAAAACATCCTTAGATGCTCCTGAATTTGATGCAGTTTTTGAAATTAACAAACGTGATGAACAAATTCGAGCTCATTGTAACACGATCAAAAGGTTGAAAGCCCAAATCTCTCAATTAAAGGGTGAAAAGAACAATGTGACTTGCTCCCAAATGCCTCCTCCTTTAGATTCTCAGAATTCTCAAACTTTTCATCTTCAAAACTTAGTTAATGCTTTACAAAAGGAAAACGAGAGTTTTAGAAGAAAAAAAAAGTTAAACCACTTTAAAGTTATATGATTCAATGAAAGTCACTGTGACAAAAACAACAAAAATAACGCTCTTTACAAAAGAAATTGAGAATCCAGGAGGTTAGGAAAAAGGAACTTGCCTTATTTTCAATGAGAATGTTGCATCAAAGTCATCCTCGATCAGAATACTTGTGGATGTTGAAATACATTCCTCCTCATCTTAGGAATAATGAACACGTGTTTCATAACTATTGTGCTCACCTTAAATAGTCTAGAATGTCTCCATGAGATTGTGGAGAGAGTTTTTAATAAACCTCTTGATAGAATTAGGTTTGCTTGCATTGCATTATAAACGATCTCAAGAGCTGCTAGAATGTTTAATTGCAACATGTCTTAAATCCTTAGGTCAAAAGGTAAAGATGCCGTTGTTCTATGCCTAGTGCCAAGTACAAACCATTCTATGCCCAGCTTAAGAAAGTGAACACTAATGTACCTTCAAGTAGTTTAGATCCCTGCACATCTAGTCAGGGAATGCAAAAGTAGATCAACCAACTAATGTTCCCATAATTCCCTCTACAGGAGTAATCAGTGACATTAAAGCAAGCGTCAAAGCCTCGAGCAATACAAGCAAGATAGGACCTCGCAAGCTAAGAATGTGCCTTGGAAGAGAGTAGAAGATCACCCTAGGAATATTAAGTTTGAGTTGAATAAAACGAATCGTGTTGATTCTAGTATTAGCTATAGTTGTACTGTAATTAATTCGAATTCTGCTACTATTCGCAAAACCATGTAATGATGATCTGCTTGATTGGCATTACTAATCATGAATGTGGTGTAAATGTTCTTTGCTAATGCTTTGTCAAATGCCCTCGATAAACATTGTAATGTTAAAATTCAAACTAAGAAGGCTAAAAGGCAAAGGCAAAAGAAAGTTAGAAAACAGTGGAAACCCATAGGAAGGAAATTTAGTAATATAGGTTATCAATGGATACCTGTTGGCGTAAGATAATGAGCTTTGCCCTAAAGTTGCTAAATCAATGCCCACTAGAAAATGGATGCCTACCGGTAGAACTATTCCCTTAAGAAGTGAACATACTTTGAATAGGTCAAATATGGACACTAGCACTGCATCTATTTCTAATGAGTCCATTGTTTCTACCTCTGATGTGGGTGTTCCATTCACCGTTACTTTAACCAAGTGGAACCATTCTTGCATGGGGATCCCAATTATCCAGTTATCCATTCTTGTATGTGTTCAACCGCAGATCATTCAAATCGCTCCGGTACTGGACTCAGCCGCCCAAGCATATGACTGAGACACTCGGTCGGCTCATGAACTTCATAAGTAAATTCATCGGGACTGTTAGATTCGGGAATGACCATTTTGGAGCAATTATGGGTTATGGTGATTATGTAGTTGGCAAAAGTGTAATTCCAGGTATATTATGTGGAAGGTCTTGGTCATAACTTGTTCTCTGTTGGTCAATTTTGTGATTCCGATCTAGAAGTGGCATTTAGAAAACATACTTTTTTCGTTAGAGAACTTGATGGTGTGGAACTATTAAGAGGAACTCGTGGTTCAAACCTATACACCATCTCTATCGAAGATATGATGAAATCTTCACCCATTTGCTTGCTGTCAAAGGCTTCCAAAACTAAGTCATGGCTATGGCATCGTCGTCTCAATCACTTGAACTTTGGTACCATAAACAACCTCTCCGAAAGGACTTAGTAAGAAGATTACCCAGATTAAAGTATGAAAAAGATCATCTTTGTTCAACATGCCAATTGGGAAAAAGCACGAAATATGCCCATAAACGAAACCAAAACCCAAAACTCTGTAATGGAAGTCCTTCATACCCTTCATATGGATTTGTGCGGACCAATGAGAGTACAAACGATAAATGGGAAGAAATACATTTTAGTCGTTGTTGATGACTACTCTAGATTTACTTGGGTAAAGTTTTTGAGGACAAAGGATGAAACTCCACATGTCATCATCAAACTTATCAAACAGCTACAAGTTCGACTTAACAATACTGTTAGAATAGTTCGAACAGACAATGGCATAGAGTTTGTTAACAAAGTCTTAATTCAGTTTTATGAAAGTGTTGGAATCAATAATCAAAGAAGTGTTCCACGAACTCCTCAACAGAACGGTGTAGTTGAAAGACGAAATCGAACTCTTGTGGAAGCCGCAAGAACAATGCTAATTTATTCAAAGGTTCCAATGTTTCTATGGGGTGAAGCCATTGCCACTGCTTGCTACACCCAAAATCGTTCCTTATTCATACCTCTCATGGAAAAACTCCATATGAACTTGTTCATAAACCAAAACTGATCTCTCCTACCTTCGTGTGTTTGGTGCTTTGTGCTATCCAACTAATGACGGTCAAGATTTAGGTAAATTAAGAGCAAAGGCAGATATTGGAATTTTTGTTGGTTATGCACCAAACAAGAAGGGTTACCGAATCTACAACAAGAGAACCCGAAATATCATGGAAAAAATTCACGTTACGTTCGATGAGTTGACCGTCAAATGGCTCTAGGACAAACCCGCCTGACCCGCATCTCAAATTTCATCAAGTAGTCCTATCGGTTCTACCTTGTTTCTAATCCCTCACCAGCAACTCCTTATGTACCTCCATCAGAAGATGATTTAAAGAAATTATTTGATCCTATGTTTGATGAACACTATGAGCCAAGGGCTAATGATATACAATTCCATCAACAGAGGCTGCTCCATATCTATGTCAATGAAGTTAACCCTTCAGCTTTCCATGTCATTAAGTCAAGAAGCCTGCTGATCACTTGGTATCATCATCAAATCCTCAATCATCAAGTGTACACAATGGAAATGTTGTATGCATGATGATGAAAACCCTTTTGCTACTCGAAGATGAACCTTTTGAAAACATATTTGCTCCTGAATCATCATCGAACCATCTTCATCGAGGACATCAACTCTGCTACTTCTATTCCTCAACAACAACCACATGAACACCTTAGAAAGTGGACACATGATCACCCATTGGACAACATCATTGGAAACCTTCGTTCAAGTATCCACTCGTCGACAACTTGCAACCGATGCCTTATGGTGCTTCTTCAACTCAGTACTCTCTAAGATCGAACCAAAAGACGTTAAAACTGCATGAATGAAGACAGCTGGTTCAGTGCCATGCAAGAAGAAATTCATGAGTTTGATCGACTAGATGTATGGGAATTAGTACTTGCTCCTGACTGTGCCATGATCATTGCTCTAAAGTAGATCTTCAAAGTAAAACTTGATGAGCATGGTGATGTTTCAAAGAACAAGGCTCAATTGGTTGCAAAAGGATACCATCAAGAAGAGGGTATTGACTTTGAAGAATCATTTGCTCCAGTTCTCCCATCGAGGCAATCAGAATCTTTTTGGCTAATGCTACAAGTAAGAACATGGTAGTTTATCAGATGGATGTAAAGACGACTTTTCTTAACGGAGATCTGAAAGAAGTCGTATACGTCAGCCAACCTGAAGGCTTTGTGAATCTAGAGCATCCTACTCACGTCTATCGTTTGAAGAAAGCTCTTTACGGTTTGAAGCAAGCTCCAAGGGCATGGTATGATACGCTATCAAAGTTTCTTCTATCTACTGGATTTAGCAAAGGAGCAGTTGATCTGACATTGTTCACCGAGAAGTCGAGGCAAACATTTAATTCACGTTCAAATATATGTTGATGATATTATTTTTGCCTCGACCGATCCCAATGAATGTGATCGCTTTTCAAATGAAATGGGTTCCAAATTTCAAATGTCAATGATGGGACAAATGTCATTTTTCTTGGGATTACAAATTTCACAAAGTCCCGGAGGCATTTTTATAAATCAATCTAAATATGCAAATGAGATTTTAAAGAAATTTGGATTTGATTCTAGTGACCCTGTTGACACTCCCATGATTGAACGTACTAAGCTGGATGAGGACCACTCAGGGATCATGGTAGACAAAACGAAATATCGTAGTATGATTGGATCCCTGATGTACCTCACAGCTAGTAGACCGACATCTTGTTCGCCGTTTGCATGTGTGCTAGATATCGAGCTAAGCCTACCAAAAAGCACCTTGAAGCGGTTAAACGGGTCTTTCGGTATCTCCAAGGAACCATCAATATGGGACTTTGGTACCAAGGACACCCGTATGTCACTAACGGCCTATGCAGATGCGATCATGCAGATGTCAAGATACTGCGTCGGCAAACGCGTCTAGAGGTGCTCGTTTTGGGTGATAAGCTTGTGAGATGGTCTTCAAAGAAGCAAATGAGTACTTCTATTTCCTCTACAGAGGCTTGAATACATAGCCATGTCATCTTGTTGTGCTCAAATCCTATGGATGAGATCCCAATTATCGAACTATGGCTTTGAATTCAACAAAATCCTCCTCTGTTGTGATAATAAAAGTGCTATTGTTCTCTCATGCAACAACGTTCAACACTCAAGAGCAAAACACATCGACATTCGACATCATTTCATCAGGGAGCAAGTTGAAAACGGTGTGGTGGAACTTTACTTTGTGAGGACTGAATACCAGTTAGCAGACATCTTCACCAAAGCTCTTCCTAGAGAACGTTTTGAGTTTATCCTCCCACGACTTGGTCTAAAGAGTCTTCAACCGGAAACACTCAAACGTCTTCAAGAGGAAGAAGAGGAGTAAAAGGTTTTCCTTCATCTATCTCTTGTATATATTTATTCGAAAAGCAAAATACAAAATTTCAAAACCTTCAAAAAGAAAATAGAAAAATATAAAACCCTCAAAAACCCATAAAAATTAGAAAATCTTGAAAAATTCCAAAAATATTGTTACTTTGTCATGTTTTTTTCTTATTCGATATCATCTACGGATTTGGTGTTGACATTCAAAGAATGTCACGGGTCTTTAGATGTACTTCGAATGTACATAGTTTTGTAAAAAAAAAATCAAAAAATCAAAAAAAAAAAATTTTGGGAGAAAGTGAAACTATGGTTTATTGTCATTTCAGGCAGTAACCCGTTTTTCAAAGAAAGAACAGAGCCATGCTTTATCTTGCCTTTCAAAAGTCATGCTCTGATTCTTTAAAACAATTACTTACCATCTAATGAAAACTAATTGCTTTGTTAAATAACTCGAACTCTATTTTTGAAAATCATCTGGACTTAACGTTTGTCAAAATATCTATCTCTCAATCAACAACTTATGTCATTGATTGAGGGGGAGAATGATTTCAATTAAATCAAAAGGTTATTTGTCATACAATTGTTTTCAAAAGATAATCATGCATGTTTAATCAATGGAGCTTA
Source organism: Chrysanthemum makinoi (assembly GCA_910596185.1). Classification (NCBI taxonomy): domain Eukaryota; kingdom Viridiplantae; phylum Streptophyta; class Magnoliopsida; order Asterales; family Asteraceae; genus Chrysanthemum; species Chrysanthemum makinoi. The sequence continues at coordinate 298,318,790 of OU343224.1, forward strand.
AAGTCTCAAAATCTGATTCTTATCAGTTAAAACGTTTTCATAATCTAGTCACAATTCTCCTTAAAAGCTTTCAAAATAAATTTAAATCTACAGAGATCACAAATCTCAAATGATTTGATAATTGTGATCGGGGGAGAATTTGTGATTTAAATTGGATTTAAACTGATAATTCGGTAAATGGTTTTATAAGGATGTACAAGCTCTCCTTCCCACATGTGTTAAACGATTTCAAATTTTCCATGCACATGTTGAGGGGGAGCATCTATCTTAAACCACAAAGATTTGAAACGTGATCAATTTATTTCAATGTGCAGTCTTTTCCTAATATGTGCAAAACATTTTCAAATTTCCATGCACATATTGAGGGGGAGCAACTATTTTGAAAACCACATTCTTTATATATAACTACTTTAGATGCAAGCCAACCCCTCAAAGATGAAAATTATTTCTATTACAAAATGATGTGTGATGCACATGTTGAGGGGAAGCTCTGTTTCTAAAACTATCAAAAACAATTCAGGTACAAAATGTTTTGATAATATATCACAAGTATCTGGATTGATTTTCAAATGGTTTTCAATTGGTTCTAATGGCAGATGAACAATACCAAATAGACCGACCAAATTTACTTTATGTATGGTGATATAAGGATGATAAGGTTAGGTATTTGTTCCTATGATCCGCCAGAACTGGAGGGATCTACCCAGGGACAATCCACTAGATAGTGTAGAGTTCTTAGGTATGATGATAAAAGGAGAAAAATGAGATATGGGAAGAGTGCAGAGTAAGACTGAGCTAGTACTGGAATAAACCCAACAAGGTTCTAGTTATGAAGTCTCGGTAAGCACTGAAGGGGTTGAAGAATGAAAAAGAATTGAATGTGAAAAAGGATGAAAAGAAATAGCCCTCCAATAATTCAACCTTAGGGCAGAAACCGGGTTCAATTCATATGCTACTGGTGGTTACCATGGTAACACTGGTATTGAAGACAAGACGTCATGGACCCAAAGTGGCGACCGCACTACAACTTCCTACGCTACTCAAGTTCCTCTTAAAAGGACTTGTTTCATTCTCACGGGGAACCGACATAATCTATCGACTTTCTCTTAGAGATTGTTGATATTGAAGAAGGAGACCCTCTCCCTAGTATCCAAAATAGGAACCAAATGTGCACTATTGAGTCTAGAGCCACGAGATCATCAAATAAATCTCCTTAGGACATTGTCAATGAAGACTCTCTGTTTCACACAATGTGGAAAGAGAGATTATATCTTATGAGTCCTACGCATTATCCTTGTCGTATTGCCAGAACATCTGAGTGATATGCTTACATATTCACAATGAAGATGGAAAGCCTTCTCGAGCCAACATCAAACAAGCTCCTGGTGGGTGGCATGTGAGATCTATCCAAAAGATCAACCATGTGACAAGTGAACAGAAACAATGGGGCGATTCAATCTATTGAATCAATCCTGGTTCAGGTTATGGATTGACGGATACCTTTGAAAACCGGTCGTTGTGCTTAAAAACTCTTTTCTTTAGCACATCGACGGTGTACTAAAATTTCAAAATAAAAGGTGTTTATGATTGATAATTGATTTTCATTAAAACCTTCGTTGTATTGCAAAAATAATTTCTATTGAGCGATACACGATTGTTTTTCAAATCTCTTTACATCAATCAGTGAATCTCTATTCGCTGGTTCACTCACTCCGTGTTGTCTTCTTTGAGACGCCCGGTTTGAGAACAAGAAGCATTCGCGAAACCCTGTCAAGGAGATTCTTGAATTATACCTAATCACAGCAGTACTTGTCTGATCAACGGGAACCGTGGGCCGTACCTCAATTCAACGAAAGTGTTCAAAGACACTTTCATGCGCTTTATTTCTAACCGTTTATGTAGGTACACCCGACGTTTGCATGATCGAGAATGAAGCGGTCAATCCATAGCCGCATGCTCACACAACACATTCATTTCTAAAGAAATCGTGATTAGTGCATCAATGACTCGATATTTTCACTCCATGCTTCTCGCTACGCTGACAATATCATGAATTAATGAAAGCTTCCGCTACTCTGATAAGAAGAAATCATGATCCAGAATGTGAGCATGTCGGTCCAAAAGTCTCAACATCACATAATACCAACACCACAAAGGATGAGTCAGAGATTTATGATAGCTGATGATCTTAAAGCTGGCTCAAAACTCATTATCACGTGGATCAGAGAAAGACCTCCACTTGGATTAACCAAACATGAAATAATGAAGAATCAATGACTACGAGCTTCAGAGCAAAGAACTTTAACAAAAATCCAAGAACAATTTTAATGTAATATCTGTTTGTATTCAATGTATTTTTGAGGTGACCTCCCTTAGGGGGAGATTGTTAGGATTTAGAAAATCCAGTCATTAAAGAGTCAGTCACCTCAAGTATATGTAATCGTTAGAAAGCTCGTAGTCGTAGATTGTTTAATGTTAAGTTGTATTTAGTTATGTAACACCGTGGAAGACGGACGGGTCTTTACCCACTGTATGCCTGATCCACAGCCTGTAGGTGGCGATTTATGTAAGGACTATAAATACTCTCTACCTCCCAAGGTAGAGAGTTGGAGCTCATAATAAGATTTTTCTTTCTCTCACTAAAGTTCCCAACCTCTAACTTTCTCTCTCTAAAACCATATTATACGCCTACTTATGGTTATAACTAGTATGTAGTATATTGGGTAATATAAATGGGTAGAAACTTAAGTATCACAACTCATTGGGCAAATACATTGAATGTAGTTGGGTACAACCCAAAGCCCATGACCCATGGAGCTTGACCCATAACCCATTGCATGACATCATGCTTATATCATACATGGATAATATTCATAACCCATGGATAAACCAATACCCAAGTGACCAAGTGCATTGCACTCAAAGATACATTGTATCTAGCTAAAATCCATTGTTCAACCCATGACTCATGACCCATAACCAAAATACCCATGGGTAAAGGGCGCCCACGGATCCCTAGCTTAACGCTAGACGGATCCCTTGTGGAAGGGATCCGTGGGATCCGGGGAACAGTAGGATTTTTCCTCTATAAATAGTAAGCCATTTCTTCATTATTTCTCACCCCTTTCAAACACACTTTCTCCCTGAGTTAAAAACTCACTAACCTCAGATCCAAGAGATCTATGTTTGTAGTTTTGTTTTTGTGTGATCTTTTAGGTTCCTCTTAAAGGAAAGATCACCACCTTTGAAGTCGAGCAAGCTCAACTCCATGAGTTGCCATGCTTCCTCATCATCAAGGCTACTGAAGTCTTCTTGTTAATGATTCCTTTTTTTCTTCAAAGAAGTGTAGTGTTGAAGAAATTAGTGAAAGATGTCTCAAGTGTCAAGACGAAGATATTAGTGAAGGGTATCTATCGTCTATAGCATAAGCACTTGTGGTAGGTGCTTAAAAGTCCAGAAAAGAAGCATTAGTGAAAGGTGCTTAGAAGTCAAGACTAGAAGCATTAGTAAAAGATGCTTAGAAGTGAAGACACAAGACATTAGTGAAAGGTGTCTTGTAGATCTCGTCAAAGGCATTAGTGAAAGGTGCCTTAGATGTACATTCGATATGGTTTGTTTCGATGTACAAGATAGACTAGTAGTAGATCCAAGAATATTGATATCCTTGATGATGTTGTAAAGGAGTAGATCTCCTTTGGGATTAGTCGTTGGTGTAGTGTGGTAGTAGTTCCTCCATTGCAATGGAACTAGGTGCTTAGCCTAGTACCTAATAAAGGGTAGGCGACGTTGTGAAGGTATAGTTCACCTTGGAGTGAAAGAACTAGGTACTTAGCCTAGTACCTTATAAAGGGTAGGCGACGTTGTGAAGGTGTAGTTCACCTTGGAGTGAAAGAACTAGGTACTTAGCCTAGTACCTTATAAAGGGTAGGGGACGTTGTGTAGGTGTGGTTCACCTTGGAGTGAAAGAACCCGGTGGTTAGCCTAACACTGGAAAAAGGGTAGGCGACATTGTGAAGGCTTCTCCGCCATAAGGATATTGGTGTAGTGATTACGAACTCTCGAGTAGGTGACTCGGGGAGTGGAGTAGGGGGAGGAAGGTGTCCTTGTAGCCGAACCACTATAAATACTCGTGTTGTGGTTTTGTGCTTCTTACTCTTATCTTTACATTACTTACCTTTATATGCTTGTTTATCAACATCCAACACACACATCCAAATAGATTGACATAAGTCGATCTAAATAGATTAAAAGGAAGTTTTAATTGGTAAAACTATTCAACCCCCTTCTAGTTTTCCACAATTGGCATCAGAGCTTCGTTACCGAGTTTCTTGAAGTATATTGTACTTTAAAAACTTGATACGATGCATAGTTAATTGAAAACTACAAAGAAGGTTTTTCATAAAAACAAACACCATGTCTTTTAAAACTATATGTTTGGATGTTGATTTGATAACAACATTTTTTTTATTTACTTGTTTCATTTAATTGCACTAATCTTCTTTGTCATGTTGATTAGTCAAAGCTCATACCCACCAAGCTATAGGAATCGCTTGGTAACAAGAATGCCTTCCTTAAGAAGGTATCTTAATCGCAAAGGAGCGGGAATTGTCTAAGTGACATTTGTTGTGTCATTTGTAAAGACATTCCTAAGTGCGCTAGAGATATGATTTTCTTTTTATTTTGCTTGATAATTAAGTATGCCTATTTAGGTATTTATATGATTATCTTTTGTGCTTATACATGTTTTACATGAAGATCCACGGATCCCTGATAATATACTAGCCGGATCCCTTTTGTAAAGGAACCGAAGGATCTGTCCTACTGGAAAACAGTTTTCATGCAAGATTAAAAACCACTATCTTTCTAAAAGTAATAATCCACTAGAAAGTCAAAACATTGAGTGAGTTAGAGTGTTAAAAACCATTGTTAATAAAAGTCTAGTAAAAACATTAGATAATCATAGGTTGACCACAAACATCTCTGTTTTAACTTATCATTTCTATAGGTTCAACTATGACACATGAATATGAGTTTGATTTTTCACTCACTAGAGTCTACACTCCGAACATCTCTCTTGAACCCAACACGCATGGAAATCATGTCCGTGGGTTCAATAATCTCAAAATCGCCACTTCCACGAAGGACTTATTGTAGACACCTCTCTACAATTCGAAGAAGGTATCAATACCTCCTTCCGAGCCATAGGACTAGAATGTCTTCTTGAAATCAACGATAAGATATGTCCAAGGTTCATAATGGAATTCTTCCATCAAATCAAACTCGTTCGTAACGAGGATCGCTCTCTATCTCTTTGGTTTTATATCAAAAACCAAAAGTTTACTTTAACCCTTGGTCATTTTGCTCACATCCTCTAGATTCCAAATCATGGACAATGTGCCTTCACCAAAGATTGGTCTCTTGACTCGCTCTTCAACTTTCGTGAAGAAAATAGTCCATATTGCTTACACATACCCTCCCCGAAAGATTTAAATCGCATAATATGCAAACCTCGACCATATTACTCCGATCCAAACATTATCTTCACACGGGACATCCGAGAAGAGTACAAGCCTCTTGCACTCATCCTACGTGAAAATGGTTGGAGTCTTAGGGGAAATCGAGAAATCCTTCCCGCTTGTTGTGCTCACATGTTGTACTGTTTGCTAACACAACAACCATACAATCTCGCTTACTTCTTCGCAAGGCGAATTGTAAATCTTCAAGGCTCCAAGAATAAACTCATCCCTTATGGAATGTTCTTGACACGCCTCTATCACAACGTTATGCACTTCCATCCTTAATTTCAAAGTCCGTTGTACGCACTTGTGAACAAGATGATGGAACCGCTAAACATATCTCTCATGAAGACTTTCTTCATTCTTGATTCCACCAACACTCATCAATCACATAATGATCCTCCTAGCGAAAACTCTCAAGGAACCTAGTAGTATTCCAAAATAGGATCAATTCTCTTGTACTCGTGCTTTATCAATGTAATCCAATTTCGTTCATGAAATAAAACATCTTACATTTGATATCTTAGTATTAGAACTCCTGTTAGACTATCCTTGAGATATAATGCATTGTCAAGATCATTGCATACCTTTAGTAAAGGTCCTGCTGAGCAGATGGGCGGATCCCAAAGATTGTGCTAGACGGATCCCTACACTTAGGGAACCATGGGATCCGGCAAACAGAAAATGCAATTGCAAGCATTATATTTCAAACATATCCTTAGAACACCTCACACTAAGCTAAACATAGTGTCTTAAGGAAAATTAAGTCCTTATCAAGATAGGTTGATCTTTCCTACTCACACATAACTCACCTAGATCACACTCTAAGCCGCTTTTAGATCTATCGGTTCATTCTTAATCCATTACTCTTCCGCTCTCAAACTCACACTTCATTTTTCACTTGATCCCTCACATTTAGCCTTAGAAATCTTTCAATTATGGCAAAATTGATCATAAATCATCCTTACCTCAAAATTGATCAAAGTTGATCAAACTCTAGTTTTTTCCATCTCAAAGCTTCTAGGATATTTTCCAAAAACACTATCCTAAGTCACAACCTGATCTCTAGGATCATTTAACTTCAATTGACACTCTCATCTTTAGTTTCCTCCTTGCTCATCCATTGGTACTCTTGAAAGTTCCAAATCCTTCCATAAAAGACAATGATTAGCTACATCACTCATTACCTTCAAGTACTTAAGCACCCCTTCATTTAAGACACTTAGGAGGACTGAAACACTCAATATGATATAGATCTTAGATCTTAGAAAACATCATTTCCACTTTTTCATAGCTACTGAGAGCTGGATCCCTAGGATTAGCCTAGACGGATCCCTCTGAGGAGGGAACCGTGGGATCCGGATGACAGTTTATGTCAAATCTTGCTAAAACAATCATTTCAACTCATCTTCCTAACTCAAACACTCCATCTCATCTTAAATGAGTTCCTAGATCAGTGCAAACTCTGAAGTTGACTCTTGTGCATGTCAATCATCACATTCCAATGAATCCTAGTGGCTTAAGGCTTAAATGCACTTGCCAAATCTCTTGGTTTATAAACCACTTTGTTAGGACCTCCATAGTCATCACTCTCATCCTAACTTTCAGCTTTTTAGAAACCCTTACAAACCTCTTGAAATCATCTCATCATGAGGAAAACACCAAGTAGTAACTTATCCACCAAAGAACCACCCATGAAAAAGGCTCGTGTTATACACGAAATCTCTTCAACCGAATCATCTCCGGTCAAGCCAACAAATGATAGGATCCTTCCTCATCCAATCAAACCAATTCCTAAAAGGATAGTACCCACAAAACTACCAATGCCAAACACCACCATACCTCCTAGGCCAAACAATATCATCTCCACTAAACCATCACCATTGGTTCCTAGAGCTATTTCATTTACATCCCCACTATCATCACCACACCTCTACAATTTAGAGGACTTGCCTCCTAGGCCGTCTCATCTGCTTCTGCCAACAACATTTTCCTCATTAGGAGGAATAATGGTACAAAATCAAGGTGTTGAGTCAACACTTGCTCCGGCTTCCTTTTCGCCATTTCCATCATATAATCCTATTTGGATTATGAGAAATCATCAAAGTCAACCACCCAACCATATGGAAGTTGACACTTCTCTACCACCACCATCATTCTTGGTCGAGTCATTCTCAAATGCGCCTCCACCAATCCCTCCATCGTTTGAAGCTCCGCAAGTCGCTTCACTTGATCCTTCGCATCAAGCCATTTCATTTCCTCCACCACCACTACCTAGCCATGACAAAGATTGCTATCATTGTCAACATTTTGAGTTTGATACATGAAGTACGAGAAGACCAACGTTTCATGTTCTATCATCTCCTCGAACGTTTCGACGAGATTAAACCTAAACAAAACTTGAGCTAGAAGATTTTAGTGGTGTCCTAGCATCAAGCGATAGTTGGTTTAGAAATTCCTAGTCATGTATATATATATTTTTTTGAGTCATGTATATCATAACTCTAGCTTTATTAAATGGAATTACATGCTACTTGTTATTTTTCTGAGCATATGATTACTTTGTATTCATATCTAATTTTTGTGATAACATTACTTGTTATACCACCTTTGCTGAAATTAATCAGCTAATACGGATCCCTTAGAATTGCCTAGACGGATCCCTACTAGGAGGGAACCGTGGGATCCGTGAGACAGAAAGCTATTTTCTACTAACTTGGACCACATTTGCAGGAAATTGTGAATTATACTTGCTTCCTAACCTTTGTTTTGTAGTTATTCAATTTACACATGAAGACTTTGACATCCTAAAGCTAGGGGAGCTTTATGTCAAAGCAATACATTGCAAATTACTTGCAATACTAGGTTTACTTTTCGTGACATCCCCTTGCAAAATTGCAATCATCAAGGGGGAGCACATTCGTCACTTAGACGAAATCTTTTGCAAACTTACTTGCAAACAAACTAGATTAGTACTACTTTTTTGACGCCCTTACATAGGGATGGACTCGTCAAGGGGGAGTAAAGAAGAGATCCTTTCCCGTTACTTGCTCTCTATTTCTTCTTATTTTTATTTCTTTCACATGTTCTTCTTAAAAACTATGTGTTGGTTTCCTTCAAACACTTTTTGTTTCGACAAAAAGGGGGAGAAGAAAGTAAAAACTACAAATTCAAACTTTTATGAATTTTAGCTTTTCCTTAAAATAATTTTATGTTTTGTCATCAACAAAAAGCGAGAGATTGTTAATACAAATAAGCCGTAAAAATGTTTATTTATATTTTACGATCTTCTAACGTTTGGTCGATAACAAACGTAAAATCATGTTAACGAAACAAATAAAATACGTAAATGGTTTGAACTAATAGTTTCTAACATATTCACACTTTCACATAAAACACTAAAACAAGTATAAGTGATTTTATGATTTAGTAATACATATGTACAACAACTAGTGTTTACATATTTGGGTAAAATATACACATAACTAGTATGTAGTATATTGGGTAATATAAATGGGTAGAAACTTAAGTATCACAACTCATTGGGAAAATACATTGAATGTAGTTGGGTACAACCCAAAGCCCATGACCCATAACCCATTGCATGACATCATGCTTATATCATACATGGATAATATTCATAACCCATGGATCAACCCATACCCAAGTGACCAAGTGCATTGCACTCAAAGATACATTGTATCTAGCTAAAGATCCATGGTTCAACCCATGACCCATGACCCATAACCAAAATACCCATGGGTAAAAGGGAGCGTCCCACGGATCCCTAGCTTAACGCTAGACGGATCCCTTGTGGAAGGGATCCGTGGGATCCAGGGAACAATAGGATTTTTCCTCTATAAATAGTGAGCCATTTCTTCATTATTTCTCACCTCTTTCTAACACACTTTCTCCTTGAGTTAAAAACTCACTAACCTCAGATCCAAGAGATCTATGTTTGTAGTTTTGTTTTTGTGTGATCTTTTAGGTTCCTTTTAAAGGCAAGATCACCACCTTTGAAGTCGAGCAAGCTCAAGTCCATGAGTTGCCATGCTTCCTCATCATCAAGGCTACTGAAGTCTTCTTGTTGATGATTCCTTTTTTTCTTCAAAGAAGTGTAGTGTTGAAGACATTAATGAAAGATGTCTCAAGTGTCAAGACGAAGATATTAGTGAAGGGTATCTATCGTCAATAGCATAAGCACTTGTGGTAGGTGCTTAGAAGTCAAGACAAGAAGCATTAGTGAAAGGTGCTTAGAAGTCAAGACTAGAAGCATTAGTGAAAGGTGCTTAGAAGTGAAGACACAAGACATTAGTGAAAGGTGTCTTGTAGATCTAGTCAAAGGAATTAGTGAAAGGTGCCTTAGATGTACATTCGATATGGTGTGTTTCGATGTACAAGATAGACTAGTAGTAGATCCAAGGATATTGATATCCTTGATGATGTTGTAAAGGAGTAGATCTCCTTTGGGATTAGTCGTTGGTGTAGTGTGGTAGTAGCTCCTCCATTACAAAGGAACTAGGTGCTTAGCCTAGTACCTAATAAAGGGTAGGCGACGTTGTGAAGGTATAGTTCACCTTGGAGTGAAAGAAGTAGGTACTTAGCCTAGTACCTTATAAAGGGTAGGCGACGTTGTGAAGGTGTAGTTCACCTTGGAGTGAAAGAACTAGGTATTTAGCCTAGTACCTTATAAAGGGTAGGTGACGTTGTGTAGGTGTGGTTCTCTTTGGAGTGAAAGAACCCGGTGGTTAGCCTAGCACCGGAAAAAGGGTAGGCGAAGTTGTGAAGCCTTCTCCGCCTTAAGGAGATTGGTGTAGTGATTACGAACTCTCAAGTAGGTGACTCGGGGAGTGGAGTAGGGCAAGGAAGGTGTCCTTGTAGCCGAACCACTATAAATACTCGTGTTGTGGTTTTGTGCTTCTTACTCTTATCTTTACATTACTTACCTTTATATGCTTGTTTATCATCATCCAACACACACATCCAAATAGATTGACATAAGTCGATCTAAATAGATTAAAAGGAAGTTTTAATTGGCAAAACTATTCAACCCCCTTTCTAGTTTTCCACAGTTTCGTTAAAATATTTTACGTTTATTATCGACAAAACATTTGAAGATCGTAAAATATAAATAAACGTTTTACGGCTTATTTGTATTAACACGGCAAAACGTACGTGGGATCTAAACGAACTAAAACACTTAATAACATCATCATTTTCACAAGATCACAACGGGGAACATTTCACTTATGCGTAAGTGAGGATCTTTGATAATTATCAAACTAAGACAATGTAGCACGTAAATTAACTTAAAATGTTAAGTACGCACATACCCTATTGAATTAGATTACTCAATGATCTATTGAATTAGAATATTCATTGATCTATTATTTTGGTCGCGAACCAAAATGTTTATCATATTCTGAGACTCGCCATCTCATCATTTTTAGGTTTTGGTTTGGAACCTCCGCTACATTGTGCTTGATCTATTTGTGCTTGTTCATTATCATCAAGGTGAGATCATAGCCTCACTTTTACTTTTATTTACAAACCCCGAGAGGGAGATACATGCACTAAACTAGAACATAAGGTTTTTCATAAATGTTCGCTTCTTGATTATTGGAATTGCCTAAGTATTTAGCCATAAGTCCACTGTATCTATAAAATATTGGTTTTCATAAACACATCATAACATAATACAATGGGGCGTATGGTATGAGTTTTAGAGAGAGAAAGTGGAAGAGATTTGGGAACTTAGTGAGACAAAGAAAAATGATATTATTAAGCTCCAACCCTTTGCCTTTCTAGGAAAAAGGTATTTATAGGTTCTTACAAGATACACCACCTACGGGCTGTGGATCAGGCATACAGTGGGCAAAGACCCGCCCGTCTTCCACGGTGTTACTTAACAAACTACTTACTAACACTAAATGACTACGACTATGAGCTTTTAAATGAATACATATACTTGAGGTGACCGACTCTTTAATAACGAGATTTTCTAAATCCTAACAATCTCCCCCTAAGGGATGTCACCTCAATTACATCAATTACAAACATATATTAAATTTTGGTGTTCTTGGATTCTTGATTAATTTCTTTGCTCTGTAGCCAGTAGTCTTTGATTCTTCATGTTTCACATGTTTTGTTAATTCAAGTGGAGGTCTTTAACTGATACACGTGATGATGAGTTTTGAGCCAGCATTGAGATCATCAACCACCATAAATCTCTGACTCATCCTTTATAGTGTTTCCATCATGTGACGTTGTAACTTTTGGACCGACATGCTCACATTTTGGATCATGATTTCTTCTCATCAGAGTTGCGGAAGCTTTTGTTGATTCATGATATTTGCAGCAGTGTAGTACAAGCATGGAGTGAACATATCAGAGTCACTTGATGAAGATATGGACTTATCATGATTTCTTTGAGATGAATGTGATGTGTGAGCATGCGGCTATGGATTGACGCCTCAATTTTGATCAGCTGCAGCCGTCGGGTGTTCCTGTAGACAACAGTTAGCAATAAAAGCACACGAAAGTGTCTTTGATCACTTTCGTTGAATTGAGGTACACGCCCACTGTTCCCGTTGATCAATACAAGCACCGTGATCGTGTAGAATTCGAGAATCTCCTTGACAGGGTTTCGCAATGCTCTAGTCGTTCTCAAACTGGAACGTCTCAAAGAAGACAACACGGAATGAGTGAACCAGCAAATTGAGATTTACTGATTGATTAAAAATGATTTGAAAAACAATCGTGTATTGCTTAATAGAAAGAATTTTTGCAATACAACGAAGATTTTATAAGAGAAATCAATTTTCAATCATAAATACCTTTTGAATAATACACAGTCGATGTGCTATAGAAAATAATTTTTGAGCACAACGACTAGTTTTTCAAAGGTATCCGTCAATCCATTTCCTGAACCAGGATTGATTCATAATGTGAATTGCGCCATCGTTTCTGTCCAGTTGTCACATGGTTGATCTATTGAATAGATCTCACATGCCACCCACCAAGAGCTTGTTAGATGTTGGCTCTAGAAGGCTTTCCATCTTCATTGTGAATATGATTGCATATCACTCAGATGTTCTGGCAATACCACAAGGATAATGCATAGGACTCTTAAGATATATTCTCACTTTCCACCTTGTGTGAAACAGTGAGTCTTCATTGATTGTGTCCTAATGAGATTTATTGATGATCTCTGGGCTCTAGACTCAATAGTGCACATTTGGTTCCTATGCCGAAGACTAAGGAGAGGGTCTCCTTCTTCAATATCAACAATCTCTATGAGAGAGTTGATAGATTATTTAGGTTCCCCGTGAGAATGAAACAAGCCCTTTTAGGAGGAACTTGAGTAGCTTGGGAAGTTGTAGTCCAGTGCGTCACTGGGTCCATGACGTCTTGTCTTCAATACCGGTGTTACCTTAGTAACCACTAGTAGCATATGAATTGAACCCGGTTTCTGCCCTAAGGTTGAAATAATAGAGGGCTATTTATTTTCACCCTTTTCTCATTCAATTCTTTTTCATTTTTCAACCCCTTCAGTGCTTACCGAGATTTCATTACTAGAACCTTTTTGGGTTTATTCCAGTTCTAGCTCTATCTCAGTCCACACTCTTCCCATTTCTCACTTTTCTCCTTTTATCATCATACCTAAGGACTTCTACACTATCTAGTGGATTGTCCCTGGGTAGATCTCTCCGGCTCTAGCGGGATCGTGGGAACGAATACCTAACCTAACCATCCTTACATCTCCATGCATAAAGTAAAATTGGTTAGTCTTTTGGTATTGTTCAATCCGCCTCGAAACCAATTGAAAACCATTTGAAAATCAATCAAGATACTTGTGATATAAAATCAAAGTATTTTGTACCTTAATTGTTTTTGATATTTTAGAAATTCTCCCCTCACCGTGTGCTTCAAGCATTAGAAATTATTTTAGCACATGGGGGCAAGAGGACTTTTGAAATCTTAGATTATGAATGAAAGATCCAATCTTTTGAATAACATTTTCTAAAATGATCATCATTACTTCCGGATCAAATCAAGTATTTAAATACTTTGGATAAAACATTTTGGGAAGGATGAAGTTTTCTATTGATTCGCTCCCCCTTAATATGTGCATCGAGATTCAAAAGAGTTTTGCACATATCAGAGGGAACCTGCACTTTTGATACAAATCAAACACGTTTCAATCCTTTTTGGTTTAAGATAGATGCTCCCCCTTAACATAAGCATGGAAAATTTGAAATCGTTTGGCATATGTAGGGAGGAGATCTTGTTATGCCATTTCTAAACCATTTATCAAATTGTTAGTTTAAATCCAAATTAAATCACAAAATCCCCCCGATCACAATTTTCAAATCCTTTGAGATTTGTGATCTCTATTGATTTAAATTGTTTTTGAAAGATTTTGAGGAGACTTGTGACTTGATTTTAAAACATTTAACTGATAAGGATCAAATTCTGAGACTTTAAACTCCAATGATTAAACATGCTTAAGTATCTTATGAAAACACAACATTAGCCTTGGTCTGGATCCAATTGTACAAAAACATTGTTCTTTTTGATTATCCAAAATTAGACCTTGCTCGATTATGTGCCAATTGTTTGAAAAATAACTTTTTGATTTGATTGAAATCATTCTCCCCCTCAATCAATGACATAAGTTGTTGATTGAGTGTTAGAGATTTTGAAAAATGATAAGTCCAGATTATTTTCAAAAAGATAGACCGAGTTATTTTCAAAGAAATTTTGTTTTCATTAGATGACAAATATTTTTCAGAAGAATATGTAGAAGGAAAAATATTTGTGAAGGAAACATTTGTTTTTTTGGTGACAAACATTTGTTTTTAGAATCAGAGCATGAGGTTTCAAAAAGTAGATGAAGCATGGCTCTGTTCTTTCTTTTAAAACGGGTTACTACCTGAAATGACAATAAACCATCATTTTTCTCTATCTCGTTTTTATTTTTTTATTATTTTTTTTATTTTTTAATTTTTTTTGTCAGGTTTATGTACATTCGAGCTTCATCTAAAGACCCGTGTCATTCTTTGAGTGACAAATCAAAGTCCGTAGATGTTATCGAAGAACATAAATTAGATTAAAAAACAATTTTTTTTTATTTTTTTATTTTTTTTTTATAATTTTGTATTTTGTTTTTAGTAAGATATGTACACATGATAGATGAAGAAAAGCCTTTACTCCTCGTCTTCCTCTTGAAGACGTTTGAGTGTTTCCGGTTGTAGACTCTTTAGTCCAAGTCGTGGAAGAATGAACTCAAGCCGTTCTCTAGGAAGAGCTTTAGTGAAGATGTCTGCCAGCTGATATTCAGTTCTTACAAAATATAGTTCCACCACTCCTTTCTCCACTTGTTCCCTGATGAAATGATGTCGAATGTCTATATGCTTTGCTCTTGAATGTTGAACGTTGTTGCAGGAGAGAGCAATAACACTCTTGTTATCACAATACATAGGGATTTTGTTGAATTCAAAGCCATAGTCAGATAATTGGGATCTCATCCATAGGATTTGAGCACAACAAGATGACATGGCTATGTATTCTGCCTCTGTAGAGGATATAGAGGACCAACTTACAAGCTTTTCTCCCAAGAATTGAGCACCACCTGACGTGCTTCGACGTGTATATTGACTGTTGGAATCACTCCTAAACTATATTTCAAGTGTTTGTAATCAATATGTAATAGGTTTCTTAATTAGGCTTTTATGTTTGTATTAATGGCAAGGCTTATGTAGAAAGCCGATAAGCCTTCGCCCATGTCCAATAAGGAAGGAAGGGAACTTGTAGTGTTGCCCTAGTCCATTCCCCTATAAATACCTTTGTAAACCTTCATTTGAAGGTTGGATGTTCACTTTACACTTATATCCTATGCATATCCTTTATCATTCATACGTGTATTTGTGTTTTGTGTTCATCCGATCTCTCTCCATCTATATTTCTTACATATTAATGCTTGTGTTACATTATGGTGACCTAACAATGGTATCAATCGCCATCTAGTTGGGTGAAACACTTTGTTTTTTAAGTTTCATTGTCATACGCGGGGGTTTTAAGACTATAAATTTTCATAAGCATAAAGCTTTAGTTTTTACACTTGTAAACTCAAGATTCTTGTGGTTTAAGGTTTATTTAGTGTTAAAGTTCAAGTTTTGTGCATCAAGTTTCAAACTTTAACGTGTGTAGAGTTGTTTTTAAGCTTGGTTTTACTCGTGTACATTTTTCTACGCGTAAGGATAAAAGTAGTTTTTGATCATCAAGTTTCAAACTTTCGTGTTATTTTGTTGATATTGAAGCTCTTTCATCATTAAAATCAGGTTAAAAACTCTTTGGGCATAAAAATCAGTTTTGGTGAAAGTTGGTATTTTCTACTCGTGACAAAACCCTAGTTTTACTCGTAAGCACAAAGTCTACGCATAACCTGCCTGTTACGCGTAAGGATTTCATCCTTTGATCTTCACAGCTGTTGATTTAATCAGTGTTTTCTTACTTGGATAAGCCTGAAAACACTTCGACTTTAGATATCTTTTACACTGGTATAAGTGTAAAGGATTTTTGGGTAAAACCCTAGTTTTACGCCTAAGCTTAATTCTTATGCGTAGAATCTTCTTTGCCTAAGAATTTCCTATGCCTAAGGAAGTATTACGCATAAGGATTATACTACTAAGTCTTTTGTTTACGCCTAAGCTACGTTTTCCTCAAGTTTACGCGTAAGCTATCACTACGCGTTAGCTCTCTTCTACGTGTAGGTTGGGTACTACGCGTAAGATACTTTCTACGCATAAGTCAAGTTTTTTTACGCATAAGGTTACTTCGTCAACAAACTCTAAGTTTCATTCGACTACAAAGATCCATCATCAACACAAGTTTCAAGATGTCTCAACCACCATACTCTAGCTACTTTCCTCATGAGTATCCTCAACAACAACAGCAACAATTCTATCAACAATATCCTCCACCATTTCCACAACAATTGCAACAATTTCAACACTTTCCTCAAGGAGCAAACCCTCTTCCACCACAAATGGTTCCACCAAACCCTCGTCAACAAGTAAAACATTATACATACTTTCAAAATTCGTATCCCGCCAAGTATGCTATGAATGTTACAACACCAAAGGAACCCTCTTGGTTTGCAAAGATGTGTTAAGCTTTAAGTAGCCAACAATCCATTCATGAAGCCGATCCCTGACGACCTCCAATGCTCACTCCCGAAATTATGATCAATGGGTGATCGTGTTCTTTAGGTTTTGTGATCTCAAGAAGCCACATGGTAAGTTTTGAAGAAGGTCATCCTTGAAGGTCCTTTTCAAATACCTACTCTCACTGTACCCGGAGATCCGAATGCTAATCCACCAAGAGATGATGTTACCAACGTTGTCGATCTTGATCAACTTACTACTGACCAACTTCTTCACTTAGAAGCCCATAAACTTGTAATGCAATATATTCTTTTGGGATTACCTAATCCGATTCTTCGTAGTGTTGATGCTCAGAAGACTGCTAAAGCAATGTGGGAGCACATCCATCTTCTAGCATATGAACACTTCTTGATTGAACCAGGGGAGACATTAGAGTCATATCATCATCGGTTCTCAGACATCATCAATGACTTGGATAAACATAATATCATTATGCCAAGGATTGCAATCAACACAAAGTTCCTGAGCTATCTTGGTCCTGATTAGGAGAAGTATGTTATATTCATCCGTTAAGCGAAGAATCTTCATCGAGCTACATACGGATTATTGTATGACTATTTGAAGCACCACCAAAAGGAAGTTGACAAAGAAAGAATCATCCGTGGGGTCCCTACTTCACCTTCACTCCCAGATAATCAAACTCTTGCTTTATGGGCTCAAGCATGTTATCCTCAATTCCCGACCTTGCAAACTGCTTTCACAAACCCTCCACAACCAATTGCTCAAATTACACCATATGATCCATCACAGCAATAATCCCAAGAAACTCAATTGGTTCCATACAACAACAACAATGATCAAGCACTCTACAGTGAATCAAATGAGGATGCAGAAGCCTTCGATGCATTGAATCAAGGATTTGTTATGATTACAAGAGCCTTCCGACGATTTTCTAACAAATCCAACAACCGCATTCGCACCTCATCAAATACAAGGAATCAAGTCAAGTTGTTAAAAATGAAAGGGTTGAGGTTCAGAATCATGGAAATGGTCATCAGATGCATAGTGGTCAAGGGTTTAATGTTAATGGAAGTGTTGGGATTTAGTAAATCCAGTACTTAAAGTGTCGGTCACCTCAAGTATGTATGCTCGTTAGAAAGCTCGTAGTCGTAGTAATTCAGTATTATTATTTAGATTACTTTGTAACACCGTGGAGGACGGACGGGTCTTTACCCACTGTATGCCTGATCCACAGCCTAATAGAGGCGGCTAAGCTTGTACCCTATAAATACCCTTTGCCCTCCAAGGCAAAGGGTTGGAGCGTCATAATACATTTTTCTTTGTCTCTCTAGGGTTCCCATTCTCTCCCACTTTCTCTCTAAACTCTTAACCTAACGCTTACCTCGTGTTTGGTATAAACCAAGATCCTACAAATGGTATCAAGAGCCATGGTTTGATCATCCATCTCTCATGTTCTTGGTTTGATTGTGATTGTTGGGTTAAAGTTTAGTTTTTACGCCGTAAAAGGGTTTTATGAGTTGTCTCGTATACGAACTTTTGTATCCTTAAAGCTTTAAAATTTACACTTTTTATTCCAAGATTCTTGTGGGTTAAGGTTTATTGAGTGCTTAAATTTCAGTTTCTTGCAAAAAGGTTCAAACTTTACTAGTTTTTCTTCGTTTTTAAGAGTGTTTGGATACGTGTGTATGGATCTACGCATAAGAGAAAATCGTGGTTTTGATCTTCAAGTCTTGTTGTTTTGGTGTTTTTAAGGTTGTTTCATCATCTTAATCTGGTTTTCTAAACGGTTTTGATCGAAAAATCGTGTTTGGCAAATTTTGTACTTTCTACGCATATCAAAACCCTAATCCTACGCGTAAGGTATTTTTCACAAGATCTTCATTTCGGTGGTTAATCGTGTTCTTCTTGCTTGGATAAGCCTAAAAACACTTCGACTTTGGATATCTCTTGCAACGTGAAGTGTAAAGATTTTGTGGGTAAAACCCTAATTTTACGCATAAGCATAAAACTTACGCGTAGAAATTCTTACGCATAAGCTTTTTCTTACGCATAAGCTTGTCTTACGCCTAAGGGAATCTTACGCATAAGGTTCTTACGCCTAAGCTTTGGTTTACGCATAAACTTAAGCCTTTTACCCTAAAAACTCTACGTGTAAGCTCTAGTCTACGCAAACTCGCTTCACGTGTAAGCTTGTGTCTACTCGTAAGTTTGTTGTTACGCCTAAGCTGCTGCCTACACATAAGCCCTTCATCTACGCATAAGCTTCTACGCTTAAGTTCCTACGCTAACTCTGTCTACGCATAAGAGCATAAGTTTTACGGTTTATCTCTTGATTTTGTAAAATCCCGTGAAAGTATCTATTTTCCGGTGAAGTCAAAGATTTGTAAAATCCCGTAGAATTTAAACATGTCTTCCGTTGTCGATGATGTGCAAGGCAGATCTAATACTCGCCTCCCATGCTTGACAGAACTGACTATGAGTCTTGGTCACAAAGAATCAGCCGCATCGCTTAGGAAAGGAGAATGGGGTTAACATCCTTAAGTCTATTGATGAAGGACCGTGATCGTTGAGAATACTAGAGACATGATTGATACTGCTGCAGATGGAACAATAGTTTATGGAATGGATAGACCTAAGATGTATGATGAACTCACTGATAAGGAGAAAAAGAGATTCGATGTTGATATCAGGGCTTCAAATATTATTCTTCAAGGTCTTCCAAAAGATATCTACAAGCTTATCAATCACAACACGAAGCCAAGGCGCTTTGGGATAATGTCAAGATGCTTCTCTCGGGTTCTCAATTGACTATCGAAGACAGAGACTCACAAATGTATGATGAATTTGAGCACTTTAAGATGAAACCCGAAGAAGGTGTTTATGAATATTACGTGAGATTCCACAAGCTGGTGAATGATATGAGGAATATCAAGATGACTATGCCAAACATTCAATGAACTCAAAATTGTAAACAATATGAATCCCAAATGGCACAAGTTTGTCACTTCTGTGAAGCTTACAAAAGGACTAAAGAACACCAACTATGAGCAATTGTATTCCTTCCTTCTTCTAATGAGAAAAATGCTATGTTTGAAAAGGATTCTTGAACTTGAACAGCTTCAAATCTCAACCAGGAGAAACAAGCTCATCGAATGATACAACTGCATTCTTCACCAAACCATCTCAAGTCACACCCACTAGAAATGATAATCACAAGCCCGTTCCTGATTCTGGATATAAGCAACCTATTTCTGATGCAGTCATGGAGCACTTTATCAATCAAGTGGCTCTTATGGTCAAGCAAAACTTGAATCTCACCCCTCACACTAACAACTATCTCAAAAATGCATCCAATCGTCAAAATCATGCCACTGTGAAAGACGGAAGGATTGTGGTGGAAAATGTGCAAGGAAGACAAAATGCTTATCTTCCACACAATGAACAAGGTAATGAAGGTTATGGGAATGCTGGTGTTGGTGGTGGATATGTTGGAAATCAGAATCGTGGAAGGAATATTGTTCATGGTCAATTAAAACCAATCAAATGCTTCAACTGTGGTGGAGAAGGACACATTGCTAGGAACTGTACTCAACCAAAACGCCCTCATAACGCAGATTACTTTAGAGACAAGATGTTGTTGGTTCAAGCACAAGATAATGGTGTAATGTTGAATGAAGAGGAGCCGTTGTTCTTGACCGATGGGAATGCTAGAACATATGATGGAGATGTGGATCTAACAACCGTGCATGCCGCCGAACAATCCCAACGCCTTCAAGTTGCGCATGTGATGCATTTGACTCAGACGTTGATGATGAACCATGTGCACAAACAATTTTCATGGCTAATATTTCTCCAATGAACTCTTCATCTCAACAAGCCAGTTCATCCAAGGAATCTATCATTAAAGAGGTACTCAAACTATATGATGTGGTTGATGAGCAAAAGATTCACCATGAAGTACAATCTACTGAAGTCATTGAGTCGATATCGATAATATGGGTAATGACAATGTTATCCCATATGAACAATATGTGAAACAAGATGACAGTCTTGTTGTACCTAGTGATGAATCTTCTGCAATTAACAATGAATGCATGCCTGATGAAAACAATGTATTTGTGCTTGATGATTCCTTGACCACTGAGCTCAATACCTATAAGGAACAAGTTGCTATGAACAGCGTGCTAAGTTTGAGTTAACTACCCATGAGCAGGATATGGATAACCAAATGCGTACAATTATTAGAAAAAGTAATTTTAGAGAAGAAGTATTAAAACAAGAGTTAAACTCCTTACAAGAAAAGCTTTCTAAAACTGCTAAGCAAAACAAGAACTTCAAGAAAATGTGAAAATGCTTAAGCAAGAATTCAATGCTAAGGAATCAAAACTTTTGAATGATTTTTCCAATCTAAAAACTTTGAAAAACAAACTGAGAATAAGTTGTACGCATAAGGGAATACCATTCAGATCGCTCACATGATCACTAAGCATAGAGTCTTAGCTTATAAGCATAGCGTTCCCCTTGTTAAGGAACCAAGTCCAGAGGTTATTAAAAAGGCTAGAGCTGCTCATAAGGTACTTTATGATGGTAACGAAATCCTTAAGCCTAGGCAGAAACCTAGTTGCGTTGAGTGCACTGAGGAAGATAAGAAATCGATGAAGTCACTAGGGAGAAAATGAACAAGAAGCTAGAGAATCCTGAGTGTAAAAAGCATAACATAACGATCAAACCTCATGATTACACTAAGGAAAACTGGATCTCCTTAAACAAGGTTAAGCCTCAGACACTTCTAACTCCTGAACAAGTGTTCTGGAAAAAGGATATGGATATGCAAAAAGCTAAAAATCTTGTTGAAAAGAATTCCCCTTGTAGGAGATTGTCAAAAGCAACTGTGTATCCTCCTAATACACCAATGCACCTAGTTCCTAGATCTATTGCCACTAATAGCAGGACCTTAATCAGCCTATATGTTGTTTATCAACTGTTTGTTGATTTTGAGAAAACGTGTAAGAAGAGAATCACACCTACAGGGATTACTGAGGGGGAAAGGGGTTTTGAGCAAATGAAAGAATGTTATTTAACCAAAGTCATGCCTTTCTTTAAACAATTAAAAGGACAATTTGAGAGTCTTAAAATTGGAATAAACACTAATATTAAAGAAATGGAAAAGGAATTCGATGCAATAATAGTTGAAGTCAATGATTATGAACAGGAACTAAAATACAATGAAATTGAAAGGAAGAATCTGCATATACTAAATGAGAACTTGATCTCTCAATGTGTTGCTTAAGATGTGTTCTATGTTGCTACGAATTCTTCTATTACTGCATCTCAATTTCATGAATTATCTGTTGTTTTGAAAGTTTCCCATGATCGTGTCATTGAGCTTGGAAAAATGAATTCAAAATTGCATGAGAAAATTGAACAGGATGATCATGATAATCTCGTTAAACATCTTTCAAAATTACAAGTTGAACATTTTGCTTTGCAATTAAAATATCAACATCTCAAAGAAAATGTTAAAACCTCAAATATCAAGACATCGCGATGCTCCCGAAGTTTGATGCATTTTTTGAAATCAACAAACGTGATGAACAAATTCGAGCTCATTATAACACGATCAAAAGGTTGAAAGCTCAAATTTCACAACCGAAGGTGAAAAGAGGGGTGTAACTGGTTCCCATATGCCTCCACCTTTAGATTCTCAGAATTTCCAACTTCAAAACATCATTTACAACTTACAAAAGGAAAATGCTTGTTTTAAAACTGAAATTTCAAAGGTTAATGATCAAAACAAAGAGTTATGTGATTCATTTAAAGTTACACATGATAAACAAATTGAAAAGATAACTTCTTTAGTTAATGATATTGAGGATCTTAAGTGAGAGGTGAAAGGAAAGTTGCCAATCCCCAATTGCAAGTACTCAGTTCCTAAAGTCTCTGATTGTGATAAGTATGCTATTGATATGCTGTATATTCCCCCGCCCATTAGGAATAATGAACTTGCACATAAAGCATATCTCTCATCTCTTAAGGAAAGTTTAAAGGGTCTTCGTGAGATTGTTGAAGATGAAAGATTAGAAAAACCTCTTGATAGTACCATTTCCTATGCTTGCATGGATGCCAAACGATCTCAAGAACTCTTAGAGTACATAATTGTCACATGTCCAAAATTTAGCAATAGGCGAGATAGAATAGTAGCACCCAGTTCTATGCCTAAGGATAAGAATGTGACTTTTAATGTGCCCCACAAAACTTCGAACCCAAAGACTTCTAGACCACCAAGGCATAGTGTAGTTTCACCAAATAATATTCTGTTGTTCCTTCTACAGGAGTAATCGGCAATACTAAGGTTAGCGGTCAAAGCCTTCAGGCAATACAATGCGAAATAGGATCTTGCCACCAAAAGTGTTGAAGAAAAGCTAGTAGAAGAACACCCTAGGAAGAATAAGTTTGAGTTGAATAAAACGAATCGTGTTGATTCTAGTATTAGCTATAAGCGCATCTGTGATTAATTCAATTCTACTGCCTTTTGCAAAACATGTAATGAATGTTTGATTTATGGTCTTAATCATAAATGTTCTGAAAATGAGGTGATTAATGTTGATAATACTCCAGTCAAGAATATAAAAAATGCTAGACATGTTAAGGAGATCTGGAAGCCTAAAAAGAAAAAGGTTAGCAAATGTTGGAAGCCTACAGGAAGAAAATTTAGCAATTTGGGTTATCAATGGAAACCTACTGGCAGAAAATTCAAATTGAATGAATCTTGCCCTAAGTTGTCTAGATCCATGCCTTCTAAGAAATGGAAGCCCACAGGTAGAATCATACCTTTAAGAAGTGAACACACCTCACACAGGTCCACTGTCACTACTAGTGTTGCAACCAATACTAATGAGGTCATATCTCCTATTACTTATGTGGGTGCTCCAATAATGTGTACTAACCAAACGGAACCCAATCGTTCATGGGGTTCCAAATTATCCAGTTATCCATTCTTGTCTGTGTTCAAATACAGTCGCATAAAATCGTCCTCGGTATTTGGACTCAGTCATTCAAAGCATATGACTGGTGACCGGTCACGGCTCATGAACTTCGTGAGTAAATTTATTGGAACTATTAGATTCGGAAATGACCATTTTGGAGCTATTATGGGATATGGTGATTATGTGGTCGGAGATAGTGTAATTTCCAGGGTATATTATGTGGAAGGACTTGGTCATAACTTGTTTTCTCGTTGGTCAATTCGTGATTCCGATCTTGAAGTGGCTTTTCGAAAACATACTTTCTTTGTTAGAGAACTTTACGGTGTAGAATTATTAAGAGGTACTCGAGGTTCTAACTTATACACCATCTCTATCGATGACATGATGAAGTCTTCTCCAATCGCTTGCGTCAAAGGCTTCTAATACAAAGTCTTGGTTATGGCATCGTCGTCTCAATCACTTGAACTTCGGCACCATAAACAACCTCTCCAAAAGGATCTTGTCGAGGCTTACCCAGTTAAAATATGAGAAAGATCATCTTTGCTTAGCTTGTCAATTGGGAAAAAGCACAAAATATGCCCACAAACCAAAACTCACAAACTCTGTAATGGAAGTTCTTCATACCCTTCATATGGATCTGTGCGGACCAATGAGAGTGCAATCGATTAATGGGAAGAAATATATTTTAGTCGTTGTGGATGACTACTCTAGATTTACTTGGGTAAAGTTTTTGAGGACTAAGGATGAAACTCCAAATTGTCATCATCAAACTTATCAAGCAACTTCAGTTCGCTTAACAACACGGTTAGAATTGTTCGAACTGACAATGGCACAGAGTTCGTTAACCGAGACTTAAGTCAATTTTATGAAAGTATTGGAATCAGTCATCAAAGAAGTGTTCCACGAACTCCTCAATAGAACGGTGTAGTTGAAAGACAAAATCGAACTCTTGTGGAAGCCGCAAGAACAATGCTTATTTACTCAAAGGTTCCAATGTTTCTATGGGTGAAACCATTGCCACCGCTTGCTACACCAAAATCGCTCCCTTATTCACACCTCTCATGACAAAACTCCATATGAACTTGTCCATAAACGAAAACCTGATTTATCCTATCTTCGTGTGTTTGGTGCCTTGTGCTATCCAACAAATGACGGTCAAGATTTAGGTAAATTAAGAGCTAAAGCAGACATTGGAGTTTTTGTAGGTTATGCACCAAACAAGAAGGGTTACCGAATCTACAACAAAAGAACTCGAGATATCATGGAAACTATTCACGTTACGTTCGATGAGCTGTCCGGGCAAATGGCTCCAGGACAATCCGGTTCTGAACCCGCACTTCAAATGAGTCCAATTGGCTCATCCCTTGTACCAACTTCCTCTCCAGCAACTCCATATGTACCTCCATCTAAAGATGATTTGAAGAAATTGTTTGATCCAATGTTTGATGAACATTATGAGCCAAGTGCCACTGATCTATCAACTCCAACAACAGAGGCTGCTCCTATCTCTGTCAATGAAGTCAACTCTTCGCTTTCAATATCATTAAGTCAAGAAGCGCCTGCTACTGATCACTCTGTCTCATCAACAAATCATCAATCATTGAATGTACATCATGGAATTGTCTCTGGCATCAATGATGAAGTTAATCCCTTTGCTACTCCCAAAGATGCTCCATTTGAAAACATCTTTGCCCCTGAACCAACACCTGAACCATCTTCATCAAGGGATATAAACTCTGCTACATCAGTCCTTCAACAACAACCACACGAGCATCTTAGAAAATGGACACATGACCATCCATTGGATAACATCATTGGGAATCCTTCTCGTCCAGTATCAACTCGAAAACAATTAGCTACTGATGCCTTATGGTGCTTCTTCAACTCAGTACTCTCTAACATCGAACCAAAAGATGTTAAAACTGCAATGTCTGAGGACAGTTGGTTTAATGCAATGCAAGAAGAAATTCATGAGTTTGATCGTCTAGATGTATGGGAATTAGTACCAGCTCCTGATTGTGCAATGATCATTGCTCTCAAGTGGATCTTCAAAGTGAAGCTTGATGAGCACGGTGATGTTCTGAAAAATAAGGCACGGTTAGTGGCAAAAGGGTATCGTCAGGAAGAAGGTATCGACTTTGAAGAATCTTTTGCTCCTGTTGCACGTATCGAAGCTATCAGAATCTTCTTGGCTAATGCTGCTAGCAAAAACATGGTAGTTTATCAATGGATGTGAAACCGCCTTTCTTAATTGAGATCTTAAAGAAGTGGTATTCGTCAGCCAGCCAGAAGGTTTTGTGAATCCAGAGCATCCTACTCATGTCTATCGCTTGAAAAAGGCTCTTTACGGTTTGAAGCAAGCTCCAAGGGCATGGTATGATACGCTATCAAAATTTCTTCTATCCACCGGATTCAGAAAGGAGCAATGATCCAACATTGTTCACCGAAAAAGTCGGCAAACATTTAATTCACGTTCAAATTTATGTTGATGATATTATTTTTGCCTCGACTGACCCAAATGAATGTGACCGCTTTTCTATGGAGATGGGCTCCAAATTTCAAATGTCAATGATGGGACAAATGTCATTTTTCTTGGGATTACAAATTTCACAAAGTCCCGGAGGCATTTTTATAAATCAATCAAAATACGCTAATGAAATATTAAAGAAATTTGGATTTACCTCCAGTGACCCTATTGACACTCCTATGGTGGAGCGTACTAAACTAGATGAGGACCACTCGTGGATCATAGTAGATCAAACAAAATATCGAAGTATGATTGGATCCCTGATGTACCTCACAGCCAGAACTAGACATTTTGTTCGCTGTATGCATGTGTGCTAGATACCGTGCTAAGCCTACCAAAAAGAACCTTGAAGCGGTTAAACGAGTCTTTCGGTATCTCCAAGGAACCATTAACATGGGACTTTGGTATCCGAAGGACTCCGGTATGTCTCTAACAGCCTATGCAGATGCTGATCATGCAGGATGTCAAGATACACGCCGAAGTACGCCAGTGGTGCTCAATTTTTGGGTAATAAACTTGTAAGCTGGTCTTCAAAGAAACAGATGTGCACTTCCATATCCTCTACAGAGGCTGAATACATAGCCATGTCATCGTGTTGTGCTCAAATCTTATGGATGAGATCCCAACTATTTGAGTATGGCTTTGTATTCAACAAAGTTCCTATGTACTGTGATAACAAAAGTTCCATTGCTCTCGCCGCAACAATGTTCAACCCTCTAGAGCAAAGCACATCGACATTCGACATCACTTCATCAGGGAACAAGTGGAAAATGGTGTAGTTGAACTATACTTCGTAAGGACCTAATATCAACTAGCAGACATCTTCACAAAAGCTCTTTCTCGAGAACGCTTTGAGTTTATTCTTCCACGACTAGGCTTAAAGAGCCTTCAACCAGAAACGCTCAAACGTCTTCAGGAAGACGTCGAGGAGTAAAGGTGTTCGACTCTATCTATTCTTTTTATATATCTTTTCAAAAACCAAATACAAAAATATAAAACCAACAAAATGAAAATAGAAAATTATAAAACTTTTCAAAATACATAAAAATCAGAAAATCTTTAAAATCTTAAAAAATATTGTTTATTTATCATGTTTTTTCTTGTCGGTTCGATAACATCTACGGACTTTGGGTTGCCACTCAAAGAATGGCACGGGTCTCTAGATGAAGTTCGAATCTTAAAAAAAAAAACGAGATGGAGAAAAATGTTGGTTTATTGTCATTTCAGACAGTAACCCGCTTTTCAAAGAAAGAACATAGCCATGCTTTATCATGTTTTTCAAATTTCATGCTCTGATTCTATAAACATTTATCTACTATCTAATGAAAACCAATTGCTTTGCAATATAACTCGGACTCTATTTTTGATAATCATCTGGACTTATTTGTCAAAATATCTATCTCTCAATCAACAACCTGTCATTGATTGAGGGGGAGAATGATTTCAATTAAATCAAAAAGTTATTTGTCATTCAATTGTTTTCAAAAGATAATCATGCGTGTTTATTCAATGGAGTTTAAAGTCTTAAAATCTGATCATTATCAGCTAAAACGCTTTCATTATCAAGTCACAATTCTCCTTAAAAGCTTTCAAAATCAATTTAAATCTACAGAGATCACAAATCTCAAATGATTTGATAATTGTGAATTTGTGATTTAAATTGGATTTAAACTGATAAATCGGTAAATGGTTTTATAAGGATGTACAAGTTCTCCTTCCCACATGTGCCAAACGATTTCAATTTTTCCATGCACATGTTGAGGGGGAGCATTTATCTTAAACCACAACGATTTGAATCGTGATCAATGTGCGTGTTCCTCTAGTATGTGCAAAACTCTTTCAAACCTTAAGGCACATATTGACGGGGAGCAAGCTTATGAAAACCTCATCCTTCCCGAAAATGCTTTATCTACTTGATTTAATTAGGGAAGTGATGTTGATATCTTTTAGAAAATGATAATCAAAGAAGTTATTTTTGTCTCTTGCCTCCGTGTGCAAAACGATTTCAAATACTTGATGCACATGTTGAGGGGGAGCTCTTGTTCTAAAAATATCAAAACAATTCAGGTACAAAATGCTTTGATAATATATCTTAAGTATCTGGATTGATTTTCAAATGGTTTTCAATTGGTTCCAATGGCAGATGAACAATACCAAATATACCGACCAATTTTACTTTATGTACGGTGATATAAGGATGATAAGGTTAGGTATGTGTTCCCATGATCCGCCAGAACCGGAGGGATCTACCCAGGGACTATCCACTAGTTAGCGTAGAGTTCTTAGGTATGATGATAAAAGGATAAAAATGAGATATGGGAAGAGTGCGGACTGAGACTGAGGTAGTACTGGAATAAACCCAACAAGGTTCTAGTCATGAAGTCTCGGTAAGCACTGAAGGGGTTGAAGAATGAAAAAGAATTGAATGAGAAAAGGGTGAAAAGAAATAGCCCTCCAATAATTCAACCTTAGGGCAGAAACCGGGTTCAATACATATGCTACTGGTGGTTACTTAGGTAACACTGGTATTGAAGACAAGTCGTCATGGACCCAAAGGACGCATCGCACTAAACTTCCCAAAGATACTCAAGTTCCTCTTAAAAGGGCTTGTTTCATTCTCACGGGAAACCTACATAATCTATCGACTTTCTCTTAGAGATTGTTGATATTGAAGAAGGAGACCCTCTCCCTAGTCTCGCGCACAGAAACCAAAAGAGCACAAATTGAGTCTAGAGCCACGAGATCATCAATTAATCTCTTTAGGACACTTATTTCTTGAAGACTCACTATTTCACACAATGTGGAATGTGAGATTATGAGTCCTACGCACTATCCTTGTGGTATTGCCAAGACTTGATTGTGTCATATGGACCTCATCAGTGGAGCGATTCAAAATTGAATCAATCCAGGTCCAAGAAAATGGATTGACGGATGCCTTTGAAAAACCGGTCGTTGTGCTTAAAAATTCTTTTCCATAGCACATCGACTGTGTAATAATGGTTCAAAATTAAAGGGTATTTATGATTGATAAAATATTTTTCACTAAAACTCCGTTGTATTGCAAAAACAATTTCTATTGAGCGATACACGATTGTTTTTCAAATCTCTTTTCATCAATCAGTGAATCTCCATTCGCTGATTCACTCACTCCGTGTTGTCTTCTTTGAGACGCTCCAGTTTGAGAACGGCTAGAGCAGCTGCGAAACCCTGTCAAGGAAATTATTCGGAATTATACCTGATCACAGGCAGTACTTGTACTGATCAACGGGGAACCGTGGGCCGTGTACCTCAATTCGTCGAAAGTGATCAAAGACACTTTCGTGCGCTTTATTGCTAACTGTCTTATGCAGGTACACCCCAACGTTTGCAGCTGATCATAATGGAGCGGTCAATCCATAGCCGCATGCTCACAAAACACATTCATATCTAAAGAAATTTATGGTTGTCACAAAAGTCACAACATCACATACTATCAACACCACAATGGAAGAGTCAGAGATTTATGGTTGCTAATAATCTCAAAGCTGGCTCAAATACTCTAACATCACGTGGATCAGTATAAGACCTCCACTCGAAGTTTCAAAACATGCAGAACATGATGAATCAAAGACTACGAGCTAAAGAACAAAAGTGCTTAATCAAAGAAACCAAGAACAACGAAATGTCATATCAGTTTGTAATCATTGTAAGTTGAGGTGACCTCCCTTAGGGGGAGATTTTTGGGATTTAGTAAATCCAGTACTTAAAGTGTCGGTCACCACAAGTATGTATGCTCGTTAGAAAGCTCGTAGTCGTAGTAATTCAGTATTAGTATTTAGATTACTTTGTAACACCGTGGAGGACGGACGGCTCTTTACCCACTGTATGCCTGATCCACAGCCTAATAGAGGCGTCTAAGCTTGTACCCTATAAATACCCTTTGCCCTCCAAGGCAAAGGGTTGGAGCTTCATAATACATTTTTCTTTGTCTCTCTAGGGTTCCCATTCTCTCCCACTTTCTCTCTCTAAACTCTTAACCTAACGCCGCCTACCTCGTGTTTGGTATAAACCAAGATCCTACAGGAAGGAATAACATGGATGCTCCACAACAACGGGTTCAAGTGGTTGATCAGGGGAATGCTCAAACTGGGGTTAATGGTCTCCGATGCTATAACTGTAATGAGAAGAGTCATCTGGCTAATGCATGCCCAAAGCTGAGGACAAGAGGCAGTGCTTATCACAAAGAGGCTTTACTCTTGGCTCTCAAGGATGAAGCTGGTGGAACTCTTACCAACAAGGAATAGAGCTTCATGGCTAATGCAGATTCTAATGATGTCATGGAAGACTTGCTGGCTAATGTAGCTGTGATGTTAATGGCAAACATGGAAGAGCTCCACATGAGTGACACAGGCCCAGTGTATGACACAAACGGCTTGTCTCAGGTACCAGATAAAAACATACTCATTAATAATCTGATATCTCCGCCAACATCTGCATACGACGAGATTCAGAGTGTTCAACATGAATCTTCTACATCTCATTCCGGTGATAATCAAGTGGATCCCGTAGTTATATTTAACGATCAAGATGACCTTATGGTTAATATTGATAATCAAGTTGACTCCGTGGTCATATTTGAGGATCTAAATGATGATCATGTTGAGTTCTGTGACACACGGTAAATTTTCACTAAAATTTAACTGATAATTAGTAATTCATTATTTCTAAGCATAATTCATTAAGTAAGCATAAGCTTAACCTGAACATTTGAGTAGATAACTCGCACACTGTAGACTATTGCATCACTTTTGCATTCATATCATTTTATGAATATTTCATTTTGTCTTATGATTTAAATTGTAAGAGAAGTTATCTCGTTTTCCCCAGAGACCGACATCGCACGCTGACACTATGATAAGGACTTGATAAAACAAATGACAAATGTCCGTGATATGGAATATTACAAAGATAAAAATATTTCAGACACATAACAATAAAATACTACGTATAAAAAGTTATCAAACAACGATACTTTGGTCACAATGTAATATCGCGGGACACAAAGTATATAACACACTTATACTTAAACATGAACTTTTATAAGACCCGAATACAAGTGGAACACATGTACATGTACACAAAATAAATTATAAGTATACATTACATATACACTCACTTTACTTACATTACCTTAGTATACCTATATTATTATACTTACATTACATTTAAAAGAAAAGACTTTATAAAAATTTGAGGTACACTCTTGTCTTACCCTTCCCACACACGACAAACACAAGACAGAGAAATGAGATACCCAAAATCTTCATCTTCAACCTCTCTACCCCTATACTTGCGCCATATAGGCCGAATCTCCCAAGATGGTAAACCAACACACCTCTTTCTATTATTCCTCATCTATCCTCACCAAAACCATGAAAGGTTTACTTCACAAATCTCTCCTAGATGCGCCTGCTACCTCTCGTACGAATCCAAGAAAGAATCAAGGCAAAGATCACTCAAGAGAATCATATCCTCACTTGTGTCTATCTTGAGCTAAAGTCCAAAACATTCTAAGGGTTAGGAGTTAGCCAAATTCGGTTTCAAACCAAGACCCAAGGAGAGAAAGGTAGCCAAACATCTTCCCAAAATACTTCTTTATCTATAGTAGAGATACAACGCCCAAACTCAGTTTCAATTTCAATTTTACCCAAAAACTAGGGTTTGTGAAAGTTAGGGTTTTCTAAAATTGATTTGGGGGTTTTGCAATTGGAGGCATTTTGGTGCTAATTCAAGTCTTGTTTGGTCCGAATCCAAGAAACAACCCTTCGTTCATCACCCACCATTTTCGAATTGAGGTTATAATCTTTCTTGATGTAATGTTTTATGTTCTTTTTTTATGATATGATGTTGGAAAAATTTTATCAATAAGATTGTTATATGTTTTGGTCATGTCGAATATTTACTTGTTCTTGGTTACCATGTCAAGTCTCGAATGTGATAACTCATTTGGTCGAATTGTATAACCAAGAACTAGGGAAGTTAATGGTTTATAAAAAGTTGGATAATGTAACTATGAATTAAGTGTTCTTGATAATGAAATCTCTATGTTGATAAACAAACTAAGTTGCCTTAGTCTCAAGATGTCACTCACCAAATTTGTGTCCGTTTGGTTTTTTCTGTCGAGAAGCATGAAACAAGAAAAAAGGAGATAATTCAACTTTTGTAAACATTAGTATTAAGTCTAGAGTGATGATGTTGAGTTTTGTTAACTTATGGAGTCATGAGATTTAAACTTGGTAATGATATGTTAAGACATTTTCTAATCCGACTAGGAACCCATTTCAAAGCTCTTAACCCTTTCGAGTCAACCTCGGTGTTACTTCTTGTGTCGACAAAAGTCTTAGGCCAAAGAAACTCACACCAATTATGACTTTGTGATGGCTTGGGAAAATTGATTTTTCGTTATAATGAGTACCCTATGTATTGGACTTCGACCATGAATTTTGTGTTAAAAATTGTTATGTCCTTCGAACATAAGAAACCCAAGTCAAGCGTGCCCTTTTTCTAAAACACATTTTGAGTAGCCATTTTGTCAAAGTTCGTAGTAGTTGAATAGATTGGCGGATGAGATTGAGTTGAGTAGTACTCGACAAACGTAAGATTTCACCACACTCTTGCCTAAACTCTCAATAACTTGTGACCTTGAACACCACTCGAGGGGTATGGACGCACACAGAATAGACATGCCCGGCTCGAGTTGTGTCTCGAGTTAAAGACTAGTTGTGTAAAACTCCACTTGATGAAACCTTGTTATGTAATGTGTTAAAACTAAGAGCCTTCACATCTACTCTTTATTTGGCTTTGGGCCGCAGCCCAAAGTTAAAATCCAAGTGTTACTAGACCAACTATGGGCCATAGCCCACACTCTTATTAAATGAAAATTCATGTTGGCTTTGGGCTTAAGCCCAGTCGCGTACCATTTCGGCCATGCGCGGCCCAACCATGTCGAGCCCATACTCAAATGGCAGCTAAGCGAAATCAACAAATCAAGACTCAAAATGTAAGCCCGTTCTCGTCTACTCTTTTCCTTCATCTCGTGCATATCGTCATATTGACAAGTCTATAAAAGTCTTAAAGAAACTAAACAAGTGTAAAGGTTTTCATACAAGAAACTAGTACTTAAGGACATGCTACACTTAATAATGCCTACAACAATGCTTAAATACAATAAGTAAACAAACATATGTCAAGAAAATCTCACGTAAAGGATTATATATTATAAACAAGTTTTGATAAACAACTAAATATATCACTTTATCACTTATTAAAATTTGAAAGTCTTCAACCTTAACTCATATATCTCCTAAATACAATTAGAAAATAGATCAATTATACGTAATCTTGACCATATCATTCTTGTGTCAACTTAAATAAGTATATACACATTTATATACTTACTAGTGAAATATTATAATTATTTTCATATCAAACTTTGGATATAAAAACCATATTAATGTCTACATGAAAAGTATATATACTTCATGAACTTATTAGTAAAATTATTTTTATAACTTTTACAAACTAAAAGTTTAGTTTTAATACAATCAAACTATTTTGAGTAAGCAATACTTAAAACAATGAACTAAAACATTGCTCTCCTTATCTAGGTCGCGTATCGGTGCCGCTTCACAACATTCACTAGATCCCACATTTGGATTGCACATTTGCTAAGGTGAGTTTTCATAGCCCCTCTTTTACTTGATAAACTGTTTTATACACTTTGGGGTGAGAAATATGCAAAACCTTTTATGGACCAAAACTATTACATGATTACTATTATATGGTTTAGCCTAAGCCCTTATGTCCCTAGAGAATGCCCTTTTTCATGAACCGTCAATTCCCCATTGGGAAACGCGAATGTTATAAATAGATCTATTGAGGGTGACTCCTCCGTTCGGTTGGCAATGCTTAGGCCAAGGCGAAATGAATACCATGTCGGAACCGAGTGTTGAGGGACAAAACACTCGCTATGGGCCCCTATATTGTATGACAACTTTTAGCATACAGGAACTATCGTAGTATCGGTTGTATGAACTTAGAGCTAACGTAATAGACATTCATCCATATATTCGTTGTAACGATTATATGACTTTGCTTAAGGTCCAAACTTACTATTTTAACTTAAACCTATGAACTCACCAGCTTTTAGCTGACCTTTTTAGCATATTTTCTCAGGTGTTTAGTTGTGATCATGGATGCAAGGCAAGAGGCGGATAAATGGTCGTAGTAATTTCTAAAGAAGTGTTTTTACACAAAAATGATGTTTTTACATTGGGACCACTAAAAATTATGGGATGTGCCCATTTATCTAAACAATGTTGTAAGATAATATTTTAAAATATTTTATGAAGTTAAACGGAGTATGTATTCCGTTCTTTATTACTTGTGTTACGATTCACCAATCCCGTAACGCTCCCAAATAACACGTATGCTTCCGCTAAACCTCTCGACACAGTTATGGCGCGCATAACACACCATGAGGAACAAATAGAAGAGATGTCGGATCATCTGGGGATACTACCTGAAGAAATGATTGAAGGGATTGAAGAAGTGGTAGAAGAACTACAAGAACTTGGCGAAACACTCAAGGAATGCTACAACGATGTTGGGACAGCAATAGAGGGAACCCGTGAGAAGTTAAACGAAATAATTGCACGTCTTGAAGACCACATTGAAAGGTGTGCTCTGCAAACTCCAGGAGACACCCAGGGACGTCTCACAGATATTGAAAGTAGGCTAACACGGTTGGAGACCGTTACTACAATAGCATTAACTGAGACAGGATACCTGGAGGGTGTTGTAGAATTTCAAAGACGTACTATGGAGAGTAGGGAAAATGAGGTCAACAACAAATTTGCCAGAATGGAGGCCCAACTCTGGGAGTTAGAAGAATGGAAGACAACTCAACAAAGTCAACTCGGGACAGCATCAAGAAATGCTTAAATTTCAGTTTGCAATTGTGTTAGATGTTGTAATAAGTGATTTCAATAAAAACGCTTGTAGTAGTTTTGTTGTATGACAAACTAGAGCGAGTCAATGAACGCATGTTATGTATCGGCCTATGAGCCAGAAATCTTCTTAGAATGTAATCAAGCTCATGGTGATGAACGACTATGCATAATAAACAACGTCTTGTGGATTATAACCATATGTTAAACTCACTCCAACCAATCTCCGTTTTCTTAACATCACCATAATAAACTAAGTCCACGAGATATACAGTCAACACAACCTAGAAAATACTTAATTGAGAAGTAGTATACGTTGTAACCTTATAGATCTCCACCTTGGTCCTCACACTCATAGAAAACTCATTGTTGTCATTTCTTGTGGTTAAAGGAAAATGTTTACAGTAAAGCCGAACATGAACACAACCACCATTGAGAAATCTGTTAGCGAACGAGTTGCTGCAAGAATTGCTAACTACCAAATCAATCACAACCTCAACAACCTCATCCAGGTGAATAGGGAAGAAGTTGTTGGTAAGACGCCTACAACACAAAAATTCTCTTACCAAGAATTCAGGAACTGTAAACCACCAGCATTTAAGGGGACTGAAGGAGCCAGAAATTTGGCGAAATGGCTAGAAAGGATAGAGAAAATTTTCCGCGAACAGAGTTGCGCGGATAATTGTAAGGTCAAGTATGCTACTTGCACCTTTCGACACCAAGCCCTCACATGGTGGGACATTTATGTTCGATTAGTGGGAATAGATGCTGCTTACTCACTTTAGTGGGACACTCTGAAGAAAATGATGATTGCAGAATACTGCTCAAAGAATGAACTGCGAATGATGGAAAAAGAGCTCTGTGGACTAACTATGATAGGAAATGACCTCGAGGGGTACACCAACCGCTTTCGCGAACTAGCCCAACTATGCCCTAATATAATAGAACCTGAGGAAAAGAGACTTGAAGCATACTTTTGGAGAGGTGCTCCCGAAATTTGGAGGAACGTTGTTGCATTCGCGCCCACTGTCACTCAAGAAGCCACTGGTGCGACTCCTGGATTGACAGAGCCACTGCCTCAAGGCAAAGCAATGGGGTACTGTGGTAGCAAGAGGAACTGGGAATATGATGGTGAGGAAGGTCAAATGCAACAATCAAGCAAGCGTCAATGGACGGCTGAAGTTAAGACTACTAAAAACAAGCGGGAAGTAAGGTATGCCGGGACAAAACCCAAGTGTAATATATGCCCATATTACCACTATGGAAAATGCCCTATACCTTGTGGGATTTGTAAAAGAGTTGGGCATGAGATGGAAGATTGTAAGAAACTTCATTGGGAAACAATGGCATGTCATGGATGTGGAAAGAAAGACCACATCAAAAGCATGTGCCCGGATAGGGAGGGTCAGCATGAAGACAGCAACTGTCAAAACAATTCCCTGAAGAAATGGTGAAGAATTGTTCAGGCTCCCAACGGACACCATGGCAGAAACTAAGTTAGCTAGAGATGCTGGTTGTAATAAAGCTTAGTTTAACTTCCAAGTCATAGTCTACTTTAAAGTACTTCTCTATGAAACCTTAATTGTACTGAACCTTTTCCCTAGTAATGTATCTGTTGTTCTTATCATGTTATCTTGATATATGTCCTCTCCATGACCGTTATCACCATATCATTAAGGATTTCAACTATCTTGTCACGATGAAAGGATTTCTCTGAAGATAAGAGAAAGTCATCCGGGGTATTCGACTAGCCTCTCTAACAAATTAGTATCACCCAACGGTTTGATTTAGAAAAATCCACATTCCAAAATTTGCAAAGGTACTATTAGCTATACCGATAAGACCAACTCAAACTAGTACCTGTTTCACACCTCTTGGTCAAACGAGCTATAGGCCATATTGACAGAATTGGTCGTCCTAGCAAATCTTATAAACCATCGCACCAAAACTCCGCACATGAACTTTTACAACATTTCCGCTAACCAAAGAATTAATACACCAAAATTAAGACTATACCGAACAACACGTCACCGGTCCCAAATTATACATAGCCTGATCACCTATGTATAATTCGGGAGGGGTAACGTACGCGGGCATGGTTAAATTCTTGAAATTCTTGCCTGGCCATGTTAAAAGGAGTGCTTAACTCACCACCATGAAATGAAAAAATTTGTGTTTAAATCTCGCGTCGACATCCACCTCAAAAAAAAAATGCCCTACATTTCACATTACACGGGAATAGAATAAACCGTGCCACCTGAGAGAAGAAATCTTCTACTAAGGAAACGAATGTGAAATGTTTGAACCTCCGACAAGGAATTAGCACCCTATAGAACACTGGACGCAAAGACTGACACCTCGGATATGCCGAATCATACTTAGTATCCTATCACCTACACTGAACCAAGAAAAGAATAGATCATCATACACCCCAGGTCAACCCAACAAGCACCTACGCACACTGCGCAAGGAAGAATCATGTGATACGCCTGTTTTAGGCATACCTGAGTATGGCAGAGACTCTACCATTTAAGGGAGACGCTTTACACCAGAGCTGGAAGCTATCCTGATCCAAAAAGGAAAATAATGGTATAGAATACTCAATACCCAAAAATCCATGAGGAACACAACGCAGTGCACAAATTAGAATCGGAACCTAACATGATCACACTAGGAAAACCTAGAAATGTTATCCTTACTACATCAAGGGAGTACAGTGTACACCGACCACAATGTCCTACGGAATGTACAGAAACAAAAAGGAAGTTGACCATGTGACGACACCAACAATGGTAGTCGCAACGTGAGTTCAATTACAACATTCGTACTCACCCGGGGCAAAACAGTCATAACCGCATATACTCAAAGCAACACCTAGCAAACTAAACCTTTTAAAGCCGGATCATTTCAAGTAGTATCACTCAAAGGAAGAACCGACAAAATAAAACTCTTACGACACAACCGAAGGGGAAATGGAATTCGTAAAAGACCAAAGGGAATCTTATCCCCAAGGACCAACGTTGAGACCCACGCCATGAAGGGATTTGTAATCTCATTATGTGGGAACCTCATTAAGGCCAGGAGTTATACTCATCCAGTGTCCGACAAAGATGCACCTTGATCTAGAGAGCTATTATGAGTATCAAACATGAAGGTTGGTATTTGACCTATGCCAAACCATACTTAGCATAATCGAAAGGAAAAATTCAAAACAATCAGGAACCATCAAACCTACCGGTACAAACCAAAAATTTCCAGATAGAAATGGGAATGCATATCAATGGGCTCTAGCACCAAGTCACCAAAGATCCCTATCGATTATAACTCTACTTGGGTACTAATTGATCATCTCATCAAATCCACCTATCCCTACCAAACAAAGGGAACGGCAACATGGACCAACTCGCATGGATTGCTCGAAGCAAAGCGCTACAAGTCATAGCGTTTCAACTCTCTTCATTTCAAAAAGCGATAACCATTCACATCAAACTTTCGAGGACCACTCTCAAAATTCTAAGGAATTCAACATGAAATGAGTACCATCTACCGTCTCCTGACTACTAGACTGAATGGGAGGACCATTCAAGCTATAGAAGTTATACTTCAAGCATGAGTAACATGTTTCGAAAGGTGAATAGAGTAGGGAAACTGCCTTAATCAAATTTCCTTGCAACTAAAGGCTACCTCATGAGGCACTGTATGGTCAAAAGCGCAAATCAATCATGTTTAGAACAGAGGTCGGCAAAGAACCAGTCAAATGGTTCCATGCGGCTATCAAGAACCATTGATAATAATGCGCAGACCAGAGACCGAATGCAAACAAATCAAATCATCAAGGTCAATAAATATAGGACTGAAGGTCACTTGAGGTTCAAGTCGACGAGAAAGTTAGATTCAAGTTCCGCCTCCGAAAAGAGTAACCCAACCTAACAGAACGCAAAAAGGGGGAAAAACCTTAATTCATAAGATTAATCAAATCCTCCCTAAGATCGAGCTGGTAGTTACCAAGTCGGATTACCATCAGGACTATACGTGATGCACAAATAGTCTAGTGCGAACAACTCAGAGGACCACCCTTCATATTAGGGATTTATAACGCCATAGAAAGGCGTAATCCGTTTTGGGAAATGTAGAAAGTTAAATCCTCGTTACTTTAGATCCGTTAAAATTTTCACGAGAATCGGGCCGGTAGCCCACCAACCCGAAATCCCCACAAGAACTCAACTCCTTGCATAACGTGTTTCGCATCTGAAACTCGAAGAATTGCCTTTCCAACGAAACTCTCGCCATTCCAATGAAAGAAATACAAATCGACAAAAGGTTAACTTGTGTCAAGGAACCCAAATGAAAAATTGAATCAAGAAATCAGACCGCTTAAACAAAGCCGCACTCCTATCGTTAAAATCTGTTGGAACTCTCAAAGAGATCCGGAATACACGTGAGAACGTGAAGACCAATCCAAGCGTAAACACCCACACTTTTTCTCTACTTCAGCAAATAATTCTAACTGAAAACCGAGGACGGTTTTCTCTTCTAAGGCGGGGAGGATGTGACACACGGTAAATTTTCACTAAAATTTAACTAATAATTAGTAATTCATTATTTCTAAGCATAATTCATTAAGCATGCATAAGCTTAGCCTGAACATTTGAGTAGATAACTCGCACACTGTAGACTATTGCATCACTTTTGCATTCATATCATTTTATGAATATTTCATTTTGTCTTATGATTTAAATTGTAAGACGAGAAGTTATCTCGTTTTCCCAGTGACCGACACTGCACGCGTACTGAAACTATGATAAGGACTCGATAAAACAAATGACAAATGTCCGTGATATGGAATATTACAAAGATAAAAATATTTCAGACACGTAACAATAAAATACTACGTATAAAAAGTTATCAAACAATGATACTTTGGTCACAATGTAATATCGCGGGACACAAAGTATATAACACACTTACACTTAAACATGAACTTTTATAAGACCCCAATACAAGTGGAACACATGTACATGTACACAAAATAAATTATAAGTATACATTACATATACACTCACTTTACTTACATGACCTTATTATACCTATATTATTATACTTAAATTACATTTAAAAGAAAAGACTTTATAAAAATTTGAGGTACACTCTTGTCTTACCCTTCCCGCACACGACAAACACAAGACAGAGAAATGAGATACCCAAAATCTTCATCTTCAACCTCTCTACCCCTATACCTGCGCCATATAGGCCGAATCTCCCAAGATGGTAAACCAACACACCTCTTTCTATTATTCCTCATCTATCCTCACCAAAACCATGAAAGGTTTACTTCACAAATCTCTCCTAGATGCGCCTACTACCTCTCGTACGAATCCAAAAAAGAATCAAGGAAAAGATCACTCAAGAGAATCATATCCTCACTTGTGTCTACCTTGAGCTAAAGTCCAAAACATTCTAAGGGTTGGGAGTTAGCCAAATTCGGCTTCAAACCAAGACCCAAGGAGAGAAAGGTAGCCAAACATTTTCCCAAAATACTTCTTTATCTCTAGTAGAGATACAACGCCCAAACTCAGTTTCAATTTCAATTTTACCCAAAAACTAGGGTTTATGAAAGTTAGGGTTTTCTAAAATTGATTTGGGGGTTTTGCAATTGGAGGTATTTTGGTGCTAATTCAAGTCTTGTTTGGTCCGAATCCAAGAAACAACCCTTCGTTCATCACCCACCATTTTCGAATTGAGGTTATAATCTTTCTTGATGTAATGTTTTATGTTCTTTTTTTTATGATATGATGTTGGAAAATTTTTATCAATAAGATTGTTATATGTTTTGGTCATGTCTAATATTTACTTGTTCTTGGTTACCATGTCAAGTCTCGAATGTGATAACTCATTTGGTTTGTGTGTTTGATTTTCTTTCTTTGGTCGAATTGTATAACCAAGAACTAGGGAAGTTAATGTTTTATAAAAAGTTGGATAATGTAACTATGAATTAAGTGTTCTTGATAATGAAATCTCTATGTTGATAAACAACCTAAGTTGCCTTAGTCTCAAGATGTCACTCACCAAATTTGTGTCCGTTTGGTTTTTTCTGTCGAGAAGCATGAAACAAGAAAAAAGGAGATAAGTCAAGTTTTGTAAACATTAGTATTAAGTCTAGAGCGATGATGTTGAGTTTTGTTAACTTATGGAGTCATAAGATTTAAACTTGGTAATGATATGTTAAGACATTTTCTAATCCGACTAGGAACCCATTTCAAAGCTCTTTACCCTTTCGAGTCAACCTCGGTGTTACTTCTTGTGTCGACAAAAGTCTTAGGCCAAAGAAACTCACACCAAGTTATGACTTTGTGATGGCTTGGGAAAATTGATTTTTCGTTATAATGAGTACCCAATGTATTGGACTTCGACCATGAATTTTTTGTTAAAAAGTGTTATGTCCTTCGAACATAAGAAACCCAAGTCAAGCGTGCCCTTTTGCTAAAACACATTTTGAGTAGCCATTTTGTCAAATTCCGTAGTAGTAGAATAGATTGGCGGATGAGATTGAGTTGAGTAGTACTCGACTAACGTAAGATTTCACCACACTCTTGCCTAAACTCTCAATAACTTGTGACCTTGAACACCACTCGAGGGGTATGGACTCACACAGAATAGACATGCCCGGCTCGAGT
Organism: Chrysanthemum makinoi; assembly: GCA_910596185.1. NCBI lineage: Eukaryota > Viridiplantae > Streptophyta > Magnoliopsida > Asterales > Asteraceae > Chrysanthemum > Chrysanthemum makinoi. Next base: position 298,360,669 of record OU343224.1, read on the forward strand.
TGTGTCTCGAGTTAAAGACTAGTTGTGTAAAATTCCACTTGATGAAACCTTGTTATGTAATGTGTTAAAACTAAGAGCCTGCACATCTACTCTTTATTTGGCTTTGGGCCGCAGCCCAAAGTTAAACTTCAAGTGTTACTAGACCAACTATGGGCCACAGCCCACACTCTTATTAAATGAAAATTCATGTTGGCTTTGGGCTTAAGCCCAGTCGGGTACCATTTCGGCCATGCGCGGCCCAACCATGTCGAGCCCATACTCAAATGGCAGCTAAGCGAAATCAACAAATCAAGACTCAAAATGTAAACCCGGAAGTCTAACTATAAGTTTAACCCGTTCTCGTCTACTCTTTTCCTTCATCTCGTGCATATCGTCATATTGACAAGTCTATAAAATTCTTAAAGCAACTAAACAAGTGTAAAGGTTTTCATACAAGAAACTAGTACTTAAGGACATGCTACACTTAATAATGCCTACAACAATGCTTAACGACAATAAGTAAACAAACATATGTCAAGAAAATATCACGTAAAGGATTATATATTATAAACAAGTTTTGATAAACAACTAAATATATCACTTTATCACTTATTAAAATTTGAAAGTCTTCAACCTTAACTCATATATCTCCTAAATACAATTAGAAGATAGATCAATTATACGTAATCTTGACCATATCATTCTTGTGTCAACTTAAATAAGTATATACGCATTTATATACTTACTAGTGAAATATTATAATTATTTTCATATCAAACTTTGGATATAAAAACCATATTAATGTCTACATGAAAAGTATATATACTTCATGAACTTATTAGTAAAATTATTTTTATAACTTTTACAAACTAAAAGTTTAGTTTTAATACAATCAAACTATTTTGAGTAAGCAATACTTAAAACAATAAACTAAAACATTGCCCTCCTTATCTAGGTCGAGTGTCGGTGCCGCTTCACAACATTCACTAGATCCCACATTTGGATTGCACATTTGCTAAGGTGAGTTTTCATAGCCCCTCTTTTACTTGATAAACTGTTTTATACACTTTGGGGTGAGAAATATGCAAAACCTTTTATGGACCAAAACTATTACATGATTACTATTACGTGGTTTAGCCTAAGCCCTTATGTCCTTAGAGAATGCCCTTTTTCATGAACCGTCAATTCCCCATTGGGAAACAGGAATGTTATAAATAGATCTATTGTGGGTGACTCCTCCGTTCGGTTGGCCATGCTTAGGCCAAGGCGAAACGTATACCATGTCGGAACCGAGTGTTGAGGGACAAAACACTCGCTATGGGCCCCTATATTGTATGACAACTTTTAGCATACAGGAACTGTCATAGTATCGGTTGCATGAACTTAGAGCTAACGTAATATACATTCATCCATATATTCGTTGTAACGATTATATGACTTTGCTTAAGGTCCAAACTTACTATTTTAACTTAAACCTATGAACTCACCATCTTTTAGCTGACCTTTTTAGTATATTTTCTCAGGTGTTTAGTTGTGATCATGGATGCAAGGCAAGAGGCGGATAAATGGTCGTAGTAATTTCTAAAGAACTGTTTTCACACAAAAATGATGTTTTTACATTGGGACCACTAAAAATTATGGGATGTGCCCATTTATCTAAACAATGTTGTAAGATAATGTTTTAAAATATTTTATGAAGTTAAACGGAGTATGTATTCCGTTCTTTATTACTTGTGTTACGATTCACCAATCCCGTAACGCTCCCAAATAACACGTATGCTTCCGCTAAACCAAATTTGAGGGTGTTACAGATTCAAGTTGAACAAGATGAACCGTTGCCTAATCCAGATCTTGCGCTCATGACCAACTTAATTAAGACCACCCAATCTCAACTGGAAAAGTGCAATGACATCAATAAGAAATTTCAAGATAAAATTGCACTGTTGACTAAGGATAATGAATGCTATAAGTTCCAACTCAACATTTTTCAAACTAAAGAGAAACGTGAAAAAGGTTTTGAAGTCGCATTTGTTAAATCTCACCAAAATGAAAAATCTTTGAAAAAACAGATATGTGATCTAGTTGCATCCAAGAATGCTTTGTTGTCTCAAATAGAATAATTGAAATATGATCATAAACAACAACTTAATGCTCTCACTTCGGAAACTCAAAAATCCAAGTCTGAGTTGTTAACTTGTCAAAAACAGTTTTATGAGTACAAAAAGCATTCGAGGAAACAAATAGATGAATATCTTGAGGAAATTGTCGACTTACAAAACAAAATCAAAGATTTTTGAAATGTTGTTTACAAACATGGTGAGTCAATCACAACAATTCAAAAGTTTTCCTTTAAACCAAATCCTGATAGATATGGACCAATTCTTGATGATTCTGAGACCACGTTTATCACATAGAGCATTCAAACCAAATCCTCACGTTTGATACAGAACATAGAATTGATGACTCCATTATGAGTGTTGTTGAATATAATCATATGGAGGAATTAGATGCTGAAGACGAGAGTGGTTAAAAATGGAAAATGTTGTTTATTGCAAACCATTTAATTATTCAAAAGCCATAACTTTAGTCACACAACATGATAATTCTAATACACCTTGGGTTATCATGCCTACTCCTGAGTCCTCTTCTAATGATGGTCCCCGACCCAATGTTGCACAAATTAATGGTCCTTTACCTTCTTTTAGTGAAATAAAGCCATTAGCTGAACGATGTCAGGTTATAAAATACTTTGACACTTTCATGTCTGACATCAAACTTTTGGAACATGCAATTGAAGTAAATTCTAAAATAAAAGCTGAACATTTTCAATCACCATTTGCGTGACAACAAAGGGATAATTTTCAGAAAGGGCTTTTACCACATGTTCGAAATTTAAAAATGTGTGCATATAGGATCGTAAATATTATGTGTTATGATGATTCGGGTGGTCTTGGATGATGGAAATACATGTTAGCCATTAAGAGAGAGAAAGGATAAGAGAGGGTGTTCTTGGTAGAGACTTGGTGTACAAAAATATGAAAGGTTAGATTAGAAGCACCACCCCTTCCAAGGATGGAAGGGGTATTTATAGTTACAGACATAACGACCTCCTATCGGTCTGTGGATCAGGCATACAGTGGGTAAAGACCCGTCCTTCCTCCACGGTGTTACACTAAACTAAACTACGCTACAAACTAACTAATTGACTACTAAATAACATAAATAACGACACGTTTACGAGATAACATATGCTAGACCATAATTGGGGTGACCGACACTTTAACATGGAATTTCTAATTCCTAACAATCTCCCCCTAAGGGAGGTCACCCCATGAAATACATTTTGCATCCTAGCATTCTATCTTTGTCTTTAGTTCTGAGCTCGTAGACTTCAATTCTTCAAGTTCCGCAATCTTTGTGCTTTTGTAGCGATTCTTCAAAGTCGGCATAGTTTTGTACTTTAAGTGGAGGTCTTTGAACTGATCCACATCTTTGATGATCTTCGAGCTTACATTGAGATCATCAGCCACAGTAAATCTCTGAATCACCCTTTGTTGTGTTTCCATCATGTGATGTTGTGACTTTTGGACCGACATGCTCACACATTCTGGATCATGACATCTTTTCATCAGAGTAGCGGAAGCTTTACTGGCTCATGATATTTGCAGCAGCGTAGCGGAAACATAGTATTAGAATATCAGAGCCAGGTTCTGTAGATATGCACAAGTCATGATTTCTTCAATTTAAGTGTGGATGCTGTGAGCATGCGGCTGTGAATTAACTCCTCAATTTTGATCAGCTGCAACCATCCAAATGTACATGCAAACAACAGTTAGCAATAAAACATACGAAAGTGTCTTTGATCATTTTCGTTGAATTAAGGTACACGGCCCACGGTTCCCCGTTGATCAGTACAAGTACTGCCTGTGATCAGGTATAATTCCGAAGAATCTCCTTGACAGGGTTTCGCAGCTGTTCTAGCTGTTCTCAAACCAGAACGTCTCAAAGAAGACAACACGGAGTGAGTGAACCAGCGTATTGAGATTCACTGATTGAAGAAAAATCGATTTGAAAACAATCGCCTATTGCTTGAAGAAAGAGTTTTGCAATACGATGAAGGTTTTATGAGAAAGATCAATTTTTCAATCAAAAATACTTTTTGTATTTAAAAAGAGTACACATTTGATGTGCTAGAGAAAAGAAGAAATTTTCACATCGAACGGTTTTTCCAAAAGTATTTTTTCAATCAGAGATACTTTTTTAATTTGAAATATGAGTACACATTCGACGTGCTAGAGAAAAGAAGGTTTGCACATCGAATGGTTTTTCCAAAAGTATTCGTCAATTCCAATCCTGGACCAAGGTTGATTCACGAGTGAATCGCCCCATCATTTCTATCTAGTTGTCACAAGCTTGATCTTTAGAAAAGATCTCACATGTCACCCACCAAGAGCTTGTTTGATGTTGGCTCTAGAAGGATTTCCATCTTCATCGCGAATACTTTTTCATATCACTCGGATGTTCTGGCAATACCACAAGGATAATGCGTAGGAGTCTTAATATATTCTTACTTTCCACATTGTGTGAAACAGCAAGTCTTCATTAATTTTTTGTCCTAATGAGATATTGTGGATGATCTATTGGCTCTAGACTCAATTGTGCATATTTGGTTCCTATGCCAGAGACTAGGGAGAGGGTCTCCTTCTTCAATATCAACAATCTCTAAGAGAAAGTCGATAGAGTATGCAGGTTCCCCGTGAGAATGAAACAAGCCCTTTTAAGAGGAACTTGAGTAGCTTGGGAAGTTTAGTGCAGTGCGTCACTGGGTCCATGACGTCTTGTCTTCAATACCAGTGTTACCTTAGTAACCACCAGTAGCATATGTATTGAACCCGGTTTCTGCCCTAAGGTTGAATTATTGGAGGGCTATTTCTTTTCACCCTTTTCTCGTTTCATTTCTTTTTCATTCTTAAACCTCTTCAGTGCTTACCGAGACTTCATAACTAGAACCTTGTTGGGTTTATTCCAGTACTAGCTCAGTCTCAGTCCGCACTCTTCCTATATCTCACTTTTCTCCTTTTTTCATCATACCTAAGGACTTCTACACTATCTAGTGGATTGTTCCTGTGTAGATCCCTCTGGCTCTGGCGGGATCGTGGGAACGAATACCTAACCTAACCATCCTTATAACACCATGCATAAAGTAAATTGGTCGGTCTTTTGGTATTGTTCTTTCCTTCTTGAAACCAATTAAAAATTATTTGGAAAAATCAATCAAGGTACTTGTGATATAATATCAAAGAATTTTGTACCTAGAAATGCTCCCCCTCAACATGTGCATATGATTTTATAAATTGTTTAGCACATGGAGGCAAGAGTTCTTTGAAATAATTTCTTGAGCACAATTTCTATAGAAATAGCCATTTGAATTTCTTTTGGTAAATTCTCCCCCTCAATATGTGCATAGGATATTTGAAATCATTTTATCACATAGAGGAAAGAGTTCTTTTGAAGCACATCCATGATCACAAAAGCCATTAAGAAACCATTCGCTCCCCCTCAATATGTGCATAGATATACGAAAGAGTTTGGCACATATTAGAGAGAACTTGCACTTTGAATCAAAACGATCATCTTTTATCAAATTTCATATTAAATCACAAATTCTCCCCCGATCAAAAATATCAAACCCTTTGAGATTTTGGATCTCAAGTGATTTAATCAGGTTTAGAAAACATGGGAGAAAATGCGGCCTGATTTTAAATACTCATCTTGTTTTTGGATAAATTCTCCTCCTCGATCATGTGCATCATATATTGAAATCATTTGGCACATGGAGGCAGGAGTGCCTTTAAAGGACTAAAACCAATTCCATTTAAACAAATTTGAGATTTAAATCACGATCTCTCCCCTGATATTTAGAAAAGCTTGGGGAAATACGTGGCAAGATTTAATTTTTGAAATAGACCGATAAGGATCAATTTAAAACATTAAAGATTGTTAGTGTCAGGTATGATAGTTTTTAAGAGATTTTTAAGGAAAATAAAACAATTTCACAATCAAAAAAGAACAGAAAAAATTTCATTTTGAAAGATCTTGATTCTAAAGAAAAATCATACCATGACATAACATTAAATCTTTAGATCACCACATTAATACGTACAAACGGACTTGATAGATGAAATATCGATTGAAAATATTTAATTTGAAATCACTTAAGATTTGAAAAAATAAAGTCCGATTGATTTCAAAACTTTGTATCCGATTTATTTTCAAAACAATATTTTTCCATTTTCAAAACAATATTTTTCAAATTTTTAGAAAAATGGTATCATCACAATAATCCTGCACAAAGATACGTTAGGTGGTTGAGCTGCTTTTGTTATTGTTGCTGAAGGTTTGGAAGAAAACCATCTGCTGAAGCAGTGAGACTTCTTACGTTGCATTTTTTCATGCCAACTGAGGTCAAATTAAGCTTCGTTTCTTCATTTGATGATGAAGAAAACCATCTGCTGATGCAGTGAGACCTCTTACGTTACATTTTTTCATGCCAACTCTCCATAGAAGTCAAATTAAGCTCCGTTTCTTCATTTGTCAACCCAAGATATAGTTACCCTTTCCTTTCGGCATCCAATCATCTTCATTTGTGGGATCCGGATCGGTAACATTCTTATGAACCATGATATCTGCATACGTTAGTGGACACACAAACAGATATATGGTGGTCGACATCACCCAAACAGCAATCGACTAATAAAAGTCAATTCAACATATCAATCAGATCATGTAAAGGTATGGGATTTATGTGTTTAACAAACTCTAATCATCTAATTTTAACAATCATATCCTAAATTCCTAGTCCTTCGAGATAGGCAATTATCAATTTTATTTAAGCATGTAGGATAATTAGAAACCCAATAGATGATATAAACTTGAAAAACATTCTCCCCCTCAATCAATGACTCATTTTCTGAAAAGTTTAAAAGCGCTGAAGTCATTGATTGAGTTTGCAAATTTTATAACAACTTTGAATCTGATTGATTTTTCAAGCAACTAATTTACCACCATTTTGTTAAAACAAATATTTTTCTGAAGAATTTTAGAAGGAAAAATATTTGAGTAGGAACAGCAGTCCTTCGACATACTTTCCTCATTTTGTTTTAGGATAAGTGCACGAAATATTTGAAAATTGGTTTAGCGCAGCACTTTCCTTTCTTGAAGAGTGGGTTGCTATCTGAAATAATAGCAAGCCATAGTTTTGAGCATGGGTTACAGTCTGAAGTAACTGCAAGCCATTTTTTTAAGACATGTTTAGAAAGAAATATTTACACCTCCTGCTCGAACTTCATCTAAAGTCCCGTGCCATTATTGAATGACATTTCTAAGACCGTAGATGTTATCGATACCAGAAGACATGCCTTGAGGAAAACATATTTTTGGTATTTTTAAATTTTCTGATTTTTATGGGTTTTTGAAGGTTTTATATTTTTCTATTTTCTTTTTGTTGGTTTTATATTTTTGTATTTTGTTTTTCTGATAAATATATACAAAGAGTAGATGATATAGTTTAAGAAAGATGATGATACAAGTACCGAGATAAGGATATCGAACAACCCCGTTGTAGAAGATAGAAATCGCAATCTCTTAAACTTTCACCACCAAAGCTTCCGAGGCTCTTGCATTGAAGAAAGAAATTGAACCATCTAAAAGTGAGACTTTGGAAGCTTCCCCCCAAACCGAAAATCCTTTAGCTGAGCAGATTCAAAGCTTTCTTTCAAGCTTCCCTTAGCCAGGTGCACAAAGAAGCACACCATTTAACATAAATCCCGCTGCTCCTTTTAAGAACGATAATCGAGGATCTCCATTTGGGGTTATAACATCAAGAAGAAGAACAGCAACATATCATCCCACATTTGAATACATCTTCTCAAATTCCTTTTCCACTGAAGTCTGAATCAATCCATTCCGAAAGGTGTCAAGAAAACAATTCCCCCTAGTAGTTGAATCGATGCAGCCCGTCTCTTAGAATAGAGCTCAAGAACTATCCCGAATCCACATCATGCCTGGAAAGAAAACACCTCCCCAATGTTTGTGGTAAACAGTGGCTTTCTTCCCTGATGATCGTGTATGAAGCTCAAGAACCCGAAGTACACCAATATCCAAGAACTCTCCCGATTACACATCATGCCCGGAGAGAAAACACGTCCCCAATGTTTGTGGTAAACAATGGCTTTCTTCCCTGATGATCATGTATGAAGCTCAAGGGCCCGAAGTACACACATTCCCCAAAGAGAGAACAACCAATAACATTGAAGAAGCAGGCTAAATCACTGATTATCTATGCGGATGACAATGTCTATGGATGTCAACTCCGAAATAAGTGATTATATCTCTGAATCACTGATTAAGCCCTCAAGTGAGACAATTGAGCGCCCCAATGTACACAATTCTCTCTCCCCTGATGATTGCGATAACATCGAGATCATCACACACTTGTGTACCTCTTATATCTTCAGAAACTTTCTCTAACATCTCTTCCCCCACATAGTTGGAATAAGCACTAAACGCCATGAGTCAAACCTTGAGTTTCTCTGCGGTAATGACATTTGTCTTCCCGGGATATCTTCAATCTCTTAGAAGTATTAAGTTCATCAAGTTTACTCGCCATGAGTCAAACCTTGAGTTTCTCTGCGGTAATAACATTTGTCTTCCCGGGATATCTTCAATTACTTAGAAGTATTAAGTTCATCAAGTTTACTCGCGTTTAGATACGTGTCTCCTTCCCCCTTGCTGGTTTTGACACTTTAGAATCAGCAATCATATTATACGCCCAGATACTTGAAATCTTTTAAGAAGAGCACTTATAATATTGTGGGAATCAACTTGCTGATGTAGAATGTGAGCAAGTCTAATTGGGGATTAAATTCGACATTTCACCCTCCCCCAATTAGTGCTCTCCCCTAAACCGACAATCTGTTTGATAAATGCCCAGATTAAGAAGAAGTCTTTAGATCGTTAAATCCAACTCGTCTTTAGTCTTCTAACATGTAGCAGAAAATGTAGAACAGACTGTAGACTCGACCTTCTTCAAGATTGTCCAATTGGGGAATAAAAAGTCAACATCTTCAACTCACCAAATGCATTCCCGTTAACTTTGAAATAGCAAATCCCCTTAACTAAAATCCCTCCCAATCAAACAAGAACAGAAAGATGTTCATCAAAGAAATCAGCCCAGCGACTAGAAGCACTTTGTCATTAAACTCATATCAGCTTGTGAAGATGTCAACCAACGGCTCTTAGATGAAACTCCATGTGAAGATGATCCGATAAGAAGAAGCTCGGTTCTTAGATGAGTTAGGACCCGTTTGACCATTTATTCTCATATATCAATCATCATGCAGTTGTTTCACACTTCTTCTCCCCCTCAAGAATTGCATACGTAGTTGCCATTCTTGATCAAGCAAGTGAATATCTTCAACAATGTAGTCTATTCACACTTCTCCCCCGCAAAATTAGCACAGGATGTCGCCATTGTCATTATAGTTGAGCAAGTGGAATAAGAAAACAATCAACAGTAGCCCGGTTCACTTATTAACTGAAAGCGCGTGGAAAAAGTATGAAGCATGTTGATGAGAATGGTCATTAATGAGAATATTTCTCTTCTTCCGAAGATAAAGCGCACTAACACGTACACTTTTCTTTTCTTTGAGGAAAGAGGCATGAACTGTTGAGTTCAAACGTCATGATGTTGAAGTACGAGGCCTGAACTGATGTGAACAGACGTCATAATCTCTCTCTTTTCAGCTCTCTTGGCAAAACATGTAATCCACCACCATTATCATTCAGTAGGCTCTTTGTCGTGACAACTGATGGAGAAAACCCAATATGATGAATTTGACCCTGAAGTAGAATAACCCAAACTCGTGACTTAAACTTGCACATGTGTAACAAAGAGCGGTGTCAAGAATTCATGCCCATTTGAATCTCTAAGTACTCCATACTCTTCAACCAACCAACCAAAAAGTATTAGACGTATATCACCTCTTGAAAATCCACAATTGAATGTGACACTGAGCACTACAACGTAACTCCTTTAAGTGATAGTTATTTTGTGGTGATAAGAGCCTAATTCCCCCAAGTGGTAAAAAGAAAAGGTAAAAGTCACCCAATAATAACTATATTTCCAAGTCTTCGTTTTTGATAATAAGCTCGAACAAGGATCTTGAAGAATCTTCATCCAACCATCCCCGATACCATCAGATACTAAGTACACTTGCCTGTGATAAATTACTTCAACCTCAAATTAATAATAGTGAATTAACCCCGTTGTCACATCTTCTGATTAAAAGCTCAAATCTAGCCTCCTTTGACGTTTTAATAGAACTATATGATAATGGTTTTCATCTCGACTATGTTTAAAAGCACATAACCCCGTAAAACCATGTAATAACCAAATTGCCATGACGAAAATTCAAACACACATCCAATTTCATAAAGTACACCCTTTTATCCATTCTTTGAAGTAGAGACCATAGCACCCGCATCAAAGAAGATCCCGAAATATGCTTTCCTTTCTCCAGTATGGTTCCATCATTACGGGATTTTACAACTCTATGGTTTAAACCGAGAAATAGTTTCTTTCGCGGGATTTTACAAAACCAAGAATAAACCGTAAGATAGATCTAGAAATGCACTTTACTATTACCAGGATGTTTCCATTGTCACGGGATTTTACAAGTCTATGATTTAAACCGAGAAATAGATTCTTTCGCGGGATTTTACAAAATCAAGACAAAACCGTAAACAATGTCAGCATGAATGTGTTATGACAACTTTGGTTTCAGTGAATATCTATTTTAGGGGAACATGCAGCGGTTCATCAATGGTTCATTATCCAACATCAACATTATCAACAACCATCCAATAAACACTTTGGTAAACACATTATTCACGCATTCTGTTGGCAAATGTTGTGACCACCTAGAGAAGTAAACCCGATATACCAAACTTGATCATGAAGTAAAATTCCCCAGATTTGTTACTTAAACTTGTACTAATCCTTGTGAAGAAGAAACGGTGTACCCAATGTACAAAACCTCTTGACATATCCTCAACTGCGTGAGGCACCGTAGTGATAGTTACGTTGTGGGTAAAGTGAGAAAGAATCACAAATGAAACTAAATATCCAAGTATTTATCACACTCTATAAATGCCCAAACAAGTCATCTTCGCGGAATGGTAGAAAGAAAGAAGACGAAATAAGTAAACGTGCCCGGAAAACCTCACTTCAAATCCAAATAAGAAATACCGTCCAAACAACCCCGTATTCAACCTAGTTCCAATAACAATCCAAGCCGTGACATAATACCTTTCGTGAAAATGCATAAACCAAAGTATTGCCCGCACAACACAACAAATCACAACAACAACTCAAAACATCAAATCTCATGTTTCAAATCTCATTATCAAAAATAAGCATTCGATCCAATAATCCATTAAGCCCATTCCAATCCAATCCAATTCAACTCCGGCTCATCATTAATATTTTGGATTTATAATGAGGGTTCAACATTTTCGATAATATTCAAGATCAATCAAACGTGTGTTCTCGAGAAAGTGTAATCCAACCATCCGTGAAATTTAGCTCAGGCCGTGTATCTGTGTAACCTCCGTGAAAATTATACCAAAAATACCACATTTAAGCAAATATATCAAAAAAGTGTATCCAAAATTTTGTAAAGAAAATTCGGGTGGACAATTTTTGAAGATATTCATGCGTTAGAAAACATCAGCTCAACCATGACACAATTCCAACAGCCCACCAACCAAAACAAAACAGAAAGCCCAATCGTCCAGTCTACAAAACAAAAAAAATACAGTCCAAAAAAAAACCCCGATCCATGAGAATCCAACCAAATCCGGTTATATAAGATAACCCTATTATCTCATTTCATATATAATCCTAAAATTTCTCAACTTAAACCCTAATATCTCTAATATTCTGCCTCCCTCCTCACATATCCAAAAAAACTGCATCTCTTAACCCTAATCAAAAACACTAAGAATACGCCACCATTAGTTAACAATTATCCAAAATGATTCACACATCATCCAACACATTCGAATCCCATAATTATCTCAACAAATTTGACCTAATCACCACTTCTTAAACATAATATGCAGCAATAATCAACACAAGACCTCGCCATAGGGATGGCAAGAGGACCTTTAAACGTACCAAAGACGTATGCCACAGGGATGGTTAAGGTAATGACCGGCTTCAAGATCGTTAGAGGGTCTCGGGTAAGGTTTAATTGTTTGCGTTTTTCTGTTTTGATTGTGGTCATGAACGAAAGAAAGATAGAAAGTGACACTCTTGTCATATTTCTCACTTTATATTCGAATAGAATCACAAGTCATTGATCTATGATGTTTAATGGTTCAATTATAACATCTTTAACAGATTCAAAAAGTAGTTCCTAGAGTGAGATCATTTGTATTTTCCTTTTGAGTCTTGCATTTGAGATGGAGTTGATGATGGGAATAGGATAGTTTTGGATATGTTGGTTTTTGGTCATGATTGTAGGACATCCTTTTCGATTTCATTTACTTAAAAATGGACTGATGATGGTATTTAAGCACTGAAGTCATGAGTCATGAGTTAACTCGCATCTTGACTCAATAGTCAAGGTACATTATAAGCTCAACTCGCTTAATTTAGAGACCAGACAAGTCGCTGTATTTCAGTAAACACAAGTCGCTACATTTTTATACAAGTCGTTGCACCATTCTTTATGAGTCAAGTCACTAGATCATGAGTCAAGTCGCTAGATATGAGTCAAGTCGCTAACGACAACACAAGTCGCTATACTAAGTCAAGTTGCTACCAGACTTTAAGTACACAACTCGTTGCATTATACCCAACTTGCTTTTGACTCAATAGTCAAAAGCAGTATATGCACAACAACTCGCTTCCTGTTTATCTTTACATCACAAGTCGCTAACCATTATCCAGACACAACTCGCTACTTGGTATCAAGTCGCTAATGATACATTGAATATGGACTGTTAGACAAGTCGCTATGAAGAACCATATGACCATTTTATCCGACCAAGTTCCAACCATATTGATACCAACCCCAGAAATCTGCATAAAAATATATCATTTTGACCCATGTTTGACTGCAAATATGACTGTTTGACCACCATAACTATCAGTTGACCACAAGTTTTTCACAGAAATTGGTAACAAAAAATTGACTTAATGGTACTGTTTGGACAAAAGACACGAAACAGATATTAGCAACAATAGGCCACTTGACAATTTAAGAAACTGATTTACCAAAAAGGGATACACAAAACTAGTTAAAAACTGATATCACAAAGAAGTAGGAAAAAAATATTTTTCCGACACAAAAATGGTACAATATCAGTTAAAAACAAGTATTCGAGCCATAATAAAACATCAAAACACAACAACCTTGGCTCTGATACCATTTGTAGGATCGTAAATATTATGTGTTATGATGATTCGGGTGGTCTTGGATGATGGAAATACATGTTAGCCATTTAGAGAGTGAAAGGATAAGAGAGGGTGTTCTTGGTAGAGACTTGGTGTACAAAAATATGAAAGGTTAGATTAGAAGCACCACCCCTTCCAAGGATGGAAGGGGTATTTATAGTTACAAATATAATGACCTCCTATCGGCCTGTGGATTAGGCATACAGTGGGTAAAGGCCCGTCCTTCCTCCACGGTGTTACACTAAACTAAACTACGCCAAAAACTAACTAATTGACTACTAAATAACGTAAATAACGACACGTCTACGAGCTAACAATTGCTAGACCATAATTGGGGTGACCGACACTTTAACATGGAATTTCTAATTCCTAACAGTGCAATATATTGGGAACGGGAACTCCAGAAGGAGATTGGGCTTATGAAAATAGTTTACAAGAAAACAGAAACATCGATTTCAAATACTAAATGTAAAAAGAAAATATTAAGAAATCATGTTGACCGACTCTTGGAAGATGTTATCTGTGCTGATACCATAAATGTTGTGTTACTACATACTGTTGCATATGCATTTGATTATATCACAGTTGATTCTGTTGAAAATGTTGAGAATACCGATAATGTGTCACAAATCAAATTTTTGAAAATTGAAAATGAGCGATTGTTAAATGAGATTTCCAATGCAAAATGTCGTCTTTAATGGTGTCAAAAAAATTGTAAAAATTGTGAACTTGCTTTGCAAAACAAGATCAACCAGTTGCATTCAAAATCTCTTGATCCAAAAATAGAACAACTAGATGATGAAAACGTGTCTTTAAAATTTCAAGTTTCAAAATATGAACAAGAAATTGCCAAAGTCAAAATAGAATATGGTGTCATATTTGATTTGCTCAAAAAGAGTCGTGCTCAAGCGTCAAAAGATGCTGATGATCATCTTGCATATACCAAAGAAGTTTTACGAAATAATGGAAACACTCGTTCTGAAAATCAAGATTTGTTACACAATATCCATGACTTAAAAGCAGAATTGGTGAAACTTAAGCAAGATAAGATTAGTAACACTAATTTACTTGCCTCAGGAATGTTTAAAATTTAACTAGAACGCCTAATGACAAACCACAAGATACTAATGTGCTTCCTTCCACTGAAACAGGAATAGTTGCCTCTTTTCCCAATGTTAACACTTCACAGCTTAAGAGCAAAATAAGGAAGAATAGGAAGTTGCAACGTAAGAGAAGAACAATAAAGACCTCTGAAGTAGAAGAACACCTTAGGACTTTGAATAAAACTCAAGTTGCATCCACTTTATACATTGCATTAGAAAAATGTAATAGTAAAAGTGATGTAACGAATGCTGAACCTTTAAGTACTTTGAATGTTTTGTTTGAAGCATCTTGTGTTGGTTGTCGTAAAAGCATGTTTTCTGGTTGTCATGATAAATGTGTTGCTAATGCTATCTAATCTCGTAAGCGAAACAATAGAAAACAGAATACCTCTAGGCCCACTAATGCTTCTAAGTTTGTGCTAGGTAAACCACCTACTAATGTTTCTGCTACGACCATTAATGTACCCATAGAACCCAC
Source organism: Chrysanthemum makinoi (assembly GCA_910596185.1). Lineage (NCBI taxonomy): Eukaryota > Viridiplantae > Streptophyta > Magnoliopsida > Asterales > Asteraceae > Chrysanthemum > Chrysanthemum makinoi. The sequence goes on from OU343224.1 coordinate 298,375,751, forward strand.
TTCACCTCTTAGGAAGAGAATATCACCTAGTGCATTCACTAAGAAAAAAGCTAAGACTAGTTGGACTTGGAAGAGATGGTTACAGAACATACCAAGCTTTAAATGGATTCCCAAGATCATTAACATGTGTATGTCTAATGTAACTATAACGAAACCCTCAAACTCTTTGGGTTCCACCTCTACTTCTATTCCATCTGTGTCATCTGTGTGTAATGCAGGTGATACAGATCATCCTCTGGATTGTTGATAGCGGATGTTCCCGGCACATGATAGGCAATCTCAAACTGTTATCAAACTTTATCTCAAAGTTCATTGGCACTGTCAAGTTCGGGAATGATCACTTCGCAGCTGTCATGGGCTATGGAGATTACATCAATGGGAACATTGAAATTAGTAGAGTTTCTTATGTGGAAGGTCTCGGTCACAATCTCTTTTTAGTCGGTCAATTTTGTGATGGAGATTTGGAAGTTGCTTTAGGGAGAAAACTTGTTTCATTTGTGATCTACAAGGACACGATCTTATGTCTGGAAACCGCACATCAAGTCTTTACACAATCTCAATGCAAGACATGATTACTTCATCTCCCATTTGTCTACTTTCTAAGGCAACATCTACAAAATCCTGGTGTTAGCCTTAATAGTTTTTATTAGAAGTGATGGTCATTCACGTTTAGGAACTTTGTAACGTGTGTTAGATATCATGATAGAATAGTCAACGGGCTCGTGGATTGGACTAAGCTAAATGGGTACTAGTTATGTAAGGCTTGCCTTTTATCCAATCCAACCCATGTCCAAGCCCACGAAGCCCATAAGAAAGCCTTTAGGGCATCAAGTCCCTTGGACTATAAATACCCCTCAAAGTCTCATTTGAGGGGTGTGCTTGAAAGTGTGTGTGTGTGTGTGTATTTTCTCTCTCAAGGAATATACAACTTTATTGTGTTTATCTTATCATCTCACATAAACGGTTTTATAAACATCAAGTCACCATCTCATCTTTATCTTTTCTTTCTTTTACGTATATGTTTGTGTTTGGGTTTCACGAGTTCTACGCATAACTTTGGTTAACGTGGGTACTTTGTGATAAGGTTGATATATCGTAGTGGTCCTACACCTGGCTATGGCACCGTCGTCTTTCACACTTAAACTTTCAAACCATAACCAATCTTGCACGTTACAAACTTGTTAAAGGTCTCCCAAGATTTCGGTATTCTAAAGATCATCTATGCTCAACTTGTGAACAAGGGAAAAGCACTCGTGCTTGCTTTCCTTCAAAGGTGGAACACAGTTCCCAGCATGTGCTTCATCTTCTTCACATGGATTTTTGTGCAGACGATTAATGGCAAATGCTACATTCTAGTAATTGTTGATGACTACTCAAGATGGACTTGGGTTTATTTTCTTCGAAGCAAAGATCAAGCTCCACAAATGATCATCACCTTTCTCACAAAAATTCAAGTCCAACTCCGGAACACAATCCGACAAATCAGAACAAACAAAGGAACTGAATTTGTGAATCAAACTCTTCGTGAATACTATGAGAAAGTGAGAATTGAGCATCAAACATCTATTGCGCGAACACCAGAACAAAATGAAGTTGTTGAAAAACGAAACTGTACGTTAGTAGAAGCTGCAAGAACAATGTTGATAAATGCAAAACTTCCAGATTACTTGTGGGCTGAAGCCGTGTCAACTGCATGCTACACTCAGAACTGTTCTATGATCACTAAACGCCACAACAAAACACCTTATGAGCTTATCCACAACCGCAAACCGAATTTAAAACACTTTCATGTATTTGGTTCTCTTTGTTACCCAAATAATGATCGTGATGACTTTGGTAAGCTCAAGGCTAAAGCTGACATTGGAGTCTTTGTTGGATACTGTGAAAACTCTAAGGGATAACGAATCTAGAATCGTCGTATAAAGGAGATTATGGAAACGATTCATGCCAATTTCGACGAGCTTACAGAAATGGCTTCTGAGAAAAACAGCTTGGAACCCGGACATAACTATCTAAACTTCCCCCAAACCCCTTCATCAGTTGAACCAAGCCTACAGCTTACTCGCCGTCAAATGGAACAGCTATTTGCTCCTCTGTTTAGTGATGATAATGACCAACGTGCTCCAGATGTATCAAATGTTTCAGCTGCTCAACCTGATAATAATCCAATACCTGATACACCTGAAACAACAACAATTGTTGACGAAGCACCTCCAATTGATTCTACAACAACAGCGGAACAAACCGCATCCAATGACGCTGAACCAGCTGATGATCTTGAGAACCAAGAAGTACCTACACCTGCAGATTATGATCCAAATGCGTTCTTCAATCCTTTTGCTAATGAATCTGCCACTTTTGATGTTGCAGAATCATCCACAAGCCATTTGAATCCTCCTAATCTACCCAATATATATCAACATCAACCCTCCACACATCATTAGACTAAAGACCATCCTCTTGTGAACATCATTGGAAACCCGAATCAACCAATCGTAACTAGACAACGCCTTCAGACTGACGACGAACGTTACATTTATGCACTTACCATTTGCCAATCTGAACCCAAAAAGATTAAAGAAGCAATGACTTATGACAACTGGATTGAATCCATCCAAGAAGAACTTAATCAGTTTAAACGTCTTGAAGTATGGGAATTGGTTGAAAAACCAACAGGGGTCTATGTTATTGGTCTTAAATGGATTTGGAAAAACAAGTTGGATCTTTGAAGGTATGGTTATCAAAAATAAGTCACGTCTGGTGGCTAAGGGTTATAGACAAGAAGAGGAGATTGACTTCGAGGAATCATTCGCACCGGTTGCTAGACTTGAGGCTGTACGGATCTTTCTGGCATTTGCGGCTCACATGAACATCACGGTCTATCAGATGGATGTCAAAACCACTTTTCTGAATGGTAAACTGAAGGAAACGGTCTATGTTAGTCAGCAAAAATGATTTGTTGATCCAGAGTTCCCTAATCACTTCTACAAACTGAACAAGGCTCTCTACGGTCTCAAACAAGCCCCTCGGGCATGGTATGATGAGTTGTCATCCTTTCTTCTATCTCATAATTTTGTTAAAGGATCGGTCGACCCAACACTGTTTATACAATATCACGAGGAACACATTTTAATCGTTCAAATCTATGCGGATGACATCGTTTTTGGGTCAACACATAAAAAGTACTCAAACGCTTTTTCAAAACTTATGAACAAATTTTGAAATGTCAATGATGGGTGAACTTACGTTCTTCCTAGGACTGCAAGTTCATCAACCACCCCGTGGTATTTTCCTAAGTCAGTCCAAATATGCTCTTGAATATTTAAACAAACATGAAATACAAAGCTGTGATACCTATGCCACACCTATGGCACATACCAAGAAACTGGACGCTGATTTGCATGGGAAATTGGTTGACCCTACCAAATATGGAAGTATTATTGGGTCTCTCATGTATCTAACAGCCAGTAGACCTGACATTGTATTTCTTGTATATCTTTGCTCCCGTTATCAGTAGCGACCAACTCAAACTCACCTCTCTGAGGCTAAAAGAATCCTACGATACATCAAGGGAACCATTAATTTGGGGATTTGGTATCCGAAGGATTCTGGTGTTGAACTAATAGCTTTTCAGACGTTGATCACGCAGGTTGCTTAGATTCTCGGAAAAGTACTTCAGGTGCTCTACAATTTCTTGGTGATAAATTGGTGTCATGGCAATCGAAGAAGCAGGATTGTACATCGTTGTCATCAACTGAAGCCGAATATGTAGCCATGTCTGCGTGTTGTGCTCAAGTCATTTGGATGAGAACACAACTCAAATATTATGGTTATGTATTTGACAGAATACCTATGTAATGCGACAATCGAAGTGCTATTTCAATATCATGCAACTCTGTTCAACATTCAAAGTCCAAGCACATCGATCTTCGATATCATTTCATAAAGGAGCATGTGGAAAAGGGTACCGTTGAATTATATTTTGTGGGTACTAAACACCACATGGCGGATCTTCTCACCAAAGCCTTAGCTCTGCTAGGTTTACTGATTTATCCACCGGATTGGCATGAGGTGTTTAACTCCAGAGGAACTGGACGAACTTTTAACACAATCTTAAAACCAATCAAACACCAAAACCTCTTTTGTAAATAATTTGTCAAAAACAAAATAGAAAAATATAAAATTTGATAAAATTCAAAAAATATTCTTCTATCTAAATTCTTCCAACATTGCAAGTACAATTCTTCCGTCAACACTTTGCTCTTTCAAACATTTCATTATTTTCTCGGACAAGTGTTGAGGGGGAGAATGTAAATAATTTTCTGTTTCATAAAACCTTGTACTTGCATGTTACGCAAAATTGGTTGTATCTTTGATAACGGTGGATACGCTTCTTGTTTTATAACACTCCTCGGACATAAATTTGTAAAATTTCACAATTTATAAAGTCAAGGGGGAGTGTCGTCAAGTTTCTTTCCAAACATCACGTTTTGCTTAACCAACATGGAAGTTATGGGCCGTGGTTGAAAATGGTTGAGGTGGAGGGGCTATACTTGTCAAAAAGTTAAAACTTTCTTTTACAAAATCACCACTTAACTTTTCTTCCACATTTATTTCTATCATTAATACTTTCACCAAACCAAATCCACGCCTAACATTCAACACATAAGTTCGTGCTACAAAACGTAAATTTGTAAGTTGTTATTGCTTTATTGTGTGATTCCAAACAATGGTTTTTAATATCTTTCAAAACGAACGGTTTGATTTTGTGTTATGAGTGATTGTATGTTTATATGCATACGCGTAAGAACATATGATTTGATAATGATGTTTTTGTGAAATGGTTAGTGTCAAAAGTCTTTAATATCAATCCTAAATCTATTTCCTACATCAAAGTCAACCCAGAAACTACATTTAATCATTTTTGAAAGTTAGGGTTTATGCGTGGATTTGGGTATTTTCAATTGGGAGTGTTTTAGGACAATTAGTTGATTGAGATATGTTGGATACATGTTTAATTAACCAAATACATCACTGAAGCCAACCCAGAAACACTAAATCTGCATAATTAGACTTTAGGGTTTATGAGTAAGTTGATTTGGGTATTTTTGATTCAAGAGGTTTTAGATGTTAAAACTTGTTACAAACAACTCATATGGCTTCTAAGACTTCCCATAAATCATTTTCTTCATTTTCCATGGCTAGATTTCTTACGAGTAGGAATTGACTCTAGGGTTTATACTTACGCATAACTTGGTTCCTTCGCGTAACTGGACATAACTATGATTCCATGTGATTATTGAAAGGGTTTGAATAAATTGTTAATTGGAATGATATGATTGATTTATTTCAGGCTTCTACGCGTACCAATTCAGAATCAAGATTATAAACGGATTCTATGCTTATGGAACACCTTACGCGTAGATGTTACGCATAAGAGAAATCTTACGCGTAAGGGTCTACAATGGGACTACGCGTATCCTGTGAAGGATATGCGTAAACTTGGACTCTTACGCATAAGGCTTACTCTTACGAGTAAACCTTACGCGTAAGCCCCCAACCTACGCTTACGCGTAAGCTTCATGCTAAGAGCCCATTTCTACGCGTAAGCTTTCTTACGCGTAAGAGTGACTCCTACGCATAAGCTTAATCCTACGCGTATGGTTACACTGTTTACGCATAAGCTTACTATCCTACGCCTAAGCCAAAATTGTATCTAAATTTATGAAATGTTACGCGTACAAACTTGTAATAAGTTACTCATAACGTCACAAGACCAAAATGTCACTAATAAGCAAAGTAATTAAAATGTTGTGTGAATAAGTAAAAAAATTTGGACTTTAAAATTCAAAATTAAGATACTTACGTAACTTATCATGACAACTTTGGACTATTGGACAAACAAGTGACTTTGGACTCGTAACATTCATTAACATAACAAATTCAATAAATTGGACAATAAAATCAACTTTTGACTAACATAATGTCTTTCGATATGTTGGTTCTTTTGTCTCAATACCTTTCAGATCACGATATGGACGTCATCATGGAAAATGTTAACGCACCAAATGAGCTCACAATGGAAGATATATTCCCCACTGATTACAACATGAAAATTGGAAAGAACAACCTCAAGGTCGACTTTGAGAACTTCACCTGCTCAGAGTCTTCATGCAGGATTTCTGTGGACATACTCAAAACTCATCCATACAACAATATGCTCACCAACTCAGCAACTGTGCACGAAATTTACATTCATCAATTCTGGCACACAATGAAGAAGGTTGAGGGTTAAGATGCTGTCACAGTGACTCTCAGTGATAAGGATGTCACCGTCATTGTAGCAGATCTGTGCACAATTCTTCTTCTGCCCGCTATCCAACCTGCTGAGTATGTACCAATTCCAAGTGAAGAGGCTACACTACAATTCATGGTCGATCTTGGATATGATGAAGCTGCTGGAATAATTATCAAGCGCTCCTCGGTCGATTTAAAGAACATTCATCAACCGTGGAGGACCTTGTACATCATGATCACTAAGTCTGTTTCTGGAAGAGACAGTGGTCATGAGCATCCTAAACTCATGCACTTGCAAACCTTTTAGGGCATGATCAACAAGCAGCACATCGACTTTGCCAGTCTGATATGGGAAGACATGATGTCCCATCTCAAGAAGCCCGGGACAAAGGTTCCTTTTATCAGATACACTAAGCTGTTGATCCAGAACATTCTCGGGAAAAATCGGGACATTCCCTTGAGACTTAACGACCCCAACAATCATTCTATGTTGTATGAGCCCACGTTAAACATTGTCAGATTCAAGGACTCCTCAACAAAGAAACAAGGTGAAATGCTCCTTGATTGTCTTCTCATCGATGATATGAAAAGTTTACCATCGAATCGTTGATATCTTGAAGCCGTGAGTAAGGGCAAATTCGGGTTCATGGATGAAAAGAATTCTGCTGTTCTAGTCAAGAAGACCAGAAGATCAGGCAGCGCTGGAAGTGTAGAAAGCACTGGGAGTGCCCTCAAGTATCCTAAGAGAAATCCACCTCGCAAAAGAAAAGTCCCATCTAAGGGTGCCATCTCTAACCCTAAACCCGCACTCAAACTTAAGGACGAAGACATTGAGGATACATAGTTTGATGAGGTGGTTCGCTATTCTAAATCCGCTACTGATGAAACGACCTCGTTGAGGTCCGATGACCAACCACTTAGTCCCAAATCAGACAAGGGAAAGACCCCAGTTGCAGAGGCAGAAGAAGAAAGCTCTGATGACGAACCTAAGGATGAAGAAAGAGAATACCACAAGACTCTCAAAGAGATAAGGTTAAAGCATGCTGCTACTGAATTTCATCGTCAACAAACCAGAGGCCCTTGAGATTCCAGTGGTGGTGCACTTACCATACCAGTTCGTGATGCCGTTAATTAACCTGATAAGCGAACTTGTGCCACTACTAAGGAATCAACAGAGCATCAACAGCTAAATTATGAAGTTCCGTTTACCGTTGAAGAAGAAGAGGAACAAGAAAATGATGAAAAGATCACTGATGAAGATGTTGAGCAAGCAGCCAGGGAAAAGGCTGAAGAAGAGGCTAGGGAAAAGGCTGAGGAAGAAGCTAAAGCTCATGAAGAAGCTGATAATTATCTTCTAGATAATCCTGAACACAACGCTGGAGAAACTTCTGAGCCACCAAAAGACCCAGAGCCATATCATGACTCATCCTCATCTGATTCATCATCTCATTCATCACCACCACCATCCAAAGATATTACCACCAAATCATCATCCTGATCACTCAAGAAACCTACCGACACTTGGGCATCACGGGCCAAGACCAAGATTTTCAAGGCTGTCAGGCAAGCAAGGAAACGAAACGTGGTCAACAAGAAATTCAATCAGCTTGCCGACAGAGTTAATTTATTTCAAAATGTGATAAACGAGTTCTCGGTTGAAAGAGAACAGATCCAGAAATTTCTCAACCGAGATATACAGGGTGAAATGGACAAGACGATTAGCGACTATACTCATAAGTTTCTTATCGACACCGTCCCTGAAGTCACAAAAGAGATGTTCGCCAGACAACTCTATCTACATCTGATGTCGTTGGTCAAGCATACACTGTCAACTACACCTGCGGTCATGGAAATCAAACCAGTTCCTCCTCCTGTTGTCACTGATGCAGAATTGATCTCTAAGCTGGTTATGAAAATGTCTCAACGGTCTGCAACTTTCACTTCTGACGAAGCAAGACTTTTTGAGGCATTAATGGCATATCAACTCATGACATCTTGTAAAGATTCGGCTGGTCAAGTTAAGCGACCAAGAGATGATGACAATGCAGGCAAGGATTCCGAGCCTAAACGTCAAAAGAAAACAAGCGAATCCTCTTCGATGCCTCCATCACCCCAAATGACCACCACCACCACAAGAACTGCTCAACGACCTCCTACTTTTGATAAACCTCAGGACTCTGAGTCTTCATCGCCATCAAAGAAAACCGGTGATCATTTCCAATACACTTGTGGTGACGACGAAGAGATTCCTGAGCCTCAACAACAGCCCCCCTATCCGACATCAACCAAGCAGCGTAAAGAATCATCCTCCAAGCCTAAGCAGAAAAGGTCAGCATCAGTTGTATCATGGCTAGATGAAGATAAAACTAAAGAATATGAATGGTTCTCCAAGCTTGTTGATGCCACCCCTCAATTACCGGAAGGCCAAGAACCGGTAGATGGTCGAACCATGGAGCATGTCAAGATTATATAAGAAAAGTTCAAAGTAAAGAAGATGATGAAGGGAGAATTACGCTGAATCAAGAACGATGCGTTTCAACTGCTTAAGGACAACTCCGATAGTGCTATTGAAGTCAAATATCATCTCGACAACATCGCACGAGCTATGTCCAACAATATTGATTGGCTCAACCCTGAATCTAACATCGACTTCACAAGACCTGACAAGACTCCTTACTACACTGACTGGACCAAGCCACTACCAACCATTGGCCGACCTGATCAACAAAGGATTCCCTACCAATACTTCTTCAACAACGACCTAGAATTTCTTCAACACGATAGTAATGTAAGCATGAAATACGCTACCTCACTCACCTTCAACATCCCGGCAGCAGTCTTCTCTGATAATGTTGCCATCAAGGAAGAAGCCACAAGAATGTTTGTTGATAATGTGGTAAATTATGACCTCGATGCACAGTATGGAATTCATCATTGGCTTGAACGAAGAAGACTATACTACAGAAGTTGCCAGGTACTAAATCAAACAAAGAGTTGTACAGTGACAAATGGATCGTTGCTATAATGAATGTCAGTCTGGCTACAAAGTGGGATTACTCATTCCTGGAAGAAATCAAAGTCAAACGCCAAGACGAACAGGAATATGATTTTACCGAAGTTGATTTTCCAAGATTGTCGCTCAACGACATTGAAGACATGTATCTGGCTAAGGTACAAGGTCGAATGCGACATTTCTCCACCAACATCCAACTGCAGTACATCAAGTCCTTGTTGATATTCATAAGAAGCATCGTCATCCAAGAACGTGTTGAAGACCTTTAACTTGCCGTTGAATCATACCAGAAAAGGGTCAATCTCACTAAACCGTTGCTCCACTTTCCCGATATTAACCAAGTCTCTCAGTACACCATTCTTAAGAAACCAAAGTTTGGCGTCGTTTACTGCAGTGAACTTCACCATAACTGTTTCATGGCGTGCAATGAGCTTCACAAATTTTGTGATAACACTCTGAAGAAGGTTCGTGACGTGTTAGTGTATCGGTTAAAAGAGATTCATGAAGGCATTGGGTCGAAGAAGCAGTGGAATTCCAGAGAAAAGAGGGATGTCAAGAAGTTTATCAAGAGGATTGATGAGAGGTTGTTTCACCGGGATCAGATGCGGAGATTAGAGAGCTTTGTAGCTGGAAGAGAGAGCTTCACTCTTACGGGCTATCAACGTCAAGAGAGAACTCCTGGTGTCATTGAAGGAATGCCTGGTACTCCTTAATTATTTCTTTGATTGATATTTGGATGATTTGATCTGTATAATTGACTATGGCTTGTGCACATATAATAGTGTACAACCCGTTATTTTAATGAAAGGACCCTTTGGTATGCTTCAGTGCCACAATCCTATAAAAGGAGCGAAAGCTTCTTATTTTTGAGTAAAACTAATCAAAACTTTCATTTTTCAAAGTTTTGCTCAAAAGAACAAGTACTTCCCCTTATTTTTTCAAAACCTCAAAAGTTAATATTACTTGTTGAGGGGGAGTATTTGCTAAAAATATTTGTTCACAAATTGTTCTTCGTGGAAACTTCCCACAAAACTCAAAATGGTCATATTCGATATCAAAATTTTGTCAAAAATAACATTTATATGCCATTTTTTAGGGGGAGAAAAATTGTGTGATACGAATATGTTGGTAAATGTGATTGAATCTTTGTACTAACCCATGAATTGACAAGATCTGAACTGTCATACATCAAAAAGATTTGTCTTCAAAGACTTATCCAAGTAGATTGTACCTATTCGAAAATCTCTTGATAGACATGAACTTTGACGGGTTTGACAACCTTTCGAGGTTTGTCCACACCTTCAAGATAGTAATTAGAGCTAGTTGTCACCTAAAAGCTGACAATGTAACTCTTTAACTATGCAACGTATCCGTGTCTCGCGGGGAATAGTCTATCTTGAGTCGATCAATTCAAAAGTGCGAGCTCTACCCTCACTATGTAGATTTCTGTCAAAACACTTGAGCACATGTGCAGGGGGAGTATTTCTAAAAATACAAAACTCTCAAAGTGTTACAAAATGTTTTCACTCATAAACACTTTGAGAGATTTTTGAGAAAATGGTTTTATGGCAACTTAGGATAGTCATGGAGTTATAAGGTGACTAAGGTTAGGAATAACCGTCCTATGATCCGCCAGAGCCGGAGGGATCTACCCAAGGACACCACAAATAGTTAGAATCAAGAAGTCCTTAGGTATGATTATAAAAAGGAGAAAATGAGAATCGGAGAAAGAAGGAGTTGAAGAATTAAAATGAAAAGTAAAGAAAAGGGTGAAAAGAAATAGCCCTCCAAAATTGCTCAACTTAGGGCAGACACCGGGTTCAATACATATGCTATTGGTTGTCACTAGATGACACCGGTATTGAAGATTAAAGTCGTCATTGACCCAGTGATGCATGCACTAAACCTTCTTAGCTACTCAAGTTTCTCTCAACAGAAGCATGTTTCATTCTCACGCGGAACCCTACGCAAACTATCAGCCTTCTCTTAGAGATTGCTGCTATTAAAGAAGCAGACCCTCTCCCTAGTCTCTGCTCAGGAAAACCAAAGCGCACTATTGAGTCTAGAGCCACGAGATGCATCAAAAGATGTCTTAGGAACACTTGACATTTCATCACTTATTGTTCAACATTAAGGACGAAAGTGATAACATTATCGAGTCCTTCACAGATCTTAGCAATCTGTCAAGAACATTTATGAGGGGTTCATAATTGTGATCCTCAGTGATTAAATGGAAACTCCTGCCAGGGTCAACATCAAACAGCCCAGACAGCAGGTCACTTCAGTAACTCCTTGTGGGTTACGCTTAGTGTTGTCTTAAACGGTCTACAGTCGTGGGGTGATACTTTGGTGTACCTCAGCGACTCTCCTGAACTGTAGGTGTACATCAGTACATCGTGTTATCCTACTTGAGGGACTCCAGTTCAGGAACAACCTTTGCAAGAATTAGAGATGTGTTTTCATACTATCCTGTTAACACGCTCGAAGTTCGAACTTGTAAGTGCTGGAAATCCCGCTAAGGAGATTCATTCAAGAATCGAGTCCTGAAGATGTGGGTCATTACTTGAACTTGTTCAATGTAATGCCAACTGTCCCTTATGGGATTCGGGCGGCTGATTCGCCCGACCAAGGTGAATGGAATCAAGACATTCATCATAAGAACAATCGTAGTGGTCAATTCTCTAAGAAACGACCAAAGTGACCGATTGGTGTTTATCACTAACCAGTTCTTGTGTTTTCTTCTTATGGATGCTCCTGGGAGATGATCGTGCAGATTCTCCACATGCTCATACCAACAACAACATAAATTGAAGTTCTCTCAAAAGGCAAGAAAAAATTCAAAATGATTCCTCGTCAGAACCAAAGAATCTACAAAGTTTAAAGACTAAAGAGAACTACATCAACACTGAAATCCAACGTCAAAGAGCGTATGAGCATGTTGGAGAAGGACGTGAAGACACCTGAGCAACGAAGCAGACCTGATACAGATTACAACCACATAACATCACCATATCCACACCAGAACCAAGAACAAAGATAGAGATGTCAAAGCTGAAAACTTCTAAGAAAAACAAGATCCTCACACTAGGGAGATTGTTGGAATCAAGACACTTCTTCTCACAAGAAAAAAGAATGTCAGAAGACGTCAAAGCAACTATTACATCCGCACCAACAACTTTTCAAGATTACTGAAGTCATTAATTACTGAAGTGTTTGTAATCAATATGTAATAGGTTTCTTAATTAGGATTTTATGTTTGTATTAATGGCAACACTTATGTAGAAAGCACATAAGCCTTGGCCCATTTCAAATAAGGAAGGAAGGGAACTTGTAGTGATGCCTTAGTCCCTTCCCCTATAAATACATTTGCAAACCTTCATTTGAAGGTTGGTTGTTCACTTTACACTTATATCCTACGCATATCCTTTATCATTCATACGTGTATTTTTGTTTTGTGTTCATCTGATCTCTCTCCATCTATATTTCTTACATATTGATGCTTGTGTTACATTATGGTGACCTAACATTGACACCCTACAAGGTCTGCATCTGTATATGCTGTTAGTGACATATTGGTGTCCTTCGGATACCAAAGTCCCGTGTTAATGGTTCCTTGGAGTTACCGAAAACCCGTTTAACCGCTTCAAGGTGCTTTTCGGTAGGCTTAGCCTGGTATCAAACACACATGCATACAACGAACATAATATCAGGTCTACTGGCTGTGAGGTATATAAGGGATCCAATCATACTTCGATATTTTGTTTGATCAACCATGATCTCTGAGTGGTCCTCATCCAGTTTTGTGCGCTCTACCATGGGAGTGTCAACAGGGTCACAAGTATCAAATCCAAATTTCTTTAAAATTTCATTTGCATATTTAGGTTGATTAATAAAAATGCCTCCGGGATTTTATGAAATTTGTAATCCCAATAAAAATGACATTTGTCCCATCATGGACATTTGAAATTTGGAGCCCATTTCCTTTGAAAAACGGTCACATTCATTTGGGTCGGTCGAGGCAAAAATAATATCATCAACATAGATTTGAACATGAATTAAGTGTTTGCCTGACTTTCTGGTGAACAATGTGGGATCAACTGCTCCTTTGCTGAATCCGTTGGTTAAGAGAAACTTTGACAGTTTATCATACCCAGCCCTTGGAGCTTGTTTCAAGCCATAAAGAGCCTTCTTCAAGCAATGGACCTGAGTAGGATGTTCTGGATCCACAAAACCTTCAGGCTGACTGACATAAACTATTTCTTTCAGATCTCCATTAAGAAATGCAGTCTTCACATCCATCTCATAAACCACCATGTTCTTACTAGCAGCATTAGCCAAGAAGATTCTGATTGCCTCGATACGTGCAACTGGAGCAAATGATTCCTCAAAGTCAATACCCTCTCTTGACGATATCCTTTTTCAACTAGTCTTGCCTTGTTCTTCAACAAGTCACCATGCTCATCAAGTTTTACTTTGAACATTCATTTGAGAGCAATGATCATAACACAGTCAGGAGCAGGTACCAATTCCCAAACATCAAGTCGATCGAACTCTTGAATTTCTTCTTGCATTGCATTGAACCAACTGTCTTCTGACATTGCGGTTTTTACATCTTTTGGTTCGACCATTGATAGGATGGAATTGAAAAAGCACCATAAGGCGTCGGTAGCTAGTTGTTTACGAGTGGATACCGGACGAGAAGGATTCCCAATGATATTTTCTAATGGATGATCATGTGTCCATTTTCTGAAATGCTTGTGGTTGTGGTTGAGGAACTGATGTGGCAGAGTTGGGGTCCCCTGATGAAGATGGATAAGATGATGGATCAGGGGCAAAAATGTTTTCAAATGGTGCATCTTCTGGAGTGGCAAAGGGGTTATCTCCATCATATTTGGCAGAAACATTTCCATGATGTACACTCAAAGATTGAGGATTTGAGGATGATGATGAGTGATCTTCAGCAGGCGCTTCTTGGGATAGTGACACAGAAATAGATGGATTATATGTGTTGACAGGATTATGAGCCGCCTCTGTTGATGGTGTAGAATGGTTAATGTCATGAGGTTCATAGTATTCATTAAACATCGGATCAAACAATTTCTTTAAATCTTCTTCAGAAGGAGGTACATATGGAAGTGCAGGTGAGGGGTTTTGTACAAGAGAAGAACTGATGGGAATACAACATGAATGTTGATATGCGGGTCCTGAACTAGATTGTCCAGGAGCCATTTGCCCAGACAGCTCATCGAACGTGACATGAATAGTTTCCATGATATCTTGGGTTCTTTTTTTTGTAGATTCGGTAACCCTTTCGGTTTGGTGCATAACCCACAAAAACTCCAATGTCCGCCTTAGCTCTTAATTTACCTAAATCTTGACCATCATTCATTGGATAGCACAAAGCACCGAACACACGAAGGAAAGAGAGATCAGGTTTTAGATTGTGGATAAGTTCGTATGGAGTTTTTCCATGAGTGGTGTGGATAAGAGAACGGTTTTGGGTATAGCAAGCAGTAGCAATGGCTTCAGCCCAGAGAAACATTGGAACCTTTAAGTAAATTAGCATAGTCCTTGCAGCTTCCACAAGTGTCCGATTTCGTCTTTCGACTACATCGTTTTGTTGAGGAGTACGTGGAACACTTCTTTGATGGCTGATTCCAATGCTTTTATAAAACTGACTTAGTTCTTTGTTAGCAAACTCAGTTCCATTGTCTGTTCGGATAATTCTGACAGTTTTGTTAAGTCGAACCTGCAGCTGTTTGATAAGTTTGATGATGACATCTGGAGTTTCATCCTTTGTCCTCAAAAACTTAACCCAAGTAAACCGAGAGTAGTCATCAACAGCGACTAACACATATTTCTTCCCGTTTATCGATTGCACTCTCATTGGTCCACATAAGTCCATATGAAGAGTATGAAGAACTTCCATAACTGAGTTTGCAGGTTTGGGTTTATGGGCATATTTCTTGCTTTTTACCAATTGGCATGCTGAACAAAGATGATACTTTTCATACTTTAATCTGGGCAAGCCTCTTACGAGGTCCTTTCTAGAAAGATCATTAATGGTGCCGAAGTTCAAGTGATTGAGACGACGATGCCATAACCAAGACTTTGTTTTTTAAGCCTTTGATAACAAGCAGATTAGAGAAGACTTCATCATGTCTTCGATAGAGATGGTGTACAAATTGGTTCCACTTGTTATTTTCAAAAGTTCAACACCATCTAGTTCTCTAACGAAGCATGTATGTTTTCTAAAGGTCACCTCTAGATCAGAATCACAGAATTGACCGACAGAAAACAAATTATGGCCAAGACCTTCAACATAATATACCCTGGAAATTACACTATCTCCAACAACATAATCTCCGTAACCCATAATTGGCCCAAAATGGTCGTTCCCGAATCTAATAGTCCTAATGAATTTACTCACGAAATTCATGAGCCGTGAGCGAACTCCAGTCATATGCTTGGAATAGCCTGAGTCCAGGTACCACATAACGATTTGAACGACCTACAGTTGAACACAGACAAGTATGGATGACTGGATAATTTGGATCCCCGTGTGAGAATGGGTTCCACTTGGTTAGTAAACAAGATTGGAACACCCACATCAGAAATAGAATCAATGAGATCACTAGAGGTAGATGCAGGACTAGAACCGACGTAGATCTATTCAAATTATGTTCACTTCTTAAAGGTATCACTCTACCAGTGGGCATCCATTTCCTAATGGGTATTGATCTAGATAATTTATGGCACAACTCATTAAGATTGAATTTACGGCCGGTAG
The DNA here is from genome assembly GCA_910596185.1 of Chrysanthemum makinoi. Lineage (NCBI taxonomy): Eukaryota > Viridiplantae > Streptophyta > Magnoliopsida > Asterales > Asteraceae > Chrysanthemum > Chrysanthemum makinoi. The sequence continues at coordinate 298,391,851 of OU343224.1, forward strand.
GTATCCATTGATAACCTACATTACTAAATTTTCTTCTTGTTGGTTTCCAATGTTTTCTAGCCTTCTTCCACCTTGGTTTTCTGACATTCTTATCTTGTTTCCTAGTGTAAACAATTTTTACCGGAGATTTAACATCATGACTCAAATCATTCACAACACATTCATGATTAATACCAGAAATCAAGCATTCATTACATGTTTTGCAAGTAGTAGCAGAATTCGAATTAATTACAATACGCTTATAGCTAATACTAGAATCAACACGATTCGTCTTATTCAACACAAACTTATTGTTCCTAGGGTGGTCTTCTACTTTCTTCCATTAATCACTCTTAGCTTGTGAGGTCCTATCTTGCTTTGTATTGCCTGAAGGCTTTGACCCGCTTGCCCTAGTGTCACTGATTACTCCTGTAGAGGGAATGATGGGAACATTAGTTGGTTTTGCTACTTTTTGCATTCCTGATCTAGATGTGTTGGGATCTGAAGTACTAGCAGGCACATCAAAGTTCACATGCTTTACTTTCGGCATAGAACAAGGCATATCAATAGTCGCATGCTTAATACTAGGCATAGAGCATGGCATAATGACTTTATCTTAAGTACAAAAGGTTTTAGGGCATGTTGCTCTTAAACATTTTAAAAGCTCCAGAGATCGTTATAAGCATGCATACCTAACTTCTCTATCAAGTGGTTTATTTATGCTATCCTCTTCGACAATCTCACGGAGACATTCTAGACTATCCTTAAGATACGAAAAATATTCTTGACACACAAGTTCGTTATTTCTAAGATGAGGGGGAATATACTTTATAGTCACAACATGCTTAGAATCCGCAGATGCCTTTGATACAAAATTCTCATCATAGACAAGTGGCATTTTCCCTTTTACCTGACTCTTCAGATTCTCAATTTCCTTTTGTAAAGAAGTTATTTTTTCATTGTTCTTGTCACAAGTGACTTTCATTGAATCATATAACTTTTTGAAATGTTATTTAACCTTTTCATTTTCTTCTAGGAAACTCTCATTTTCTTGTTGTAAAACATTAATGATCTTTTGAAGAAAAAAGTTTTGAGAATTCTGAGAATCTAGTGGAGGAGGCATTTGGGAGCCAGTCACATCATTCTTTTCACCTTTTAACTGTGAAATTTGGGTTTTCAATCTTCTGATCGTGTTACAATGAGCTCGAATCTGTTCGTCACGTTTGCTTATTTCAAAAACTGCATCAAACTCAGGAGCATTCGAGGATGCCTTTACATTTGAGGTTTTAACATTTTCTTTGAGATATTGATATTTTAATTGCAAAGCAAAATGTTCAACTTCCAGCTTAGAAAAATGTTTTACCAAGTTATCATGATCATCCTGTTCTATTTTCTCATGCAGTTTTGATATTGTGTTTTCAAGCTCAATGACACGATCATGGGAAACTTTCAAAGCAACAGAAAATTCATGAAATTGAGAAACAGTAATAGAATAATTTGTAACAGTGTAAAATACATCTTGAGCAACACATCTAGAAATCAAGTTATCATTTAAGATGTGCAGATTTTTCCTTTCAATTTCATTACTTTTAAGCTCACGTTCATAGTCTTTGACCTCAATTTCCATTTCATTGAACACCTTTTTCATTTCTTTAATCTGAGTATCAATGCCCTTTTGAAGACTCTCAAATTGATCTTTTAGTAGTTTAAAGAAAGGCATGACCTTAGTTAAATAACACTCTTTAGTTTGCTCAAAACCCCTTTCCCCTTCAGTAACACCTGTGGGTGTAATTCTCTTCTTACATGTTTTCTCAAAGTCAACAAATAATTGATAAACTACGTATAGGCTGATTAAGGTCTTGCTTTGAGTCGAAAGGGTTCTGGGCACTAAATGCATAGGTGTATTTGGGGGATACACAGTGGTTGGGGGCATTTCCCTATAGGGGGGATTCTTCTCAATCATGTTATCGATTTTTTGTTTATCCAAATCTTTCTTCCAGAATACTTGCTCAGGGGTTAATTGAGTTTGAGGCTTAAACATATTCAAGGCTATCCAATTTTCTTTAGTGTAATCATGGGGTTTAAATGTTATATTATGCTTTGTATACTTAGGATCATTTAACTTCTTTGCCATTTTCTTCCTAGAGGCATCTTCTAATTTTCTATCCTCTTCAGTGCTTCCATTACATGATGGTGTTTGCCTAGTCTTAAGAATCTCATTACCATCATAGACTACCATTTGTGCAGCTCTAGCTACTTTTCCATACTCGGGATTGGGTACCTCTATAAGGGGAATACTATGCTTATCGCTTAAGACTCTATGCTTAGTGATCATGTGAGCAGTCTGAATTGTGTTCCCTTGTATGTACAGTTTATTCTCAAGTTTGTTTTTCAAAGTTTTTATGTTGGAAAAGTCATTTAAGGGTTTTGATTCCTTAGCAGTAAACTCCTGTTTAAGCACCTTTACATTTTCTTGAAGTTCTTGCTTTTGCTTAACAGTTTTATTGAGCTTTTGTTGTAAGGAGTTTATGTCACACCCCCAAATTACCTGTTTTGCAGCGGAATGGAATTCCTAGGGATTGACTGTCATAGCATCACGATTACAGATATATTGAACGACCTAAAGTGTCGTTTGGAAAATACATCGTTTGATTTAATAAAATAATCAAAGTTTACAAAGTGTAGGTCCCAAATGAAATTAACTTGTGCGGAAATAAATTTGGTACAAGTCAAACGATGTTTTAAAATGAATAAATCACATGTGTGACGCGTCGTCACCACGACTCTATGATATGTCCATATGGATGTCATGAAGTGAATGCCTTAGATACCTGAGATAAAACATGCTAAAAAGTGTCAACACAAAGGTTGAATGAGTTCATAGAGTTTGAGTTGAAATGTAAAGCCTTTAAAGAATGTTCGTGCAGCAAAGGCATAGCCAATCCACTCAGTTCCAAGTTCCGCCCATACAAAACTTGCAACCTGTGTGTTTACAACCCATTGCCAAAATGTGTATAATATATGTTCAAACACATGATGTCAAATGATTTCACAATAGTACCTAACTCGACGTAGAACAATAACACATAATCAGTAGCACATGACTTAATGTATCAGTAGTCAACTGACATAGAACTTTATACGACGTAGAACATGACCCAATGTATCAGTAGTCAACTGACATAGAACTTTATACGACGTAGAACATGACCCAATGTATCAGTAGTCAACTGACATAGAACTTTATACGACGTAGAACATACCAAGACATTTAGTTCTATGATTTATGATATAGAATATGACTAAACATTCAGTTTAGATAAACATATGGTTGCAAATAATCATGAATGTCATAAAAGTTGATGAGCATGTATCTCCCCCAAAAGAGTTTAATAAAAGCATTAAAACAATTGAAAATGGGGCTATGGAACTCACCTGTTGCAATAATTATGATGACAAAAGTGGATACACCGAAATATAGCGTAAATCTCTAAACTTGACCTATTATGAATGATATGATACATAATAAGTGATGATGTTATGTTACGCATGCAATTCGGATGATATCTATACCACTTATGAATTTTTGAAAATAATATTTCTCGTCGAGAAATAATCTCTTAACGTCTTGACCATTTTTAAATTACTCCAAATGTAATTACATTGAAATGATATCCGACGATAATCATTTAGTGATTTATTATGAAATTATAACTTTTCGTCGTAAAATAATGTCGTTGAAATTTTCATGAAAGTGACAAAACGGCCTCTAAAATCTAGTCGTAAAATGGTGTACGTCGAGTGTTAAGAAACGAACTCAACGGTTTTGGGAAGCTTGTATCATTATCTTAAAGTTTTAGTGTTTAAGTTTCCGTCCTAGAGGTCTCGATCACAAAGAAAAATATGGGTAAAGTATGATACTTGTGTCCAAAATATGTTCTCCAAATTATTTGTTCTCCAAAATATGTTCTCCAAATTATTTGTTCTCCAAAATATGTTCTCCAAATTATTTGTTTAAGGATGGTTTTCGGCAAAGTTTAAGTGACCGTATCTTACTCGTTACAACTCCGCTTGACAAATGGTTTGACATTTTGAAAAATATGCTTGGCGAACTTAATTTTACTAGAAAATATCACTTTATAAAAAGTACTTCGTCAATGTTAAAAACAACCTTCAACATAGTCCCTCGTTGCCGTAGTATGTGTTTAATAGAAAATGTATTAACTTTGCTAATAGAATAAAGTTACGGCAACTTTTTAAAATGTGAATAACTTTGTCGTTATAAGTCCGTTTTCTACGTTCTTTATATCCACGGAATCGTGTTAACATATACTAATATATTTTTGATAAGTCGACACATTTAACAACGCTTAAGACTCATTTTTGACTCGTAAACAGTGACATTTTTATGCTGAATTTTCTGCAACAAATACTTTTCGTCGTCAAACTTCAAAATAGCATAACTTCTTCGTTATAACTCCGTTTTAACTCGTTCAAGCGGCCACGTTTTCGTTTTAAAGTATATTTTCCAAATATCTAGCCCAAAATATTTTACAAACTGTCGGATTTTCCAGATTTTCAAAATATGGACAGAACCTTTTTAAAACTTGTCGAAATGAGTTTTTCTCGCGCCAAACCTATTCCAACCAATTCAAAACAACTCCGAAGCTATTCTAATCCTACCATACACCTTCTTAGGGTGTCATGGTTTCCTAGACATCACCAAGAGTGATAAATAACAAGGAGTAATTATAGGATGACACAAATATATATATAACCCTTATAATCAATGAAAAAGTGGTATAAACATCCATGAGACTTGCATGATTTTACTCAAATATGATGTAATGAATATGAAAATGAATATGAAATATGATTATGAATATGAAAAGCTTACAAGTAACTTGATGAGGTTAATGGAACAAAGGATTTTTCCTAATCACCCTAGGTTTTTATTGCAAAACCCTTAACAACAAGTGATACTAGAGTGATAAAAACCTTGTCTTGAAAATTTTGTGGTTTCCTTCTTCTTCCTTGTGGTTGCCGGTTTGTAGAGAGAAAAGAGAGGAAGCAAGTTTGATCTTTTTTTTTACTTGTGAATAAAATGAGGTGAAATGAGTTTAGATACTTAGTATAATAAAGTAAACTTGAAAGATATTTGCAAGACTTCATGACTCACCCTCCCTTGTCGACAAGGGAGGTGTTATCATTTACTTTTGATGTATTTTTCTTTTTTTATATATGTATAAGTGTAATTAAGTGTAAGTTACTCGAAGACTTGTGGTAAATTGTGTGCCCATTTGAATATTTAAGGTAGCGTTAGATAAAAATAAATTTTCACGGGTCAAGATAAAATATATTTAGGTCATAAAAATTATAAAAATACATTTCTTGCAAAATATGAGTGAAATAATAATAATCGTGTAGTATTTAAGAAAACCGTCGTAATTATATAAATATAACAATTTATATACGAAATAAATTGAAAACATCGGGTAAATTAATAATATAATTTTTATAAACTTAATATGAGTATAAAAATATATTGAGATAATTTTTGGAAGTAACGGATCAAATGTTTCAAAATAATGTTTACGCGATAGCGTTTATTTAATAAGAAAATAAACGTTTAATGAAAAATGCAAACCCATGCATAATATTGATATGAAATGATGTTATTGATGATATGTTCATGAATTCACAGCTAAACCATTATGATTACGTGAATTGATGCTCGTAAATCTAGTTTACGATAAATAATAAATGATGAAGCATGAGTAATGTTTTGAAATATGACCTGAAAATACGAGTTGTCACAGTTTAACTCTTGTTTTAACATTTCTTCCCTAAAGTTACTTTTTTTGATAATTGTACGCATTTAGAAATCCATCTTCTGCTCATGGTTAGTCAATTCAAACTTAGCACGTTGTTCATATATAGCAACTTGTTCCTTATAGGCATTCAGTTCAGAGGTAATAGAGTCATCAGGGGCACATGCAGTGTATTCATAAAAAATATAGTCATCATTGACTGCAGAAGATGCATCGCTTGGTACAATTTCACTTTCATTTTGCTTCACATATTGATCATATCGGACAACATTGCTATTACCCATATTTTCAATATCTGATTCAATAATTTTAGTTTGTTGTACCTTGTCGTGTATCTTTTGCACATCAACTTCATCGTATAGTTTTAATACCTCTGATATGATTGATTCCTTGGAAGGACTGGCCCGTTGTGGTGAAGGAGCCTTTGGAGAGATCATTGGTGAGATACTAGCCATGAAGATGGTCTGGGCAGTGGGTTAATCATCGACATCAGAATCAAATGCATCACAGTCTGCAACTTGAAATGCATTGGGATTGTTGTGTCCCATACCCTGCAGTGGCTTTTCATCCATATCTGCGTCGTAAGTTTTGGTATTTCCCTCAGCACGAAACATCAATTCTTCTTCATCCAATACTGCTCCATTATCTTGAGCTTGTACCAGCAACATTTTGTCCCTGAAGTACTCTGCATTTTGTGGACGTTTAGGAGAAGTGTAGTTCCTTGCAATGTGTCCTTCTCCACCACAATTGTAACACTTGATTGGCTTCCATTGAACCTGAGCCATGTTCCTTCCTCGATTCTGATTACCCAAATATCCTCCACCTACACCAGCATTTCCATAACCCGCTCCTGCCATTCCTTGTTCATTCTGTCTTCCTTGCACATTTTGCACCACTACCTTTCCTTCTTTGACTGTAGCCTGATTGTGGAGATTGGAAGCTGTTCTGAGATGATTGTTGGTGTGTGGAGTGAAGTTCAAGTTTTGCTTAACCATTAAATCCAATTGATTGACAAGTTGTTCCATGAATGTGTCTGAATCTAGAGGCTTATACCCTGGATCTGGAATGAGTTTGTGATTACCATTACTAGTTGGTATGACTTGTGATGCTTTGGTGGTTATTCCTACATTAGTTTGGAATGCAGTTGAATCATTTGACGAGCTTGCATCTCGAATGGTTTTGAACTTTTCCAAAATCATTCGTTCAAACACAGCATGTTTCTCATTCTGAAGCAAATAAGCATACAATTACTCGTAATTTGTGTTCCTCAATCCTTTGTTTAGCTTGGCAGAAAGTGACAAATTTGTGCCATTTGGGATTCATGTTGTTCACAAACTTTGAATTGAGTGGATATTTTGCATAGTCATTTTGATATTCCTCATGTCATTCACAAGATTGTGGAATCTCACGTAATATTCGATAACAGTTTCCTGGATTCATCATAAAGTTCTCAAAGTCATCATACATTTGAGACTCCTGTCTTCTTTAGTCAATTCGAACCGAGAGAAGCATCTTAACATTGTCCCATACCGCCGCCTTAAGTTGTTGTGATTGATCAATTTGTAAATGTCCTTTGGTAAACCCTGAAGTATAATGTTTGAAGCCCTGATGTCTGCATCGTATCTCTTCTTCTCCTTATCATTAAGTTCTGTTGGAATCACTCCTAAACCTTTATTCAAGTGTTAGTTACTCATATGTAATAGGTAGCTTATTATGGCCTTTATGTTTGTTTAAGGTCTAGCTTATGTAGAAGGCCCATAAGCTTAGGCCCATGTCCAATAAGGTAAAGGGAAGGAGTGGGAGTGTTGCCCTAGCTCCTTGCCTATAAATACTCTTGTATAACCTTCATTTGAAAGTTGGTTGTTCAAGTTATTCTCTTCATTACACTCTACGCATAACCGTCTCTATTATATCGTGTGTGTGTGTGTGTGAATCTTGTTCAATCGCCTTTCTATCTCTTTCATTGAAGCTTGTGTTGTAAATCTAGTGACCTCACAGTGGTATCAAACAAACATTGCTAATAAATGTTAGGACCTGTAATGTACGGTCCTAACAAACCTAATACACATTACATTACATTGGTATCAGAGCTAGGTTCATGTAATGGTATCCCGATTCATGTTAGGACTGTAATGTACGGGTTGGCGATCCAAATGCCAATCCACCAAGAGATGAACAAACAAACATTGCTACTGTTGTAGATTTAAATCCAGCAGAACTTCTACACTATGAAGCTGATGAGCTTGCAATGCAATATATCCTTTTAGGATTACCTAACCCAATTCTTCGAAGTGTTGATGCTCAAAAGACTGCAAAGGAAATGTGGGATCATATTCATCTTCTTATGGAAGGATCTGTACTCAATCAAGAAGATTTGGAATCTAAAATTTACTTGGCTTATGAACACTTCATGATTGAACCTGGAGAGACACTAGAGTCTTATCATCATCGTTTTTCAGACATCATCAATGATTTGGATAAACACAACATCATCATGCCAAGAATTGCAGTGAATACTAAGTTCCTGAGTAGTCTTGGTCCTGAATGGGAGAAGTATGTCATTTTTCTCCGTCAAGCGAAGAATATACATCATTCTACATATGGATTGTTGTACGATTACTTGAAGCCTCATGAAAAGGAAGTTGATAGGGAAAGGATTCTCCGTGCTCAAATTGCTCCACCGACACATCCGGAAAATCAACAACTTGCCTTATATGCTCAAAACAGTTATTCTCCTCAACCGAACTTAACCAACAGCTACAATCACACCATATGATCCTTCACAGCCTCAATCTCAACAAACTCAATTGGTTCCATACAACAACAACAATGCTCAAGCACTTGTCAGCGAAGCTAATGAGGAATCTGATCCGTTCGAAGCATTGCAACAAGGATTTGCTATGATTGCTAATGCCTTTAGCCGTTATACCAACAAATCCAACAACCGTATTCGTTCCTCATCTAACACAAGGAATCAAGCTGTTGTGAACAATGGACGAGTTGAAGTTCGAAATCGTGGTTATGGTCGCCGATGGGCGGTGGTCAAGGGTTTAATCTTGTGGGTAAGGAATAACAATCGAGCTCTAGTGGTGGAATAGGGAAATGCTCAGAATGGGTTGAATGGTCTTCGATGCTACAACTGCAATGAGAAGGGACACTGGCTAATGCATGCCCAAAGCCGAGGACAACGGGCATTGCTTATCACAAAGAGGCTCTTCTTTTGGCTCTTAAGGATGAAGTTGGTGGAACTCTCACCGACAAAGAACAGAGCTTTATGGCAAATCTTGACTCGTTGATGATATGGAGGATTTGCAAGCCAATGCGCTTATCATGTTGATGGCTAATATGCATTAGTTACACATGAGTGACACAGCCCAGTGTATGACACGATGGCTTGTCTCGTACCCGAACAAACCATATTCATCTCGATCTAATATCTCCGCCAACATCCGAATCGGCAAGGCTCGAATGTTCAAAATGAGTCGTCCACATCTCATTCTGACGATTTTCAACTAGACCCGTAGTTATATTTGACGATCAAGATGACCAAACGGTTTCCTTTGATAATCAAATTGACTCCGTGGTTATACTTGAGGATCTCAGTAATGATCATGTTGTGACTCACGTTGAACACGCCGAACTTTTGCCTCATCCAGATTTTGCTCGTTTAATACAAGACCAACAAACCATAGTGAAAGAATGTCGTGCCATTAATCAGGACTTGAAAAGTAAAAATGCACTGTTAACCAAGGATTTTGAATGTTTACAAAAGCAACTCAACTTTTTCAAAACTCAAGAAAAACGTGAAAAAGGTTTTGAAGCGACCTTTGCAAAATCTCATCAAAACGAACAATATTTAGAGAGACAGATCGTGATCTAGCCGCTTCAAAGAATGCTTTGTTGTATGAAATAGAACAACTGAAACATGAACATAAAAAGCAAATTAACGCTCTCACCTTGGAAAATCAAAAAACTAAGGCTTAGTTGTTAACTTATCAAAAACAGTTCTCTGCATACAAAAAGCATTCAACAAAACGAATAGATGATCATCTTGAAGAAATCATCGGCTTGCAAAACAAACTTAAAGAGTTTAAAACTGTTGTTTACAAACATGGCGAGTCGGTCACAGCTATTGAAAAGTTTACTTTAAAACCCAATCCAAATGGATATGGACCGAATCTTGCTGATTACAAACCTAAGCTTTCAACCAAAGCATTCAAACCAAATCCTGAAGTTTCCGTCAGAATATAAAATTGATAATTCTGTTATGAGTGTTGTTGAATATCATCGTCAATAGGAATTAGATGCAGAAGACGAGAGTCGATCAAAATTAGAAAATGTTGTTTACAACAAACCTTTTAACTATTCAAAAGCGGTCACTTTCGTCACACCAACGGATTCTTCTAACACACCAAGGATTATCATAAAACGTCTGAGTCTTCTAATGTTAATCCCAAACCAGATTATGCACAAACTTATGGTCCTTTACCTTCCATCGGTGAAGTAAACTCAAAACCTGAAAATCGCAAAATTCTTCGATATTTTGACCTTTTCATGGCTGACCTCAAAACTTTACAACATGAGATAGAATATCATTCGAAAATCAAAGTTCAACATTTTCAATCGCCTCTAGCGCGAGAACAAAGAGACATTTTTCAAAAAATCTTTTACCAAATGTTAAAAATTTGAAAAGTTGTGCATTGTCTTGGGAAAGGGACTTTCATAAGGAACTTGGATTGATGAAGGTCATTTTAGAAAACGAAACATCTATTTCTAATACTAAACGTAAAAGAAACTGTTGAGAAAAGATGTTGATCGACTCTTGGAAGATGTCATCTGTGCGGATGTCCATAATGTTGTGTTATTGAATTCTTTGTCATATGCATTTGATTATATCTCCGCGATATCTTTGTTGATTATGTGGTATATGTTGAGAACACTGATAATGTGCTTCAGATCGAGTCCTTAAAAGTTGAAAATAAACGATTGTCAAACGAACTTTCAAATGCAATACGTCGTCTTAATTGGTGTCAAAAAGATATTCACGATCAACAACTTTCTTTTCAACACAAAATCGCCCAGTTGCGTGACAAAACTTCTGATCCAAAAATTGAGCAACTGGATGATCAAAACGTGTCTTTTAAGTGTCAAATCTCAAAATATGAACAAGAACTTGTAAAAGTTAAAAAGGAATATGGTGTCATATTTGATTTACTCAAAAATACTCGTGATGAAGCATCAAATGAACTTGATCATTATCTTGCACACACTAAAGAAGTTATGCATTTTGCTGGAAATATTCGGTCTGAAAATCAAGATCGGATTCACACTATCTTCAAGTTAAGAGAAATGTTAGGAAAGTATGAACAACTTCCGCCTACCGTGATTAAGAGAATAGCACCAATAACACTTAGTAATCGTGAACCTAGAATCACTACTGCCAAATCACAAGTTGCTAACGTGCTTCCTTCTCTGAAAGGAATAGTTGCGTCATTTCCAAACGTCCGCACTTCACAGCCTAGGAGCACTACATCGAAGAATAGGAAGTTGCGACCTAAGAAAAGATCAATAAGGAATGCTAAAGTAGAAGAACACCCTAGGACTATGAATAAGACTCACGTTGCTTCAACTATAGATATTGCGTCTGGCAAATGTAATAGAAATAGTGATGTAACGACTACTAAACCATTAAGCACTTTTGATATTCAGTCTGATGCACCTTGTGTTATTTGTCGTAAAAGTATGAATTCGGATTGTCATGATAAATGTGTTGCTAAAGCTATCATCTCTCGTTTAAGGAATCCTAAGAACGGGAATACCTCTAGGCCCACTAATCTTTCTAAGTCTGTGCTTGGTAGACCGCCTCTTTAGATTCTAAGAAACGCATTACCGTCCCCTCAGTAGCTCAGTTTCACCTCCTAGGAATGTAGTACCACCTAGTGCATTCACTAAGACTAAAGCAAATACTAGTTGGAGATGGCGGAAATGGATATATAACACACTAGGATTTAAATGGATACCTAAAGCTATTAATGTGTGTATGTCTACTATAACTGCTCCGGAACCCTCTAACATTTCGGGTTCCACATCTACTTCTATTCCATCTGCGCCTGTGTAATGCGGTGATACGATCATTCTCTGGATTATTGATAGCGGATGTTCCCGACACATGACAGGCAACCTTAAACTGTTATCAAACTTTATTGCAAAGTTCATTGGCACTTGTCCGGGTTCGAATGATCACTTCGCATCTATCATGGGCTACGGAGACTATATCAATGGGAACATCGAAATTAGTAGGGTTTACTATGTGGAAGGCCTCGGTCACAATCTGTTTTCAGTAGGTCAGTTCTGTGATGGAGATTTGGAGGTTGCTTTCAGGGAGAAAACTTGTTTCATTCGTGATCTACAAGGAAATGACCTCATGTCTGGCTCACGTAATTCAAGTCTTTACACTATCTCTATGCAAGACATGGTTGCTTCATCTCCCGTTTGCTTACTTTCAAAGGCAACATCAACAAAATACTGGCTATGGCACCGTCGTCTGTCACATCTAAACTTTCAAACCATCACCAACCTTGCTCGACACAAACTAGTTGAAGGACTCCCACGATTTCGGTATTCTAAAGATCACCTTTGCTCAGCTTGTGAACAAGGCAAAAGCACTCGTGCTCATTTTCCTTCAAAGGTGGAACACGCTCTCGATGTGCTTCATCTTCTACACATGGATTTGTGTGGCCCAATGCGCGTGCAAACGATCAATGGCAAACGCTACATCTTAGTAATTGTTGATGACTATTCACGCTTGACTTGGGTCTACTTTCTTCGAAGCAAAGATCAAGCTCCACAGATGATCATCACCTTTCACGAAAATACAAGTTCGGCTACTAAACACCGCTTCGACAAATCGAAAGCATGAGGCCTGAATTTGTTAACCAAACTCTTTGTGAATTTTATGAGAAAGTGGGAATTCAAAGATCAGACATCTATTGCACGCACACCAGAACAAAACGGAGTTGTTGAAAGACGAAACCGAACATTAGTGGAAGCTGCAAGAACAATGTTAATCAATGCTAAACTTCTAGACTTATGGGCGTCGTATCTCTGCATGCTATACTCAAAACCGTCTATGATTACAACACGCCACAACAAAACACCTATCGAGCTTGTCCACAACCGAAAACCGAATCTCAAACACTTTCATGTATTTGGATCTCTTTGCTATCCGAATAATGATCGTGAAGACTTTGGAAAGCTCAAAGCCAAAGCTGACATTGGAGTCTTTATAGGATATTGTGATAATTCTAAAGGTTTCGAATCCGGAATCGTCGAACAAAGGAGGTTATGGAAACGATTCATGCTCATTTTGATGAACTTACGGAGATGGCTTCGAGCATAACACTTAGAACCCGGTCACAACCGCTTAAACTTTCCCCAAACCGCATCATCACCAAACAAGCCCTCGCTTACTCGTCAACAAATGGAAAGACTTATTTGCTCCTCTTCAGTGACGATATTGATGAACGTGCTCAGTGTATCCGCCGTTTCGCTCAACCCGATACTACTCTTATACCTGATACACCTGCTACAACAACTACGGTTGAAGAAGCACCACCAGTTGACTCCACAAAAACAGTTGAACAAACCGCTTCCAACAATGATGAATCGGTGATGATGTTCGAATGAAGTACCCCAACCTGCAGATTTTGATCCAAATGCGTTCTTCAACCCGTTTGCTAATGAATCGCCGCACTGATGTCGCGAGAATCTTCAACAAGCAATTTGAATCCTCAGAATCTGCACAATGTATACCAACATCAACCCTCCACACATAGATGGACAAAAGACCATCCTCCGACAAATATTATTGGCAACCCGAATCAACCGGTCGTTACGAGACAACGTCTTCACACAGACGGTGAACATTGCATTTATGCACTCACTGTCTGCCAATTTGAACCTAAAAACATCAAAGACGCAATGACAAAGGACAACTGGATTGAATCCATGCAGGAAGAACTAAACCAATTTAAACGTCTTGAAGTATGGGAATTGGTTGAAAGACCGACAGGGGTCTTCGTCATTGGTTTTAAATGGATTTGGAAAAACAAATTGGATGTTGAAGGAAACGTTATCAGGAACAAGTCACGTCTGGTGGCTAAGGGTTATAGACAGGAAGAGGGTATTGACTTTGAAGAATCATTTGCTCGGTTGCTCGCCTTGAGGTCGTTAGGATTTTTCTAGGCATTTGCGGCTCACATGAACATCACGGTCTTTCGGATGGATGTAAAACCGCTTTTCTCAATGGACAACTGAAAGAAACGGTTTATGTTAGTCCAACCGAAGGATTCATTGATCCAAAGTTCCCTAATCATGTCTACAAACTGAAGAAAGCTCTCTACGGTCTCAAACAAGCCCCTCGGGCATGGTATGATAAGCTATCATCTTTCCTCATTGCCAATAACTTTACCAAAGGTTCGGTCGACCCAACTCTTTTCATACAATATCACGGGGAACATATTTTAATTGTTCAAATTTATGTGGATGACATCATTTTTGGGTCAACTCATAAAAAGTACTCAATCGCTTTTGCAAAACTAATGAAGAAACATTTTGAAATGTCCATGATGGGTGAACTTACATTCTTTCTAGGACTGCAAGTTCATCAATCACCCCGTGGTATTTTCTTGAGTCAGTCCAAATATGCCCTTGAATTGTTACACAAATTTGGAATGCAAACCTGTGACACCTATGCCACACCAATGGCTCATACTAAGAAGCTAGACGCTGATTTACATGGGAAATTGGTGGACCCTACAAAATACCGTAGTATTATTGGGTCTCTCATGTATCTAACAGACTAGCGACTGATATTGTCTTTGCTGTATATCTTTGCTCCCGTTATCAGTCGCGACCAATTGAAACTCACCTCTCTGAGGCTAAAAGAATCCTCCGATACATCAAGGGAACCATTAATTTGGGAATCGGTATCCGAAGGATTCTGGTTTTGAACTAATCGCTTTTTCAACGCTGACCACGCAGGATGCTTAGATTCACGGAAAAGCACTTCCGGAGCTTTACAATTTCTTGGTGCAAAACTTGTGTCATGGCAATCGAAGAAGCAGGATTGTACATCGCGTCCTCAACCGGCGAATATGTAGCCATGACCGCGTGTTGTGCTCAAGTCATTTGGATGAGAACACAACTCAAAGACTATGGTTACGTATTTGACGGAATCCCGATGTACTGCGACAATCGGAGTGCCATTGCGATCTCGTGCAACTCGGTTCAACACTCGAAATCAAAGCACATCGATCTTCGATATCATTTCATCAAGGATCACGTGGAACAGTGTACTGTTGAATTATATTTTGTGGGTACATAATACCAATTGGCAGATCTACTCACCAAAGCTTTGCCTCCCGCTAGGTTTACTGAGTTGGTCCACCGGATTGGTATGCGGTGTATGACTCAAGAAGAACTGGATGACCTCCTAAAACAGTCTTAAAAACCTGTCATACACCAAAATCTCTTTTGTAAATATTTTTCAAAAACAAAATACAAAAATATAAAATCTGATGAAACAACAAAAATATTCTTCTATCTATTTCTTCTTTCAACATTGCAAGTACATTTCTTCCGTCAACACTTTAATCTTTCAAAATTCAGTATTTTTCCGATCAAGTGTTGAGGGGGAGAAAATATATACTTAACTGTTTCAATAACATCCGTGTACTTGCATGTTACTCTATTCTGGTTGTATCTTTTATCAATGGTGGTAAACTTTTCTGGTTAAACTGACACTCCTCAGACTAAAATTTATAACCTTTCATCATTTATTAAGTCAAGGGGGAGTGTCGTCATGTTTCTTTCCTAAAATCTTTTGTTTGGTAACCAAAATGGAAGTTAAAAGGCTTTAAATGAAAATAGAAAAGGTGGAGGGACCAAAACTGCCTAAAGGTTAAAGTCATTTTATTAAAAACACCCCACCTAACAATTTACTTCACATTTATTACTCTTAACCAAACTAATCCTATGCGTAGAAATCGTTCAAGAAATCTGTGTTTTTGATCACCAAAGTGTAAGTGTTTTCATAATCTTAACGTTATTACAAGCAAAGGTTTTGAATTTTATGCAAATCCAATGGCTAAAACGTTAGATATGTGTGATTATGTGTTCTACGCATAAGCGTATGAACACACAATCATTGGTGTGTGTTAATGGTTAAAAAGATTGTGTCAAAACGTGTCTTTAACATCAATGATACTAGTTTTTTCCTCATAATCCACCCAGAAACACGAATTGATTGGTTTTCAAAATTAGGGTTTATGCGTGGTTTTGGGTATTTTCAAATGTGAATGTTTTTGGACAAAAAGATTGTTGTGTGATGTTGTTATCATGATGAATTAATGTTATCTAAGCTCTATAACAACCCAGAAACACTAATTGATGGTGAATTAGAAACTAGGGTTTAATGTTCTTGAGATTTGGGTACTTATGATTCACTGCGAATTAGGTGTTAAAACTTGGTCATTTCACTCTCACAACATCTTAGACTTACCAGAAACACTTTGGTGCATATCCTATGGCTAGATGCCATACGCGTAAATTTTGAACTTTAGGGTTTTTGGCTACGCGTAAGGTTTTCTACGCCTAACTGTTTGAATGAGTTTCATGCTATGATCTGTTTTTAAATGTCTATACATGTTAAGATTGATGATATGATGATTTTATTTCAGGCTTGCTACGCATAAAACTCAGAATCAAGGTCCTTGTTACTCTACGCATAAGGATCACATTACGCGTAGAAAGTTATGCGTAAGAGAAATTTTACGCGAATCTACGCGTAAGGTTCTACAATGGGACTACGCGTATCCTGTGAAGGATATGCGTGAACAGTGACTCTACGCATAAGGTCTACTCTTACGAGTAAGCCTTACGCGTAAAGTTTTTATATGCCTACGCGTAAGCTCTACGCATAAGGTTACTCTGTTCCTACGCATAACATTTCTTACGCGTAAGACAGATTCCTACGCGTAAGCTTGTGTCTACGCATATAACCCCTGTTTACGCATAAGCTACTATCTACGCCTAAGCCTTGATTGACCTTCTTTATGAATTGTTACACGTGCAAACTTGTAAATAAATGAATCATAACGTCACGAATCCAATAATGTCACTAATAAACTTAATCGTTTGATATGTTGTGATCTATAAGTGATAACATAAACTTTAAAACTTAAAGTTAACTAACTCACGAAACATTTCACGACGTCATTGGACTATTGGACAAACAAGTGACTTAGGACTCGTAACAATCATTAACACTGTATATTCAATAATTAGACAATAAAAACCTTCTGTTGACTAACATTATGTCTTTCGATATGTTGGTTCTTTTGGCTAATGTTATTTCAGATCACGACATGGCTGCTCAAATGAATGTGGATGCACCAGAGGTTCTCACAATTGCCGATAGCTTCCCTAATGGTTTTCCAAGAAAGATTGTAAAGAACAATCTCAGAGTTGACTTTGAAACCCTCACATGCTTAGAATCTTCTTGCCTAATTGCTGTGGATATTTTAAAGAATCATCCCTACCAGAACATGCTCTCACACTCTGCTACAGTACCGGAGATCTACATACAACAATTCTGGAATTCAATGCAAAGGATCAAAGGTCAAAGTGCGGTGACAGTAACGTTAAATCACAAACAAATCACCATCACACATGCAGATTTACGGGCCGTTCTTCTTATTCCTGATATCAAGCCAACCAACTTCTATGCCACACCTATCTGAAGAGACAGTTCGCAATTCCGATGGATATTGGCTATGATGAAGCTTCAAGAATTATCACTAAGCATTCTCATGTGGAGCTTAAGAACATTCCTCAACCGTGGAGAAACCTCCACATCATCATCACCAAGTTAGTCTCTGGTCGTGAAAGTGGCTATGAGCATCCCAAGCTCATGGAGCTGCAAATATTTTGGTCATTAATCAACAAGAAGGACATCGAAATTGAAGCTCTGATATGGGATGACATGATGTCATTTCTCAAAAAGCTTGGCTCAAAGATTCTCTATATCAGATACACAAAGCTGTTGATCTAGAGAGCACTTGGACTTCATCCTGATATTCCCAAGAGGCTCAATGACCCGACAATCACGACATGTTGATCAACCCATCCTATCGGTCGAATCAAGGAATCGTCAACAAAGAAACAGGGCTTGTGTTACCCGATCACCTTCTACCTCATGAAATCAAAAAGCTTGAAACATACAAAAGGTATCTTGTAGCAGTAAGAGAAGGCAAAGTTGGTCATCTCGATGAGAAGTCTTCTGGAACACCTATACGGAGAACCGGAAGAGGCAGTGTGAGAGTGCAAGTCTTGAAAGTCGAGGATAATCCCAAGAGGAATCCTCCACGAAAAGGATCCCCTCTAAGGAAGCTACTCCTATTCCCATTCATGAGTCGAGCAACCGCAAAGAAAGCTTGTGGACGAAAGCTCAAGATACACAATCGATGAAGAGATCTTCTACTCAATCGCAAGAAGAACCTCCTTCGCAGCTAAACCTCCAAGTCCACCAAATGACAAAGGAAAAGGGAAGACTCTCTACTTGTGCCTTATGAAGAAAGCTCGGAAGAAGAAGAAGAGCAACAGGATATTTCATACAGGAAGAAGTTCAAATTCCTTAGACTCCAACACGTGGCAAAAGAATTTGCAAAAGATCAAATGGGTGGCCCCGAGGGTCAAGTGGTGCAAGTTCAACCTTCACCGATCCCGATGCGTTAATCAACCCGATAAGAGATCTGGTGCCACCACTTTGGAGCAACAACAAAAGCCCGTGGAAGAAACTATTGAGCATGAATTTGAGGAACTTGTTAAAGAAAAGTCCGAGAAAGATGAGGGTGACAAAGAAAAGACTGAGACAGAAAAGACAGAAGAGAAATAAAAGTCTGGAGATGATACAGATTATGATAAGTTTCTGCTAGACAGTCTTGCTCGCTCAGAGGACAAAACCTTTGCACCTCCAAAGGACCCGGAATCTCCTCACATCTCATCATCATCGGATTCATCTTCTCACTCTTCACCACCACCATCAAAGAAATCAACCAGACCAACATCCAAATCAGTAAAGAAGCCACCTCGATCTTGGATTTCTCATACTCATAAAAGAATTGTGAATGCGGTCAAACAGGTTAGAAAGAAAGACATGCTTTACAAAAGCTAAATTTTATTCCGACCGTTAACGTACCTTCAAGATGAGAATGACAAGATGCAAGTTGAAAGGGAGTATGTACAGAAGCTTATGAAGGATGATCTTCAAGGGAGCATGGACGAGATGATAAAGGATACACTCACAAGTTCTTAATGGAGGTCATTCAAACCGACAAAGGAGATGTATACGGAAAACTTTATCCGAATCTCCTACATTTAGCCAAGCAAGCCATGAAATCAACTCCAATGAATTTGAGCATCAATCCAGTTGAAACTACAATCTTCTCGGATGATGAATTGGTGAACCGGCCGGTAGCGAAATGTCGAACGCTCGCAACGCTTTGCCTCCCATGAAGCTAAACTGCTTTAAAGCAACTTTGGAATACCAACTCAAGTCATCATTCAGAGAAGAGGTTGTAAGGCCTAAGCGTTCAAGAGATGATGATGATAAAGATCAGGATAAGGATAAAGAGCCCAAACCCACAAAGAAGTCTGGTGAATCATCCTCTATTCAAGACTCGATGCAACCTCCACCACAACGGACTCTGCTCAACAAAGATCTTCTCCTCCCTCTTCGCAGATAAACCTCAGATTCGAGACACCACCCCTGACTCGAAAAACCGGTGATCACTTTGAGTATACGGGTGGTGACGATGAGGAATACCATGAGCCCCAACAACAACCCGCCTCTCCCGACAAAGTTCAGAAACCAAAGTCCTCATCTAGGTCTAAACAAAAGAAGGAGGCGCCCAAAGTTGACGTCATATCATGGCTAGATGAAGATAATACAGAGGAATTTGAATGGTTCTCTACTCTTGTTAATTCCACTCCCTACCCTGCTGAAGGTCAAGATCTGGTAGACGGTAATACTTTGGAGCATGCTAAAATTCTGCAAGAAAAGTTCAAAGTAAAGAAGATGACGAAATCTGAGTTGCGGCGAATCAAGAATGAAGCTTTTCAATTGTGGAAAGATAGCTCAGAAAGTGCCATCGAGGTCGAATATCACCTTGATAACATTGCTCGAGCTATGTCCCATAACATGGATTGGCTCAACCCAGAAGCAAACATCAACTTTACGAAGCGGGACAACCCTCCTTATTACACCGACTGGTCTAGACCACTACCAACGATCGGCCAACCGACCTAGGATCCCATTCAGATACTTCTTCAACAAAGACTTGGAATTTCTTCTTCACGGTGGTGATGGTTCAAGGAAATACGCTACATCCTTGACACTTCCATTCCCAAATACTCAAACCGCATAGCTATCGAGGAAAGAGCTAATCACTTGTTCTCCAACAAAGTGGAAGCATACGACCGAGATGCAATGTACTGGATTCATCATTGGCCGAATGCCGATGAATCTACTACGTAAGCTTCCGAGGTTCAAGTCTCAACATGCGTGTTCGACTAAAAACATCATTGCCATCAAACACGTTGATCTTTCGTACAAATGGGACTACACTTATCTCAAGAATATTGTGGTCAAAAGACAAGACGAAAGGGATTATGCATTCTCTCGACTTTGAGAATTTGTCTATCAACGACATCGAAGACATGTACCTTGCCAAAGTACAGTGTCGTATGAGACAATTCTCCACTGAAGTACAACGTGAATTCATCAAGTCGGTGCTCATCTTCATCAGAAGCATAGTTATCAAAGAACGTGTAGAAGATCTCCACCGGCGGTTGAATCTTATCGGACCGTGTCAACTTGACTCCACCGCAGCTTGATCTTCCCGACATCAACCAGCTCTCACAACTTACACTCATCGAAAACCATTCGCCGTTTACCGCGGTGAACTTCAAATAAATTGCTTGATGGCGTGCAGAGATCTTCACAAGTTTGGAGATCACACTTTGAAGATGGTTAGGGACGGATTAGCTTACCGGTTGAAGGATATACATCAGAAGATTGGGTCTCCTAAGCGATGGAATTCTCAGGATCGAAGGGATGTGAAGCGGATCATCACAATGATTGATGAACGACTGTATAGAAGGGATCAGTTCAGAAGATTGGAAAGCTATGTTGGTGGTCGACCCAGGATTAACATCACCGGCTTTCAACGCCCGATTCACACTCCTGGCGACATCTCTGGACTACCTGGTACCCCTTAAACTACTTCTTTCATTATAACTTTGGATGTATGATATATTATGCCAATGGCTTGTGCACACATTACAGTGTACAACCCGTACTTGTAAATAAAGGACCCTGTGGTTCGCTTCAATGCTACAATCCTTATAAAAGGAGCGAAAGCGTCTTACTTTTGAGTAAAACCTATCAAACCTTTCACTTTTCAAGGTTTTGCTCAAAAGAACAAGTACTTTCCCTTAAGATTTTCAAAACCTCAACCGTTTATATCACTCGTTGAGGGGGAGTACTTGACCTAAAACTTTGTTCAAAAATTGTTCACAGTGGTCATTCTTCCCGCAACACTCGAAATGGTCATATTTATTCTCAACTTTTCAAAAATAACATTTTATATGCCATTTTTTAGGGGGAGAAAAAATACGTGATAAGAAATATGTTGTGTTTTGCTCATGAATTCTCGTGCAAAAAGACTTCAACCCATGAATTGACGAGATCTTAACTGTTAGTAACTCGAAAAGACTTGTCCGGGACGGGTAATAATTTCAAGCTAGTTCGCTAGTGATGTAAACGTATCTCGCAAAGGACTTGTCCGAGTAGAATGTACCATTCGAGAAACTCTTGGTAGACATGAACCTTGACGGGTTTGACAACCTTTCGGGGTTGTCCACACCTTCAAGATAGTTATTTGAGCTAGTTGTCACCTAAAATCTGACAATGCGACTCTTTAACTATGCCATGTAACCGTGTCTCGCGGGGGAATGTCTATCTTGAGTCGATCAATTCAAAAGTGCGCGCTCTTCCCTCACTATGCAGATTTTCGTTAAAACTCTAAAGCACATGTGGAGGGGGAGTATTTCTGCTAAAAGATAAAACTCTCACAGTGGTTCAAACATGTTTTTCATTTACAAACCCTTTGAGAGATTTGTCTTCAAAATGGTTTTATGGCAACATAGGTTAGTCATGGAGTTATAAGGTGACTAAGGTTAGGAATAACCGTCCTATGATCCGCCAGAGCCGGAGGGATCTACCCAAGGACACTACCAATAGTTAGAATTTAGAAGTCCTTAGGTATGATTATAAAAAGGAGAATTGAGAATCGGAGAAAGAAGGAGTTGAAGAATTAAAAAGAAATGCAAAGAAAAGGGTGAAAAGAAATAGCCCTCCAGATTATTCAACTTAGGGCGACACGGGTTCAATTCATATACTATTGGTTGTCACTAGATGACACCGGTATTGAAGATTAAAAGTCGTCATGGACCCAGTGACGCATGCACTAAACCTTCTTAGCCACTCAAGTTTCTCTCAACAGAAACTTGTTTCATTCTCACAGGGAACCCTACGTAAACTATCGGCTTTCTCTTAGAGATTGCTGATATTGAAGAAGGAGACCCTCTCCCTAGTCTCCGCTCAGGAAACCAAAACGCACTATTGAGTCTAGAGCCACGAGATTCATCAAAAGATCTCTTAGGTACACTTGACATGTCATCACTTGATGTTCAACAATAAGAACATCAGTGGTACGTTATCGAGTCCTTCACAGATCTTAGCAATCTGTCAAGAACATTTATGAGAGGTTCACATCTGTGATCCTCAGTGATTGAATGGAAACTCCCGCCAGGGTCAACATCAAACAGCCCTGACAGCATGTCGCTTCGGAAACTCCCCGTGGATTGCGCTTAGTAGTCTCAAACGATCTACAGTCGTGAGGTGATGCTTCGGTGTACCTCAGCGACTCATCTGAATCGTAGGTGTACTTCGGTACATCGTGTTATCTCACTTGTGGGACTCGATTCAGAACGGCCTTTGTAAAAGTTAGAGTTGTGTTTTCACACTATGCTGTTAACACTCTCGAAGTTCAAACTTGTAAGTGCCGGAATCCGCTTATTACTAACCATTTTTATGTTTTTCTCTTATGGAAGCTCTGGAGCGGAATGATCGTGCAGATTCTTCTCATGCTCACGCCAACATCATCACTAATGGAAGTTCTATCCAAAAGCAACACAACAGTCAATATGATTCTTCGTCAAATCAAAGAATCTACAAAGTTAAAGACTTAAAGAACTTCATCAGTACTGAATTCCAACGTCAAAAGAGCATGTGAGCATGTTCAAGAATGACGTGGAGACATTGGAGCAGCGAAGCAGACCTCAGGCAGACTTGATGCAGATAACAACATACTATCACTTTCATCACAAAGAACAATGATCAAAGAACAAAGTTAAAGATGACGTCAAAGCATAACTGTTCAAAGAAAACTATCTCGCTACACTGGGGAGATGGTTCGAATCAAGGCCATTCTTCTCACAAGAAAGAAGAATTTCAGAAGACGTCAAAGCTACTATTACATCAACGCCTTCACCGTTTTTCATCACCAACACTTGAGGGGGAGATTGTTGGAATCACTCCTAAACCTTTATTCAAGTGTTAGTTACTCATATGTAATAGGTAGCTTATTATGGCCTTTATGTTTGTTTAAGGTCTAGCTTATGTAGAAGGCCCATGTCTAATAAGGTAAAGGGAAGGAGTGGGAGTGTTGCCCTAGCTCCTTGCCTATAAATACTCTTGTATAACCTTCATTTGAAGGTTGGTTGTTCAAGTTATTCTCTTCATTACACTCTACGCATAACCGTCTCTATTATATCGTGTGTGTGTGTGTGAATCTTGTTCAATCGCCTTTCTATCTCTTTCATTGAAGCTTGTGTTGTAAATCTAGTGACCTAACAAGTTCATCATACATCTTTGGTCTATCCAATCCTAATATAACTGAACCATCAGCGGTAGTTTCAAGGATGTCTCTGGTGGTCTCAACTTGATATGGTCCTTCATCAATTGATTTGAGGATATTAACCCCATTTTCCTTTCCTAAGCAGTACAGTCTGATTCTTTGAACCCAAGAGTCATAATCGGTTCTATCCAGCATGGGAGGACGTGTATCAGATCCTGCACCTTGAACGTCATCAGCAACGGAAAAGATGATTGTAGACATGTTTGTAGACATGATTACAGATTCCATGAGATTTTACAACTCTTTGATTAAACCGGGAAATAGATTCTTTCACAGGATTTTACTAAATCAAGAGAAAACCGTAAAACATAACACGAAGAAACAATAAGCCTAAAAGGAAAACAATAAGTCTCAAAAGACAAATCGCACACTTGACAAGTCGCACCCTTGACAAATCGCTCTGCAAACAAATCTCACCTTTAGACAAATCGCTCTTTTGACAAAACGCACACCAGACAATTCGCAGGTCAGAAAAATCGCACCCTAATTACCAAATCGCTTAAACGACAAATCGCTTAAAATGACAAAACGCTAAACAGACAAATCACATTATACTCAAATCGCATAAACAGACAAATCGCATAGTACACAAGTACACCCACTCCTTCCACTACTTTGTCCTTTCTTGTCATTTTGTCTCAATAGACAAATCGCTTAATGGACAAGTCATTTCTCTGAAACAGACAAATCGCACAAAATGAGTGACAAATCGCTTCAATAAGCATTCATGGAGGAGACAAATCGCATACTTCTAAGGACAAATTGCATAGAAGAAACACACTCCGTGAGACAAATCGCATCCACGAAACATTTAAAAACACCACTTTTCAATCTAAAAACAACCCAACTACGATGATTCAAGCCTTCCAATTCAAAACCTAAACACTTATAATGATTCTAAACACAAAAGTACTATCAAAATTCAAACTTTAACACAAGAAATGATCCAAATGATGCAAACTACTCTAAACTCATTCAAACACAAAAACCTTATGAAAACCACTAGAAATCCAAGAACATGAAAGATGGGTGATCAAACCATGGCTCTTGATACCATTTGTAAAATATTGGTTTTCCTAAACACATCATAACATAATACTATGGGGCGTATGGTATGAGTTTTAGAGAGAGAAAGTGGAAGAGATTTGGGAACTTAGTGAGACAAAGAAAAATGATATTATTAAGCTCCAACCCTTTGCCTTGCTAGGCAAAGGGTATTTATAGGTTCTTACAAGATGCGCCACCTACGGCTGTGAATCAGGCATACAGTGGGTAAAGACCCGTCCATCCTCCACGGTGTTACTTAACAAAATACTTACTAACACTAAATGACTACGACTACGAGCTTTCAAATGAATACATATACTTGAGGTGACCGACTCTTTAATAATGGGATTTTCTAAATCCTAACAATCATGAACCATTACTCACCGCGAGTGAACTCTTATATCGTAAATAGTACTATGGGAAGTAAAGACCTCGTCTTGGTTATAGGAATAACCGGGGCGCACCATATTTGAATTGAATTAGCTAATTGGCTATTACCTTCTTTGGGGCAAACTTATGTACATCCGTAATTTGTTGTATCCAGTTGAGTCTTGGTTGCATGAGTTTAGCGCATAATAATCTGTGATTTTCTTTATGATATTGTTAGTTTACAATTATCATGCTCATATTCTTTTGTTCAACTATTATTTAAACCTATGGATTTCACTCAAACATTATTATTGACCTTTTTAAGCATGTTATCTCAGGTAATCAGTGAAGATTATGTCCAAGGCACGGAATGGGGCATACCAAGACCTTTCTTGTAATGTAAACATAAAGTTGTCATTTCTTTCAAACTCATGCTCTATATTTTGGGAGAATACTTGAATAATTTGGAATGTTTTGTAACAACTATGAGTTTTCGATGAATGATAACTATTTTTAATAAAACGTCTCTTTCAAGTTGTTTTCTATGATTATTGACTATGATCTCCATTCGAGTAACATCCTGATTAGTCTTCCGCTGTCATTATGATCTCGGGGGTGTTACAACTATCAATAAAGCTTAGGGCCAGACAATTCTAAATGTGGATGTCTATTTTTCGGACTCTATTTTCTCGCATGACTAGCTTTATGTTACACTGTCTAGAAGGATATCAAGTAGAACTACAAAGGTATTGGTGAAGCTTGTCGAAGAGTTCGAACAAGAATGAGTCTACACCTCAAATGTCGTGTACCAAGAGTTTTACTTGACAAATAACATGCATTGTTAGTTCTTTCATAATTATATGTAATGTTTATTTTCAGTTTCATTAAATGACTATGTCCTTAAGAATAATTTACAAAAAAAAAAGAAAAGAAAATGAAATAATCTAAAAAGAAAATTGTTTTATCAAGATTTTTTTAGAGAAGAAACGTAAAAGGAACGGAAGTGGAAGGAAGATATAGGATTTTTTTTTACTTCAAAATTTTCCTCTCAGTCTTGGGATGATTTGGAAATAAAGAAACTCAATTACTAGCAGGGTACCCGCGCAATGTGGCAACGGGTACCCTGTGACTATATTTTGCGGCGAGCACAAGAAGGGGGGCCTGAAGGTAATGACTGAATCTATTGTGTTTGAAGTATGATTAGTTTGTGTTGTAAACTTTTTTTATTCATTCATAAACCATGAGTTATTTTATATTTAGATTTCATAAATAACATTTTAATGTGTATCAATAAACTTTTTTTTTTTCATTTTTATATGTTTCAATTATTGATATTAGTGGTTACACATTTTTTTTCCCATTAAATCACTTATTTGATATTAAAATGATGGTTACAAGTATTCATCAAGTTTTGAAATTCTTCCATAACAAGCAAGTTTAGGAGTCTTAATTTTTAAGCCTTACTAATTATAGAATAGTCTCAAATGCTTTATATATTAGTAGAGATTCTCATTTCTTTCCATACTCCCTCATTTCTTTTCTCCCATATCCCTTCTCTTCTCTTCCCCTCCAAATATAACTCGAGAACACACCGTAAATGTTTTTGTATGTTCATTGATACATTTTAAGAATTTTATTTTGAGTTAAATTATCGCATGTTACAACTTTTATTGATTATATTTTTATTATTTCACGTTTTGTGTATAAATGTTACATAAAACATTTAACCAAAATATCGTAACTATAATTGTTTGTCACTAAAAAATCTTATTGGTATACATGACCACGGGTATTAAACAAAAGAGGAAGTTAATTTACACAATCGTGTCAAGCACCCGATCTTCTCTACAAACATTGTTTTCCTTTGTTACACGTGGTTTTCGATACAATGCCATATGGTTATATACGAGCGGGGGTACCCGCGTGTGATGCGGGAATGTTGTGTTTAATCAAAACTCGAAATGAAACGATTGTCAATTTCTTTTTTACCAAGTATGTAAAAGATCGATAACCGCAAGTACCATTTTCATAAATTATTTTTGAAAATATCGATAACTCGAGGGACTATTGTTGCTAAAAATTTGTAACGACTGTTAAGTAAAGGTCGTTAAGGACTAACATTGCAATGGATCAATAACCTCAGTGACTAAAAAAAACAAAAAAATAAATAAAAAAAAAAAAACTATAGTGCACTGTTTTACACTGTTACGCACTGTTTTTTACTGTTCATCGCATAATGATTTTTAGTATATAGTATAATTTCCAAACCTATACAAGATCATTAAAGGGTTGTTTATTTTTTTCTTAGCAAAGGGATGTGTGGGTCCCATGTCTGTCCAAGCATATTATGGGGGAGGATGTGAATTTCTATCTCTTATGGATATAAACCATTTAAGGGATTTTTATGATCCTACTTAAAAAAGTAATAATATTAAATGTTAAGTGGGTAGAATCCCTTCAGTGGGCATATGAACCGAGCATTATGGGCTAGGCCCATAATTATACTTCTTATAAAAGCCTGCAAGACAAGGTTTCTTTTTTTCAAAGCAATGTTTCGAGTAGCTTCGACAATTCATGTTATTTAGCATGATTAGTGGTAGTAGTGAAATCAAAAAAACATGTAAATTATAAAGCGTAATTTGGTCTTTCACAATCTATACCATAACCTTTAACATTGTAAGAAACTACTTATAAATCTTACCTTTAGGTATCAAGACGAGTTTTTAGTGATTTTGTAAGGAAAAAATGATGAACCATTATTCACACTTATAGTTAACACTATCGTATCTAAACATATATATTTAGTACTACGTATTAAGCATATTGATTGTGAACAGTTATGAAAATAGAATCACATATTTATATAAATGACATGAATGATTCAGTTGTATCAAAAGTTGTTAATTTTTGGGTTTTGTTAACAACCTTATGGGTTGTGATTAAGGTTACCTTAATTGAAACATAAACAATTAATTAACATCAAACATTCCATTTATAACAATACATTCCATAATTACAATCATTAAATATATAAAAAATATAGAGACAACGAGTTCATTAAATGCTATTTTACATATATGATAAGGCTTAACCACAACCTCATGGGTTGTGGTTAACAAAAACCATTAATTCCTTGACATAATTAAAACAAGCAACCTAAACACAAGTACCCTTTCTTTTCAGCTGTTTGAAGAAGGATATACATGTTGATAGTCTCATTCTTTTTAGCTATTTAAAAGGTTTGAAGAAGGGGATTGATACTTACACTATATTTTTTTATTCATGCACCACTATCTATGCATTACAGTATTGTACAATACAATACTGTAATGCATAACTAGTGGTGCATGAATCAAAAAGTGTAGTGTGCTCCCTTTGAAGAAGGATGGATATACAATGTTGATAGTCTCATTCTTTTTAGCTTTTAGGTGACTAAAATTTAATTTCCGGTTTTAGTGCATACCCATAATTCATTCGAAATGACAATGTATATCTAAATTAAAGGAATCGTTTACGCCAATTGTGTCGGTATTCTTCAACTTTTCACATTCACAAGTGTAAACTATTCATTCTCATGGCAAAAAGTTAAACTCTCATAATTCATTGTACACCATTTTCATTTACGTTGCTTAAAACAAGTTACTTTTTGTTTCTATTTTCGTAAATTCTAAAGGGTAAAGTAACAAATTCAAAAAGAAATAACTTTTGGCATGTCAAAACAGTGATTGACAACATATGGAATGTTTGGTTCAAATTGGCAACCTTTAAGTGTAGGCTTTGCTACAAAAATTGTACAAGATGGCATTTAAAGATACACACATTAACATATTAGTTGAGGCGCTTTATTTTACAAACTCACAATTTCCTACTTACCAAGGGACAACTCTCAGCCGTTGGATCAATCAAACATATTTTAAGGATAAAAAACACGGAGGGACCATTCTTGCCAAAATGCAGAAACTTCCCCAACCACAAAAACACATCACGCATTCACGCCCATTCATTTCACCATCAAAAATAAAAACGTCGCTTTCTCTCTCTTAATTCTCTAACTAAAAACAAACCCTAACTATCAAAATCAACCAAAAATTAACCGTAAAAATAAAAAAAAAACACAAAAATGGAACAATCTTCAACTGAAAAAGCAGAAGCACAAAAAAAAATGGATCAAAATAAACCTACCGACTCCGAAAATGATGGTACGAAGCTTCAAACTAATTATTTAGATGTTATTTATGTATTTCTACTGATTTTAAACTTATTTATGAATGTTATTGCTATTTATGAACATTTTTCTGTATTTTTTTGTTGTATTACTGTCATGCAATTGATGATTATGTATTTATTTGAGATTTTGTTGTCATACTGTAAAAGAAGAAGATATTTATTAAGATTTTTCAGTTTTTGCTGATTTTAGATGTTTTTGCTGATTTATTAAAGATTTTGGAAAAATATCACATGTGATAAAACAGTTGTGGCAGATGTGGTAGTGATTTGAATGTGGTGATAAAACAGTGGTAGTGGTAGTGGTAGTGTTAGTGGTTTAGTTTTGATTTTTGGTAGTGGTAGTAGTGGTGGTTTAGTTTTGACTTTTAGTAGTGGTAATGGTAGTGGTGGTGGTTTAGTTTTGACTTTTGGTAGTGGTAGTGGTAGTGGTATCGAACGTCGTTTTGACTTTTAGCATTCTTCAAGATAATTGATATGTTTTTAGCTTGTTACGAATATAATTTTGATATAATTAGGATGCGTTTTGAGTGTGAGAGATACATTACACAATTAATGATCATGTAGATGTTAGTGTTATGTTGTTCGTGAAATTGTTATATAATTGTAGATGTTGATTGATTAGTGTAGATGTGTAATTGTTATGTAAAACGCGATAATTGATATGTTTTTGATATAACTTATGATGCGTTTTGAGTGTGACAGAGAAATATTTAATGGAATATCACTAGTGATAAAAACAGATGTAGCGATAATTGATTCGTTATTACACGATTAGTGATCATGTAGCGCGATAACTGATACATTTTTAGCGTTCTTCGTGGTAGTGGTGGTGGTTTAGTTTTGACTTTTGGTAGTGGTAGTGGTACTGGTAGTGATGGTAATGGTGATGATGAAGAGCAATAGCGGATTACTTAAATATTTAATGGTATATCAACTATGATGATAAGCCGTTGTACTTGAAATAACTATATTTCAAATAAATCTTGATTAGAAGTTATAGTGTCTTTTTGTTTTATATAACATAAGACATTAAAATTTTGATTTTGAAAAAAATGTAGAAGATGATATTTACAAGCATCTGGAGACAATACAAGCGTTAAACGGTCAGTTTTTGTCTGCTAATAAATCTTTAAACATAAAAATTGCAGACATTATGTTTGTTTCTAAAAAAAAATTTGTAAATGCAGTTTTGTCGACAAGCAAATTTTTGAGCCTATCTCCAGAGATTGATAAGGAAAAAGGTAAATTGCAACATATAAGCATGTCTCTTTTAGAAAAATATCAACTGTGATAAACCCTGTATGTATGCGGCATACTTGTTTTGACATTTAGCTTCTGTGTTATATGACATGTGATACAAATTTGATATTTATCAGGAATAAATATTCATAAAAACTTACTTGAAATTTGTTTTGTGCAGATTGGAATACAAGTCTAAATTAAATGAAAAAGAAAAGAAGTAAGAAACAACCTCCAATTCACAAAATCACCATATCGAGAAAAAAAACAACCAACACCACCACCAGAAACAACAGAAACAACACTTCCACCACCACAAACAACAGAAACACAACAGCAAACATCAACACCCTCACTACAGAAAACAACCACAAAATTCACAAAGTCATCTATCACAAATACCTATCTAGAAAAAACACCTACAAATCAGATAACAACCATTGTACAATCAAGGCTTGTTACACCATTAAATCAAGCATCGCCTAAAATGACAACACCAGAAGGCAAACCAATAACAGGTCTAGCAACCGTGGAAACCACACCAACAACAACACCAACAACCGAAGCAACAACCATGGAAGAAACATCATCTGTACCAACACCCGAACCAACAACCCAAACAACATCCGAAGCAACACCCCAAGCAACACCCAAAGAAACAAATCCTAGAACAACTGTGATACAACCAGCAACAAGTGCAGAAAAAGAAGCAAACCCAAAGGTGAAACCCAAAGAAGTACAAAAAAAATATAATCAGAAAAAGGAACCAAAGAAACGAAAACAACAAGAAACAGATACACCGGTTGCAGTAACAAGATCAGCTAAAAAAAAGCAACAAACCGAAAAAACCAAACAAACAAAGAAGGTAGAAAAAGGAAAACGAAAGAGAGGGAAAATGAAGAAAAAGCTGAGGATGCAACAAAGAAGAAGAAGGAAGAAACAAAGAAGGTTGAAAAAGCAACACATAAGAAAAAAATGGAACAGAAAGAAGAAGATATTGAAGAGAAAAAACGTGTAACAAAGAAGAATAAGGAAGAACCGAAGAAATATGTAATCGCATTCAAGTCGTTAAGGGCTAAAAAAACTGTGCAACCATTTTATGATGCAACACACTCACTAAGCCTGGAAAGAAAGAAAATGGTCAAAGTAATGGGATTTGGAACGTTGATTGATTTTCCATTGTCAAAAATCCCTGGAAAGCTACCCTACTTCATATTGACACATTTGGATGTGAAGACAATGCAAATCAAGTTGCCAAATGGGGGTGTAATAAAAACCGCTCCGAAAAAGATTAAGGAAGTTTTTGGGATACCAATGGGTCCTAAACCACTCTGCTCTGGACCACAAAGGACGTGGGATGACGAATTTATGAGACAATATATGGAACAATTCCCGGAAAAGAAAAGGATAACAACAACAACATTATCAAAGGTGATTCAGAATACAGAAGAAATAGACTTCATATTCCAAATGAATTACCTAATGTTGTTTGCAAACTATTTGGGAAGTTGCTATAACAGTTCCATGTTGAAGTATCACGTCCTTAAATATCTGATGACACCAAAAGAAATACCCATAATAGAATGGTGCTCATTCATTTGGGAGTGTATGAAGGGAAGCAAGCATGGGTGGGATGACTCAACGCTGGAGAATTGGTACTACGGACCACACGCAACATTCACGGTAAGTTAAGGTTTTCTTTAAAAATATGCTTTAAAACAAATTTGATGTAGGGTATCACAAGTGATATTTTAAGTTAATGATAGATAAAATGTATGCTATCACCAGTGATATTGCAAGTTGTTTTCTATTAATTAGATGCATTGTACAATATCACTTGGGATACTAAAAGATTAATCTACCATTTCATTTAATAAGTATATGTTTTAATGAATGTTTTGTTTGCTTGAAAACAGCTAATTTACTTGCATTTCACGAAGTTTGATGAAATGGATGTGCCACGAAAATGGCCAGCCATCAGAAATTAGAACACAAAACTAATTGAGAAAAGGCAGCAAATGGAGATGGAAATGGAAGAGTTTGGTAATGTCATGGTCATCGAAGAAGATGATGACAATGAAAAAGCAGATATCAAGAAAAAGAAAGAAGTAAGATACTCTAATATTATGATTTAATTACAAAATTAATTAATATGCAAAATTTGAAATATCACTAGTGATAAATACTTATAATTTCTTTATTTAATTAAAAACACAGCAAGTATATGAAGCTGTTGAAGATAAGTTTGCAAGAGTTTTGAGCAATGTTACAAAAATCGCGAATCGGTAGTCGGGCGGTCGACCTCCCTGTAGCTTGTAATCGGTCTAGGCGGGATTAATCGGCGATTAATCGGATTGGCATTTCCGACAAGTTTTTAGTATTTTCGACAAGTTTTAGGTATTTTCGACAAGTTTATGTATTTTCGGCAATATTTTTCTTGAAAAACATCTTGTAATAGATATAAACAATGACCATAAGTTATTCAAACAATTTTATGGGTAGTTTTAAGTATTTTCGGCAAGATATGAAGGTTTTCGACAAGTTTAACCATCATTAACCGTCATTGACCACCATTGACCACGGTTGACCGATTTGTTTGACCAATTTACATAAATCGGAAAGGTTGGTGGCCTTGCAGCACCTAATCGGCGATTAATCGGCCTTGTAGGCCTTGTTTTGCAACACTGGTTTTGAATGAAAAGAGAGAATTAGAGAATTTTATAAGGGTAAGCATGGAGATATACCCATGAGATGAAACGATAAAGTTATTTGTAGATAAATACAATACACAATTTCAAGGAAGTTTTCAAATAGATGAATATGGTAGAGTGGTTGATAGTCAAGAAGGGACTAGCAGAAAACATGGAGGAGATGATGGAAGTGGCGATGAAGGGGGGAATACTGAAGGAGAAGATGATAGTGAAGGAGGGAATACAGATAATGGGAATGATGATGATAGGGAAGGAGGAGATGGAGAAAGAGCAAACAAGGATAAACAAAAAGCCACAGAAGAGGCTGCTGCAGAAACAGCTAAACAACAGGTTAGATACTTATGATTTAAAGTACTTATCTGTATACAATATCACAAGTGATAAATTTTTTCATAACAAAATGGTAAAAATACAGGCTGAAAAAGAAGCAGTTGCAAAAAAAATACAAGCTGAAAAAGAAGCTCAGAAAGAAGCAGCTGAGAAAAAAAGAGAATTTGAAAAACAAGAAGCTGAAAAGAAGAAAAAAGAAGAAGCCGAAAAGGTAATATCACAAGTGATAAATTCTAATATAACAAAGTCATACAATCTAATAGTTTTTTGGGGCTTTTGCATATATATCCTTCCGAAAATGCAAAATTGCATATATATCCAAAGCATGCATAAAAACCATTGTAAAATGTGCTTAAAAAACTTGTACAAAGGATATATATGCAATTATTCACTTTGGGAGGGATATATATGCATTTTTGCCTATATTTTATTATTTATTTTTAGATAATTATGATTTAAATTACTAACAAAGTCAGAAATATCACAAAATGGTATTTTAGATAATTACAATCTAACAAAGTCATACAATCTGTATACAATATCACAAGTGATAAATTTTTACATAACAAAATGGTAAAAATATAGGTTGAAAAAGAAGCAGCTGCAAAAAAGATACAAGCTGAAAAAGAAGTAGCTTAGAAAAAAAGAGAATTTGAAAAACAAGAAGCTGAAAAGAAGAAAAAAGAAGAAGCCGAAAAGGTAATATCACAAGTGATAAATTCTAATATAACAAAGTCATACAATATAATAGTTTTTTTATTATTTATTTTTTAATTTTTTATTAATGCAGGCTGCAAAAGAAGCAGCTGCAAAAGAAGCTGTAATCAAAAAGCAAAAAGAGGCTAAAAAACAAGCTGCTGCGAAAGAAGCTGCTGTGATAGAGGCTGAAAACAAATGAAAATCAAAGGAGGCAACAAAACAAGCTCTGGTGAAAGAGGCAGAAAAAAAAGAAGCTGCAAAAGAACTTGCCAACAAAAGAGCTAAAGAAAATGTTAGATAGTTGCTCTGTTTAAAAAAGGCGAGAAAAGGCGATGTATTTTGGCGCCTTTGAAGAGCCCTTTTTAACGCCTCATGCCTTTATTAGTCTAGTTGAACTATTGTTAGTCCCTTCTAGTTGAACTATTATTAGTACCCATTCATTCCTACGCATTGCATGGTTTTTGTTCATGTGCATACTTTTGCGATAAACTTATGATCTATGGTTTGTAATAACTAGTATTTTAGAGATAGGGAACTCCAAACTTTAAGAATGACTGGTGAATGTATGCTTTCTTCTTATTTGCATAAATCCCCATTCATTCTTATGCATTGCATGGTTTTTGTTCACATGCATGCGCTTATGATCTACCATTTTAGCGATATTGAATCGCAAACTTTAAGAATGAATGGGAAATAAATCAGTGTTATTTTTATCAAATGTCTTGTTGATGGTTAGATTGTGGATTGTTGTTTACAGGGCGACTGTTAAAAAGCTTATATGTGGGCTTATGAATTTATTTCTGTTTCGGCTTATATTACATAAACACTGATTTTTTGTATTATTTGGAGAATTATAGGCTTATATGACTCAAAAATAAAACAAAAATAAGCGGCTTCTGTAACATAAGCCGAAACAAAAATAAGCTCGTAAGACATCTAAACTTAAACAAAACACCTTGCAGAACTTTTTCATATCTAAACCCTATTAGATGCTTAAAAACATCTTTGAAAAAGACGCTGCAGCCAAAAAACAAGCAGCTCAGACACAAGAAGAAGAAAGGGCTAAACATGGAGAATTTCAAAGCCCAGAAATTCAACATAAGGCATTCAGGACTGGGAAAGATGTTGCTAAACAAAGCAACAAAGAAAATGAAAAGAAATAAGGAAAAAGATTGTGCAACCATCGGTGTACTTGAAATCACCATATATGAACAAGAAGGCAGACACGATGGAACCATTAACAAAATCTGAAACAATGCTAGCTAACAACTTATTTTCAATGGAAGAAGATATCATGTAAGATTTAAATTTCTTTGTTAGTATTAAGGTTATGTTATTTATCACAAGTGATATGCTATATTTAAGAACCTAAATTTTATCAACTGTGATATTAAAAAACAGAGAAGAGGTATTCAATGATGGCAAGGGCACACCAGTACCAAGAATAGTAATGCAATCAATTGCGTCGGGCTTGCTAATAGAAAGCCAGGTAATCGATGCATTCGCTTTGGTCTTGAATTTTGAGGAGAGGAAGAACAAAGTTGGAAAATTGAAGACAAGATACTACTTCCTAACAGATGCAATGTAAAATATAAAAAGTTCTAAAAAAATGCAATCATATATCTATGCGTTTCAAAAATAATGTAATATGTATTTTAAATTATCTTTAATCTATTGTCATGATACAGCTGCCATAGATTCTGAAGACAAAAAAAGATGAAAAAAGTGGTATGAGAACTTTGAAAGAGTAATCAAAACACTCATGACTGAGGAAGAAGCAAAACGGAAATTGAAAGATGTGAAACTTGTATTCTTTCCGATAATTGCTCACGACAATTCTATGTAATAGTTTTTAACCTGGATAAGGGCAACGTTGTAATACTGGACAACAACATTTCAGATGCGCCCTACAAAGATAAATACAAACCCAACTTTGATATTGTGGTAAGCAATGTCTGAACCGAACTCTATTTAAATACTTATATCTTTTATACAGAGTAATATCACTAGAGATAAATTGTAGTAAGTAATATCACTAGAGATAAATTGTAGCAAGTAATATTTTGTTAATTTGCAGAAATCATTGCTTGTAAGTTACTTGCTGAGGACTGCACACCCAATCGTCGATACACTATTGAAAGAGAAGCCAACTGCTGTGTTAAAGATGAAATGGAGAACGAGGGATAACATGATTGATTGTGGCTTATACATGATGATGCATATGGAGACGTTTGAAGGTGAAGCAGGATCAAATTGGAAGCCTAACATCATTGATGAAAAAAATCACAGATATGCTGAACAAATGAAAAGAATGATGATGAGGTATGCAGCAAAGATATTGTTACATGAAGTGAATCAAAAGAGTGAACTGATGTCAGAATACGCAATCAAGTTTGCTGAAAAACACAAGCATGATGAGAAAGAGATGCAAAAGGTGGTTGAAGAAGCTATCAAGAAGAAGATAGCAGAAGAAAACAAGCATTAAATGTATTTAATGCTATTCCAAAACAATTTACATTGATGTTTAAGTATCTTAGATTTCTAAACAGCGTAGATGGTTTAAAGTAGGTTTAAGAATCTGATATGCAAAAAACAATAGTAGGGCTGCCGGGCCATGAAATGTGATGGACAATGTCCAAGTTTAGGAAATACCTAAGTGTATGGGTGGATCTATTATGTACCTGAATCACATTCCCTGGTGCCGGAGATTGAACTACATTTTGTTTTGGATTTTGCATATTTTAGATGGATTTTACATTTTGTTCTGCATTTTAGATGCAAGTAAGACTGCCAGGCCATGAAATGTGACAGACAGTGTCCAAGTTTGGGAAATACCTAAGTATATGGGTGGATCTATTAGGTACCTAAATCACATTCCCTGGTGCCGGAGATTGTACTACATTTTGCTCTGAAATTTGCATCTTTTAGTTGGTAATGCAGACGTATGCTTTTAGATGTATTTTACATTTTGCTTTGGATTTTAGATGGAAGTAAATGCTTTTGGGTAATATGAATATAACCTTGTTTATGTTCTTCTACTGACGTATGCATGTATCTATCACTATATATATTTATGGTTTTGGGTAATTCATCGAAGATTTCACTACTCATGTAGCTTTAGTTTACTTTATATAAATGAATTGGTGAACCCAAGATATGTAAATTTGAGATTATGATGAATTTTTTTTCAAAGTGTAAATGCTTTATTTGCAATACTTTGGTAATTGATAAGATGACTGCCAAGACGCACTGTCCTTAAAATGTATAAAATGACTCTATCAAATTAAGAGACTGACTATTTTTGCAATGTCCTACTCTGTGAAAACATGTTAAGACTGGCAACAAAATTTAGATATTGAGTCACCACAAAAAAATCACAAGCAACCAAAACTAGCCTACCTCCTTTTTCTTTTTCTTTTTTTTTAAATGTATCACTTGTGATATTAGAACTTATCACCAGTGATATAACTAAAAGTTTATTATATCACCTGTTATATCACCTGTCATATAACAAAAAAGAAAAGAAAAAATAAGTAAGAATTTATTACTTCTAAAATGTACTTTGAGATGTGAGCTTGTATGTGCTTGCTATGAAAATTTTCAGTTGATTAGTATAGACAAAGCTTTTCAAAAATGTAGTCAAGGACAATCTATACATACACAAAGACATGCAAAAAAAGCATGATTTAAATGAATCATCTTGCACAAATATGAAATGAAACATGATTATGCAAATGTAATACAAAAACAATATTTAATTGTATATCACAGGTGATATAAATTAAAAAAAGCAAAAAAGTTTACATAAAGTAAAAATAGAAGGACTGAAAATGTAAAGTTTAATAAACTAAAAACCAGATCTTGAAAAACACACACAAATAAAAAAAACACACACACAATCTATCCTTCGAAAAATAAACAACGAACTGTTGAATCAAATTCTGAAATACATAAATATGAAGGAATCGCAACCTCAAAAACCGGATAAGGGAAAACAAGCTGTTGAAAATATGGATAATGGTATGACACTCTGATGAGTGTCTAAATACTCATCATTTTTGTACTATATAAACTGCAAAATCATCTGAAAACACTCAAAAATGCATCAAAATGATCAAAATATCACAAATCAGTGTTTTATGTGTTTTAAATGCAAAAATATCAAAATCAGATGAAAAACGTATCAAATTTGCAACAATGGCAGTTTTAGTCCCTCAAGTTTCAAAAGTTGTCAAAAACAGTCCCTGGTATATTAAAATTAAGAAAAATGTCATTTAAGGTCCATGGGATTCAAAAGTTGTCAAAACAAACCTTTGAAATATAAAATTGCAAAATTACAACTTTGGTCCCTCAAGTTTTAAAAATGTCAAAATGGCCTGGAAAGTTTGAAAATGGCAAGATTGGTCCTTGTACTTTTTGAACTTGTCATTAATGGTCCCTTGAAACAACTTTGTGAATATGGCAGTTTAGGTCCTTCAATTTCAGAAAATTACACAAAGGTCCCTATGTATTTATAACCTTTAATACCCATTTTGGACCTTACCAACTCTTGGACCCCTGCCATATAAGCATTTTGAACCCCCCTTATTACTAATATCCAGTCAACCCAACGGTCAAACAAAGCAACCCATTGGCGCCCAAAGTCTCACCTTCTCAACCACTGCCTGCTATCACTGCTCACCCAAGCATATCCATCCCCCCAGCTCATCATATTACTCCCCATGTCCCCTCCTCCTCAACACAAGACAAGATGAATTTATTACCCCTACCTCATCTCACTCAACCATAGCCATCTGTTAAAACCATTTCCCGCAAAAAAATGATCAAATGGCCAATATTCACTTAAGCTCATCCAATGGCTGAGGATTGCTGGGATACATTCAGAGTAGATAGAGAAGAGGATTGGATTATAAAAGAAAGAGAGAGGAAGCAAACCAAGTAGTAGATTATTAGCTTAAAATTTTCTTATGTCGTTTTTTTCATTAATGTATTAGTTAAATTTCAAAACTGTAATTTTGTGTTCTCAAATGTTAAACTCAAGTTATATTTGCAGTGTTATCAAGTTCTAATCAGTGATTCCAAGTATTTATCTATTTTCAAATTTTTACATAACTGTTGAAATTTTCCCTGTCACAATCTCATTCAAAAGCTTCATAAAGCTCATTTATCAGTTTCAACAAGCTTAAATGAGCTTATGATAGCTTTGTACAAGCTCACATTCAAGTTTCCATTCATTTTGATCCTTGATCAACAAAAGTCAAACAGGTGCAAAAATGATGCAGATTTGGTTAATGGGTGAAGCAGAGCTGGATATGGGTTGATTTAGGTCTAGTGGGTTGATATAAATAGATTAGAGATCCTTTGGTTACTGTTTTCAAGCCATAGTGGCTAGGACCCTTTTGTGAGTAAATTTCTAGTTTCTTTGCATTTTCTTTATTTGGATTTAAAACTAGTGCATATCTGTTTAGAAAGATGTATTTAGGATATAAGAATGTAATTTGATCACTGATACAAGTTTGGTCAGGGTTTAGCTCAGTTTCATTTTCAAAACAGTGATTAAGGAGTGTTTGGTTTTTAGCTTATTCTGTCTCTAAGGCTTGTTCAGTGGTTCATTTCTGTTGGTACATGATTGTTAACTCTAATTAAACTCATTTGAGTCTTAGTTTGGGTCTGCAACACCACCAAAGTCAAATTTTCACTTAAATCTATCTCATTGATCCCTTGTTGAGATTTTGGTATTGCAGATCATTGTTTTGTGTTTAGAAGTCCTAAACATTGATTGCATTAGGTTCATTACATCATATAACATCAATCTTAATACTTAAAATCAGTGGTAAAGTTCAAAAAAGTCAAACTTACATATTTGCTTCAAAAGTAAAAAACTGAAAAACTGTTTTTCAGCCAACTGCAAGGATTTTTCCTTGATTCATTTTTGGGTCAAATTCAGTGAGATTTGGTGTTTCAAAAACTTCTATTGGTCTAGTTTGTTATTACCATTTTTGAAGAATTTTGTGAATTTTTATAAGCTTAAAACAACTTGTCTATTAGGGCCTAAGTGCCCTGCTCCACTGATACTCAGATGACACTGAGTTTTCTCAGAATTTGTGCAAGGTGCACAGGGCTCAATAGAGCTGGTCATGGTCTGAGTTTTGGTTCATTTGGTCTCACCCAGGTCTAGTCTAGGTTCCAAGTGATAGTTTTCACATTTAGCTTATTTTGAAGATTGTGCTTGTGTCCAAAGTTGGTACCCAAACCTGTGTTTTAGCTTCTAAACTCAAAACATCAAATCTGTGCTAGCTTGTGATTTAGAGGATTAGGATAGTTAAAACTTGTTCCATTTATGTTCTTCTAGCTTATTAAAACTTCTGTTTTGGGTTGGTGGCTTTTGGACTCCATTTGCTTGTTTAAGTGCTTATTTCAATAAGCACTTGTGCTTCAGTTTCAATTCCTCCCACACAAGTGCCTATTTTTCCAATTTTCCTAGCTTCCTAATATCATTTTAGACTTTTCCTGAAATTTTCAGATTTTTCCTAGCTTGTTTGCTATTTTTCTTGATTTTAAATTAGTTTTTAAGCACTTTTAAATAGCATTTAATACAATTAATTAAGAAAAGCTTCAAAAAAAATAATTTTTCATTTTTCTTAGGTTAAGATAAATATAAAAAGGCAAAAAAATATTTTTCCATAATTTTCTTAGCTTAAATAGTATTTTTTAGCCTTTTAATTAGTTTTAAATAGTTTTAAATTAGTAATAAATATATAAAAAGTCTAAAAAATATATTTTTAGTTTTAAAATTAGTTTTATAATATTTTAGATTTTTCTCAATAATAATTTTATTTTTCTAGTCTTATTTCATATTTTCTTTTATTTTAGAGTATTATTAAATAGTTTAAAATAGTTTTTAATTAATAATCATTAATTAAATAGTTATAAAAATAATTTTCTTTTTCTAAATATTTTATTTTATCATTAGGTTTGTAAAAATGTCATTTTCATATTTTTAGGACTTTTATTTCTTAGATTTCACTTTTTATTTTGTACGTTTACGTAATTTTATTTTAAACGTAAGTTTTAGGTTTTAAACGTTCATCACTTTAAATATAGTGATAGCGTTTATTTAATATATTTTATCTTTTTAATTTTCTTAATTTGCATTTAAGTCGCTTTAATTTATAAACTTTTTCAGTAGTGTAATATTCAATCCAAATCCTTTCCGATCACTATCCTTAGTGATCATTCTATCGTCTGATCAAGTGTTTGCACACCATTGAGTCTCCGTGGGACATAACGACCCGGGAATTCATTATATTCTCCTGATCTTCATTGCATTTGTGCTTAAACTGTTTTAAGTTTGTTACGGTCGGCCATTCACAAGTGGCAGGCTTGAGTGATAAAACTTGACGGTTCAGCACAGATCAAAATTTTGGCGCCGCTGCCGGGGAGGCTTTAGCGTGTGTTAAACCTTTTTCAGACCCATTCTTGCACATATTCCATCTTTTGTAAAAAGTTTTTTTGTAAAGTTATCAAAAAATCCAAAAATATCCATCTTTTATCCTCTAATCTGTTTAATTCTACATTTCCCTTACCCTCTAATCTGTTTAATTCTCCATTCCTTATCCTCTATAACCATTTAATTCTTCATCTCTTATCCCTCTTATCTGTTTAATTCTTCATGTCATGGTTTTCAACATGTTCCTGGTGTGGAGGTCCATTTAACGGTGGAAATTGTCGGCGATGTACCAATGTGAGTTTCGGAGACAAATTTGTCGGTAATCCCGATCCCATTTCAAATGAAACACCCGATTTTTCCTACCTACCTCCACAGCCCCAATACGAATCCTACTCATGCGAGTTTTGTGGGAATGATTCTCATTACGGTTTTGATTGTCCACCACGGGTCCCGCTTGTCTATGAGCCGGAACCATGTTACAATCAGAACTTTGGTGAAAGTTATTTTCCCAATTATCTCAGTTGTGAGAATTGCGGGGGTCCTCATGCGACTTTTGAATGTCAACCGATGAATCAAAATTTTCACAATTCCAATTCTCCCGGTATTGACAATTTCCAACCCCACAGATTTCCATCATTCATCAATATCATCATGATAAAACTATTGGAGAATTACTAGCTGAAGAACGAACGGCTAATCCTAGTAATCAGACTTCCGAGCCTTTACAGCATATCAATGATTACGAGGAGTGTAATCTTCCACAAAGTTCTGAAGAAATACGCATTCGAAAGAAACTACAAATGAAAAGAATGGTGTGTAAGCTTCAGCAGATGAACATAAGAATCCGATATGATGACGATGATGATGAGGATAATATTCAAATGAGGGAATATTATGAGGACAACGAGGAGAGTGCTATTCAATTGAACGATATCATTTCTCAACTCCCTCAGTCTATTGCTATCACACCTATCTTACCTATTATTGCTTCCAAAGACTCTCTCATAATGGAGGATGATCATCTCAGAACTATTTCGGAAACGGAATCATCAAGTGTTGAGGATCTTGTCCCAATCCCAAGTGAGTCTAAGGATATATCCGATAGTGATTGTGATTTGCCTTTTTGTGATTCTCTTGACATTTCTGAGGTTACTTCCGGGATTTTCTCAAATCCTCTTTTTGAATTTAATAATGACTACACTTTTGGGAAAGTAAATCCTCTTTTCGATGAAATGTCTGATTCCGATACAGAGACCATCACGGAAGTGGTGGAAATTGCTAGCTCTAGAGCACACCACTTGTCCCACC
Source organism: Chrysanthemum makinoi (assembly GCA_910596185.1). Lineage (NCBI taxonomy): Eukaryota > Viridiplantae > Streptophyta > Magnoliopsida > Asterales > Asteraceae > Chrysanthemum > Chrysanthemum makinoi. The sequence continues at coordinate 298,435,142 of OU343224.1, forward strand.
TCTGTATTCTAACTTATCTCTTCAATCATGTGATGACGATTCTATCCTCACTGATGAGATGTCTTTCGAGTATCCCGTTGAGCCATCTGGCGAAGACAAAAATTTTAATTCAGGGATGCTCGTTGGAAGAAAAATGCACATGGATGAAAATTTTAATGAGTTGTTTGAGCTTGAAACGTACATCATCCGAACCTTTCTTCCTTTCGTCACATACGGTGTGACTTCTCCATGTCTTAATTCCTTCGGGAATGAGGACACTATTTTTGATCCCGGCATTTTTATTTATCATCTTTTGAGCCGGTTCTATGTATATCTCATCGGTGTGGAACTTTCACGTGCTTCAAATGTTTGTCCAAACATCTTGAATGAAAGTCCGATGGAGATTGTTTCTTCCACTTTGCTTCCCCATGAACAAATGAATACGGGGTCGAGTCAAGCTAGCGACTCGGAAATCAAAAACAATAGCACACACCATATGGGTTTTCACCCATATTTTTGACTTCTTTCTACTTTCTACCACCCTAGTGTGGGGGGGGGGGGTTGCCCCACATGTTGTGTATATATATAAGTTTCAAAAAAAAAAAAAAAAAAAAAAAAAAACATTTTCAAATAATGGCCGTAATATTTCCCTTTTACGTTCTTTGTTTCGGCATAACCGCCGGTACTTTGAATATTGAGGGCAATATTCATTCTAAGTGTGGGGGGGAATTCTCACGAATTTCATATATTATCTACCCAATTCCCCCGTTTTTGGCCAAATTTTTTTTTTGGAGTAAGTGTTCTACACTTTCTCATTTGGTTATCGTCCGCCATGTCGTAAGACAAAAGGATTGGCTAATCCTAGAGCAAACGGCTCTTGGTAAAGATTTCTCAAATCCGTTTATATGGCTTGCAATTTGCCCAAAATTGTATGGTTTTCAACTCACCATATCCTAAAAAGTGAAGAGTTGGCTAGCCCGCAAGGTTATGGCTTGTGGTAAAGGCAAGTGGAAAATCCATATTTGGTATTCAGCTCACCAAAGATAATTCTGATAATTTATCTAAGAGTTGGCTAGTCCAGAAGGTACGGCTTCTGGTAAAGACACATCAAATCCGTTATACAGCTTATGATTTGCTCAAAATTATTTGGTTATCAGTGTACCAAGGTTCTTACTTGAACTGAAACATTTGGATACTCCAGAAGTGATGGCTTTTGGTAAAGAGTTTTTAAAATCCATTAAAGTTCTAAATCATTGCTAGGGACTAGCAATATCTTAGTGTGGGGGATTGATGAGTGTCTAAATACTCATCATTTTTGTACTATATAAACTGCAAAATCATCTGAAAACACTCAAAAATGCATCAAAATGATCAAAATATCACAAATCAGTGTTTTATGTGTTTTAAATGCAAAAATATCAAAATCAGATGAAAAACGTATCAAATTTGCAACAATGGCAGTTTTAGTCCCTCAAGTTTCAAAAGTTGTCAAAAACAGTCCCTGGTATATTAAAATTAAGAAAAATGTCATTTAAGGTCCATGGGATTCAAAAGTTGTCAAAACAAACCTTTGAAATATAAAATTGCAAAATTACAACTTTGGTCCCTCAAGTTTTAAAAATGTCAAAAATGGCCCCTGGAAAGTTTGAAAATGGCAAGATTGGTCCTTGTACTTTTTGAACTTGTCATTAATGGTCCCTTGAAACAACTTTGTGAATATGGCAGTTTAGGTCCTTCAATTTCAGAAAATTACACAAAGGTCCCTATGTATTTATAACCTTTAATACCCATTTTGGACCTTACCAACTCTTGGACCCCTGCCATATAAGCATTTTGAACCCCCCTTATTACTAATATCCAGTCAACCCAACGGTCAAACAAAGCAACCCATTGGCGCCCAAAGTCTCACCTTCTCAACCACTGCCTGCTATCACTGCTCACCCAAGCATATCCATCCCCCCAGCTCATCATATTACTCCCCATGTCCCCTCCTCCTCAACAAAAGACAAGATGCATTTATTACCCCTACCTCAGCTCACTCAACCATAGCCATCTGTTAAAACCATTTCCCGCAAAAAAATGATCAAATGGCCAATATTCACTTAAGCTCATCCAATGGCTGAGGATTGCTGGGATACATTCAGAGTAGATAGAGAAGAGGATTGGATTATAAAAGAAAGAGAGAGGAAGCAAACCAAGTAGTAGATTATTAGCTTAAAATTTTCTTATGTCGTTTTTTTCATTAATGTATTAGTTTAATTTCAAAACTGTAATTTTGTGTTCTCAAATGTTAAACTCAAGTTATATTTGCAGTGTTATCAAGTTCTAATCAGTGATTCCAAGTATTTATCTATTTTCAAATTTTTACATAACTGTTGAAATTTTCCCTGTCACAATCTCATTCAAAAGCTTCATAAAGCTCATTTATCAGTTTCAACAAGCTTAAATGAGCTTATGATAGCTTTGTACAAGCTCACATTCAAGTTTCCATTCATTTTGATCCTTGATCAACAAAAGTCAAACAGGTGCAAAAATGATGCAGATTTGGTCAATGGGTGAAGCAGAGCTGGATATGGGTTGATTTAGGTCTAGTGGGTTGATATAAATAGGTTAGAGATCCTTTGGTTACTGTTTTCAAGCCATAGTGGCTAGGACCCTTTTGTGAGTAAATTTCTAGTTTCTTTGCATTTTCTTTATTTGGATTTAAAACTAGTGCATATCTGTTTAGAAAGATGTATTTAGGATATAAGAATGTAATTTGATCACTGATACAAGTTTGGTCAGGGTTTAGCTCAGTTTCATTTTCAAAACAGTGATTAAGGAGTGTTTGGTTTTTAGCTTATTCTGTCTCTAAGGCTTGTTCAGTGGTTCATTTCTGTTGGTACATGATTGTTAACTCTAATTAAACTCATTTGAGTCTTAGTTTGGGTCTGCAACACCACCAAAGTCAAATTTTCACTTAAATCTATCTCATTGATCCACTGTTGAGATTTTGGTATTGCAGATCATTGTTTTGTGTTTAGAAGTCCTAAACATTGATTGCATTAGGTTCATTACATCATATAACATCAATCTTAATACTTAAAATCAGTGGTAAAGTTCAAAAAAGTCAAACTTACATATTTGCTTCAAAAGTAAAAAACTGAAAAACTGTTTTTCAGCCAACTGCAAGGATTTTTCCTTGATTCATTTTTGGGTCAAATTCAGTGAGATTTGGTGTTTCAAAAACTTCTATTGGTCTAGTTTGTTATTACCATTTTTGAAGAATTTTGTGAATTTTTTATAAGCTTAAAAACAGCTTGTCTATTAGGGCCTAAGTGCCCTGCTCCACTGATACTCAGATGACACTGAGTTTTCTCAGAATTTGTGCATGGTGCACAGGGCTCAATAGAGCTGGTCATGGTCTGAGTTTTGGTGCATTTGGTCTCACCCATGTCTAGTCTAGGTTCCAAGTGATAGTTTTCACATTTAGCTTATTTTGAAGATTGTGCTTGTGTCCAAAGTTGGTACCCAAACCTGTGTTTTAGCTTCTAAACTCAAAACATCAAATCTGTGCTAGCTTGTGATTTAGAGGATTAGGATAGTTAAAACTTGTTCCATTTATGTTCTTCTAGCTTATTAAAACTTCTGTTTTGGGTTGGTGGCTTTTGGACTCCATTTGCTTGTTTAAGTGCTTATTTCAATAAGCACTTGTGCTTCAGTTTCAATTCCTCCCACACAAGTGCCTGTTTTTCCAATTTTCCTAGCTTCCTAATATCATTTTAGACTTTTCCTGAAATTTTCAGATTTTTCCTAGCTTGTTTGCTATTTTTCTTGATTTTAAATTAGTTTTTAAGCACTTTTAAATAGCATTTAATACAATTAATTAAGAAAAGCTTCAAAAAAAATAATTTTTCATTTTTCTTAGGTTAAGATAAATATAAAAAAGCAAAAAAATATTTTTCCATAATTTTCTTAGCTTAAATAGTATTTTTTAGCCTTTTAATTAGTTTTAAATAGTTTTAAATTAGTAATAAATATATAAAAAGTCTAAAAAATATATTTTTAGTTTTAAAATTAGTTTTATAATATTTTAGATTTTTCTCAATAATAATTTTATTTTTCTAGTCTTATTTCATATTTTCTTTTATTTTAGAGTATTATTAAATAGTTTAAAATAGTTTTTAATTAATAATCATTAATTAAATAGTTATAAAAATAATTTTCTTTTTCTAAATATTTTCTTTTATCATTAGGTTTGTAAAAATGTCATTTTCATATTTTTAGGACTTTTATTTCTTAGATTTCACTTTTTATTTTGTACGTTTACGTAATTTTATTTTAAACGTAAGTTTTAGGTTTTAAACGTTCATCACTTTAAATATAGTGATAGCGTTTATTTAATATATTTTATCTTTTTAATTTTCTTAATTTGCATTTAAGTCGCTTTAATTTATAAACTTTTTCAGTAGTGTAATATTCAATCCAAATCCTTTCCGATCACTATCCTTAGTGATCATTCTATCGTCTGATCAAGTGTTTGCACACCATTGAGTCTCCGTGGGACATAACGAGTGGCAGGCTTGAGTGATAAAACTTGACGGTTCAGCACAGATCACACTCATTTCGCTATTATTTAAACATTACTTGAATTTTTATTACTGTTTGCGTATTTTATATGTGTTTTATATGCTTATTTTATATGTGTTTGCGTATTTTAAGATGTTTTGAAACAATGATAAATTACAGATTATATTTAAAAAAAATGAAATGATTGTTGAATATAAGTGTATTATACTAGTTTATCTACTGTGATTTAAGAAAATATGTTGAAAATATGGATAATGCTATTTATGATATATTATATGATAAACATACAGAAAAAAACAGATGAACGGAAACCAAAAAGAAGAAAACAGTTACCAAGATTAGGATGTAAGAAAAAACGTTTTAGAGGTTTGAATCCACTAATAGAAGAAAAAGAAAAAAGGTTGGAGGAAAAAAAGAAGATGATGAAGGAAGAAGCAACAAAATTAAAGCTTGAGCAAGAAAAAGAAGCATCGAAAAAAGCTACAGAAAAGGTTAGTTAATTGTAAAATAAAGCATTATTAATAAATTAATTACTATCACTTGTGATAATGATTTGAGATAGTTCTGTGAATGGTATATCACAAGTGATAAATGCTTAAAATATCACAAGTGATAAATGCTAACAATTTTATTTTATTATTATATTTTTACTACAGGATGCAAAAGAAGCTGAAAAAGGAGATTCTGCAAAAATGAAACAAGCTGAAAAAGAAACTCCTGAAAAATAGAAAAATCTGAAAAAGAAACTGCTGCAAAAAATGATGATAAAGAAGAGAATCGTGAAAGAGAAAAAGTAAAAGGAAAAAGAAAAATTGGTGAAATGGAAGATGATGTAAACGAAGAGATTGAAAAAGATGCAAAAAAGAAACGAAAGGTGTACACAATACTGAAGGGAAGGGCAACAATTAAGCCACTTTTTGAGGCAATGCGTGGGTTAAGTGTAGAAAGAAAGAAGGTTATAATACAAATGGGTTTTGGAGACTTGATAGAATTCCCAATAAATGAAATACCGACAAAACTTGCCTTCTTTGTGGTAGACAACCTCAACACAGAAACAATGAACCTTAGACTTCCAACAGGAAATTGAAAATTTTCTCCACAAACTGTGCATGAAGTTCTCGGACTACCAAAGGGATCAAGGACGCTAGAAAGAGATGAAGGCCAAAGACAATACAATGATAAATTTGTTGAAGAATGGAAAGAACAATTCAAACAAGAAAACAGTTTGACAATAAATGCCATATCAAAGGAGATAACAAAAACAAAAAACACGGATTTCATGATCATAATGAACATTTTAATGCTTATTGTAAATACATTGGGAGGATGTGATAAAAGCTCTGTTGTCAGAAAAACGCTGTTGGAAAACGTGTTTGAAGGAGATGATGTGAAAGATATAGACTGGTGCAGATATATTTTTTACTGTGCAAGCTTAACAAAACATGATTGGTCTGCAAGAAAGAATAATAGGACAGAGGTTGACTATTACGGCCCAGTTACATTCTTGATGGTAAGTAATAAATTTTATATTATTTTTTCTTCCTAACATAAAATGTTATGAAAATATATATTCATTGAACTGATAAAATGTTGATGAAACAACTTGCATATTTACATTATACAAAGTTTGATCAAATGAATGTGCCGAGAAGAATACCAGCTCTAAAAAGCTGGAACGCAAATTTGTTGAAAAGTAGGGAGATTCTGGAAATTGATTTCAACAAATACTTTGGAATGGTGGAAATTATAGGAGATATGAATAAAGACGAAGAAGATACTAAAAAACAGGTCAATCTAAAAAAATTAAATTCTTTGTTATGTCCTATAACAGTGATAAAATAAATTATGTATGGTATCACTTGTGATAATACAGTAAAATATTAAAATACACTATAATATCACTGGTGATGATGTATAACTAATATGATCTTAAATTTGAAATTCAATTACAAGAAGTGTATCAGATGTTAAAAGATAAAATAGAAAGCATTTTGAGTGAGAAAGAAATGCTAGAAGAAAAAATTAAAGAATATCTATGTAAATTCAAAAGGGATGAAAGGCTTAAGCAATTTAGAGAAAGAATAAAAAATATTTTCAAACAACCAAATGATTATTTCAAAGGAAAAAGTCCATTCTTATCATCAAGCTCTATATCAACATCAAAAGAGTCAAGCTCCATCAAATTTGGCACAAGTGATGATGAATATGAAAATAATGAAGTACAAAATCCGTTTGCCAATCAATATACAAAACACGGAGATGAAAATGATGAATCTATGATAATTAATGATGCTGTCAAACACGATGAAGCAAATGACCAAAATGGAGAATCAATCTTTAATGAGAATGAAATTGCGCAAGGTAGTGGAAACAAAGACGCAAGCACTACTAAAAAGAATGAAACTGATGAAAACAATAAGGAGGATAGAAGTGAAAAGGATGAAGCTGTGGGAAACAACGATGGGAACAATAACAAAAAGGATGAAGCTGCAGGAAAAAATGAAGGGGAAAAAGATGAAACAAACAAGGTTACAAGTCAAAAAAGTGATAAAGAAAGAATAATGAGTGAAAACGATAAAACTAAGGATCAAAGAAAACCTTTTGATACTGATGATGATATTTTTGGAGAATAAGTGTTAGGATTTATAAAATCCAGTCGTTAAAGTGTCGGTCACCTCGAGTATATGTAATTGATAGAAAACTCGTAGTCGTAGTTATTTAATGTTAGTTTGTATTTAGTTAAGTAACACCGTGGAGGACAGACGGGTCTTTACCCACTGTATGCCTGATCCACAGCCCGTAGGTGGCGTTTTGTGTAAGATACTATAAAAACCTTCTACCTCCCAAGGTAGAGGGTTGGAGCTTGATAACGCCTAAAATAAACATGTTTTAGTAGCGTTATTGTTGGTTTTGTGCATGATAATCGGCTATATTTACTCATAACTGTTGCAAAAGTGCAAAAGATGCGTATTGTGTATGTATATGTAGCCAGGTATCACAAATGATGAAGAAATGAAGTTTTTTTATGAACATTTGGAAGATTCTGAAGAAGGGAGTCGAGCAAGGAAGCTTTTAGAGTCAATGATTGGGAAGCACAATGATTTCAAAGTATCTACAGCAAGGGAAGATCAAGTTTTGCCTTGGAAATCATCAGCGAAAGCAAATAATGAAGTGTATGAGCAGAAAGTCAACAAAAAGTCAAAACAGCATTATCCAGTCGTTCAGTCGTAACCCGTAACCGGATCCGGCTGGGCATTTGGTCAAAACGCAACCTATCCGGTTGCCATCGTAACCGATCCGGTTGCATGCACTGCAGTTACACAAAGTTGCATTTATTGTTGCCTTAACTCCCCATAATCATTGGAGGCCGATCATTTCTTGATATTAACTTGTTGGGAACGTTTTTTATCAGTTGAGAAAGCATTTGTGGCTATATAATGAACCTAGTCCTAGTTTACTAGGTGTGACACAACCAAAAGTTTATTAGTTTACTTCAAAACTAATACCAATCATTTTTATCAAGCCCAAAAGTCTAGTACCTGCTGTAAAACGTCCAGAAGCAAGGATGGAACAATTCTCATCCATAGTTTTGGTAGTTTGGAGTTGTACGGTGAATCTAGGTGATTGGAGTCACGTGGTTGCTACAATCCACGAATTCTAATTCTTGTAATCACAAAAGTTTAGGTATTCTATGAACTTTGTTATGGATTTCTATTCTCTTGAATTATTTGAGTTACTTTGTTATGATTTGTGTTTAGTTATTATTATTATCATGGAGTAGTTTTGGGATATACTTGTGTGTTGGGATGTAGTTAATCATATTAGTGTTCTCAAAATGTGATGCATGTATATATGATCTTGTTTAAATGAGTTTGTTGGAAAAATACTAGTCTTGGTATGATTTGTTGATAAAACATGTTTTAAGAAAAAGGACCGAAAGGATTTCTCTTGTGTTTTATTCCAAAAAGTTGAGTGACAAACTAGTATGGGGATGTGGTGATTGACAACCACCATGTTTGCTTATTAAAACAACACTAGGAACATTTTCATCACGAAAGGGTCGAAAGATTCGTAAGAACAAATTTAATAAGAATATGTTGCAAACAAATGGGATTTCTTAAGAATAATCATTAGGATAAGGACCGAAAGGATTACCTAAATGTTTTTGTTCTTAGAATGATTTTTACAAACATATACCATGGTTGGAGATCATTTGCTTATGATTTGTGCATCACATCAAGAGTATACACCAAACCTTCATGAACACTATTTGTGATTGATTATAGACTACACACAAGTATATATATTTCGTATTATTGAATTTCGCTATAACATAACTATTTGAAGAATCCTTGACAAGCTTTCTTGTTGGAATCTTTTCATCAAAAAAAATTTCAATCAAAAAATCCCTTGGGACGATCTCGACTTACCAAACTTTGCTATAACGGACTAGAATACTTGCTCGTATGTGTTAATAGGTTAGACGGTTAAATTGTGTTTATAAATTTTTAAAACTTGCACCACACGTAGCACATCAGAGCTCATAATAAATTTTTACTTTCTCTCACTAAGTTCCCAAACCTCTTAACTTTCTCTCTCTAAAACCTATTGTGTACGCCACTTAGTATCATGGTTTGATGTGTTTGTGAAATCTAATATGTTACAAATGGTATCAAGATCCATGGTTTGATCATCTCTCTTACATATTCTTGGATTTCTAGTGGTTTTATATGGTTTTTGGGTTGGAAAAAGTTTAGTGGTATTTGCATCATTTGGACCATTTCATGTGTTAAAGTGTGGATTTTGATTGTACTTTTGTGTTTAGAATCATCATAAGTGCTTAGGTTTTGATTTGGAAGGCTTGAATCATTGTGGTTGGATTGTTTTTGGATTTAAAAGTGGCATTTTGTTTGTTTTAAAGGTTGCGATTTGTGCATCGGATACTATTTCTGACGAGCGATTTGTCTTTGTTTGGAAGCGATTTGTGTCTGCTTCAAATCACTTATTTAAGCGATTTGTCCGGGTAGTGGCTGTACTTGTGCGATTTGTGCGGGGAAGCGATTTGTCATTTTTCAGCGACTTGCTTATTTAAGCGAGTTGTTAGTTTAAGCGATTTGTTTTATTTGTGCGATTTGTCACTTCAAGCGACTTGTTCATTTTAAGCGACTTGTCATTTTAAGAGGTTTGTTGGGTTAAGCGACTTGCTTATTGAAGCGAGTTGATTGGTTAAGCGATTTGTCTTATCAAAGCGATTTGTCACTTTGAGCGATTTGTCACTTTGAGCGATTTGTCTCTTTGAGCGATTTAGTGTTTTCTTTGTATTACGTTTTACGGTTTTCTCTTGATTTAGTAAAATCCCGTGAAAGAATCTATTTCCCGGTTTAATTAAAGAGTTTTAAAATCCCGTAGAATTTGTAATCATGTCTACCAACGTACCCACTATCATCTCTTCTGTTGCTGAAGACGTTCAAGCTGCTGGATCCGATACTCGTCCACCTATGCTTGACAGAACTGATTATGACTCATGGGCTCAACGAATTAGGTTGTACTGTTTGGGAAAGGAGAATGGGGTTAACATTCTCAAATCAATTGATGAAGGACCTTATCAAATTGAAACTACCAGAGACACACTTGAAACTGTTGCGAATGGTACAGTGATCTTAGGCTTGGACAGACCAAAGAAGTATGATGAGCTCAGTGATAAGGAGAAAAAGATATACGATGCTGATATCAGGGCTTCAAACATTATACTTCAGGGTCTTCCAAAAGACATCTACAAGTTAATCAATCACAACACTGAAGCCAAGGCAGTTTGGGACAATGTTAAGATGCTTCTCTCTGGTTCTAAATTAACTAAAGAAGACAGAGAATCTCAACTGTATGATGACTTTGAGCACTTTAAGATGAAACCAGGGGAAAATGTCACTGAATATTACGTGAGGTTCCACAAGCTTGTGAATGACATGAGGAATATTAAAATGACTATGCCAAATATTCAGCTATATTCAAAGTTTGTGAACAACATGAATCCCGAATGGCACAAATTTGTCACTTCAGTCAAGTTAACAAAAGGTTTGAGGAACACTAACTATGAGCAGTTGTATGCGTACTTGCTTCAGAATGAGAGACATGCTACGTTTTAACGAATGATCTTGGAAAAATTCAATTCAAATTTTGGTAATGTAAGTTCGTCAAATGATTCAACAGCCTTTTACACCAATGTAGGTATTACCACCAAAGCCTCTCAAGTCATACCAATGGGTAACGGTAACCACAAGTTCATTCCTGATCCAGCATACAAGCATCCAGACTCAAACACAGTAATGGAACATTTCATCAATCAACTGGCTCTTATTGTTAAGCAAAATCTGAACCTCACTCCACACACTAACAATGAGATCAGAACTGCATCCAATCTACACAATCATGCTATTGTCAGAGATGGTAAGATTATGGTGCAACCAGTGCAAGGAAGACAGTATGAACAAGGAAAAGGTGGAGTAGGTAGAGGGTATGTGGCTAATCAGAATCGTGGAAGGAATGCAATTCAAGGACAAGGAAAGCCAATCAAGTGCTACAACTGTGGTGGTGAAAGACATATTGCAAGGAACTGCACATCTCCAAAACACCCTCAAAATGCAGAGTACTTCAGGGACAAGATGCTGCTGGTGCAAGCTCAGGACAGTGGAGCAGTTTTGAATGAAGAAGAGTTGCTGTTTCTTGCTGAGGGAAATGCCAAAACATATGATGCTGATATGGATGAGCAGCCAATTCAAGAAATAGGTCACAATCATCAAAATGCCTTTCAAGTTGCTGACTGTGATGCATTTGACTCTGATGTCGATGATGAGCCTACTGCCCAGAAAATCTTCATGGCAAGCATTTCACCAATGGTCTCTCCAAAGGTCTCATCACCACAACAGGATGATCCATCCAAAGATTCAATCATTTCAGAGGTATTAAAACTATACGATGAAGTTGATGTGCAAAAGATACATAGCGAAGTACAATCTCATGAATCTTATGAATCAGATATAGATAATGTAGGTGATAGTAATATTGTCCCATATGATCAATATGTGATTCAAAGTGAAAGTGAGATTGTACCAAGTGATGCATCTTCTGCTGTCAATGATGACTATGTTTTTTATGAATATACTGCATGTGCCCCTGATGATTTTGTTATCTCTGAACTGAATGCCTATAAAGAACAAGTTGCCATTTATGAACAACGTGCTAAGTTTGAGTTAACTACCCGTGAGCAGGAAATGGATAACCAAATGCGTACAATTATTAGAAAAAGTAATTTTAGAGAAGAAGTGTTAAAACAAGAGTTAAACTCCTTACAAGAAAAGCTTTCTAAAACTGTTAAGCAAAAGCAAGAACTCCAAGATAATGTTAAAGTGCTTAAACAAGAATTTAATGCTAAGGAATCAAAACTTTTGAATGACTTTTCCAATCTAAAAACTTTGAAAAACAAGCTTGAAAATTAGTTGTACGTACAAGGGAATACCATGCAGACTGCTCACATGATCACTAAGCACATAGTCTTAAGCGATAAACATAGTATTCCCCTAGTAGAGGAGCCAAGTCCCGAGTATTGTAAAAAGGCTAAAACTTTCCATACGATTGTATATGATGGTAATGAGATCCTCAAGCCTAAGCAAACACCATCATGTATTGGAAGCACGGAAGAGGATAGAAAATTAGAAGATTCCTCTAGGGAGAAAATGGATAAGAAGCTAAAAGATCCTGAGTGTAAAAAGAAAAACATAACGATCAAACCCCATGATTATACAAAAGAAAATTTGATTTCTCTGAACATGTTTAAGCCTCAAACTCAATTAACCCCAGAACAAATTTTTTGGAAGAAAGACATGGATAAGCAAAAAGCAAATGTACTTGTAGAAACAAACACTCCCTTTAGGAAAGTACCTGCAGCTACTGTGTATCCTCCGAATACACCAATGCATTTAGTTCCTAGAACTATTTCCACTAATAGCAAGACCTTAATCAGCCTGTATGTTGTTTATCAACTATTCGTTGATTTTGAGAAGACATGTAAGAAGAGAACCACACCTACAGGGATAACTGAAGGGGAAAGGGGTTTTGAGCAAACTAAAGAATGCTATTTAACTGAGGTCATACCTTTCTTTAAACAATTAAAAGGTCAATTTAAGAGTCTTCAAAAAGGGATAGACTCAGATATTAAAGAAATGGAAAAGGAATTTGATGCAATGATAGTTAAGGTCAATGATTATGAACGGGAACTCAAATATAATGAAACTGAAAGGAAGAATCTGCATATCTTAAATGAGAACTTAGTATTAAGTTGTGTGGCTCAAGATGTGTTTTATACTGTTACTAAGAATTCCATTACTGCTTCTCAATTTCATGAATTCTCTGTTGCTTTGAAAGTTTCCCATGATCGTGTCATTGAGGTTGAAAACAAAAACTCATAACTAAATGAGAAAATTGACCAGGATGATCACGATAATTTGGTAAAACATTTTTCTAAGCTAAAAGTTGAACATTTTGATTTGCAACTAAAATATCAACATCTCAAAGAAAATGTCAAAACCTCAAACATCAAGACATCTTCAAATGTTCCAGAGTTTGATGCAGTTTTTGAAATAAACAAACGTGATGAACAGATTCAAGCTCACGGTAACATGATCAGAAAGTTGAAAGCCCAAATTTCACAATTAAAGGGTGAAAAGAACAATGTGACTGGCTCCCAAATGCCTCCTCCTTTAGATTCTCAATTTTCTCAAAACTTTCATCTTCAAAACATCATTAATGTACTACAACAAGAAAATGAGAGTTTTCTAGAAGAAAATGAAAAGGTCAAACGACACTTCAAAGAGTTATACGATTCAGTGAAAGTCACTCGTGACAAAAACAATGAAAAAATAACTTCGTTACAAAAGGAAATTGAGAATCTGAAGAGTCAGGTAAAAGGGAAAATGCCACTTGTCTTTAATGAGAATGTTGCATCAAAGTCATCAGCAGACTCTAAATATACTGTGACTGTTAAATACATTCCTCCTCATCTTAGAAATAACGAACTTGTGTTTCATAATTATTTATTTCACCTTAAAGATAGTCTAGAATGTCTCCGTGAGATTGTAGAAGAGGATTACATAAATAAGCCACTTGATAGTGAAATTAGGTTTGCTTGCATTCAGGCCAAACAATCTCAGGAGCTGTTAGAATGTTTAAGCGCATGTAGGATCGTATATATTATTGTGTTGATGATTCGGGTGGTCTTGGATGATGGAAATACATGTTAGCCATTTAGAGAGAGAAAGAGTGAGAGGGTGTTCTTGGTAGAGACTTGCTTTACAAAATGAAAGGTTAGATTATGAAGAAGCACCACCCCTTCCAAGGATGGAAGGGGTATTTATAGTTACAAATACTACGTCCTCCTATCGGACTGTGGATCAGGCATACAGTGGGTAAAGACCTGTCCTTCGTCCACAGTGTTACACTAAACTAATCTACGAGCTAACATATGCTAGACCATAATTGGGGTGACCGAAACTTTAACATGGAATTTCCAATTCCTAACAATCTCCCCCTAAGGGAGGTCACCCCATGAAATACATTTTGCATCCTAGCATTCTTTCTTTGTCTTTAGTTCTGAGCTCGTAGACTTCAATTCTTCAAGTTCCTCAATCTTTGTGCTTTAGTAGCGATTCTTTAAAGTCCGCATTGATTTGTACTTTTAGTGGAGGCCTTTAATTGATCCACATCTTTGTTGATCTTCGAGCTTTCATTGAGATCATCAGCCACAGTAAATCTCTGGATCACCCTTTATTGTGTTGGTTGTGACTTTCGGACCGACATGCTCACACTTCAGGATCATGACATCTTTTCATCAGAGTAGCGGAAGCTTTACTGACTCATGATATTTGTAGCAGCGTAGCAGAAACATAGTATAAAAATATCAGAGCCAGGTTTTGTAGATATGCACAAGTCATGATTTCTTCAATTAAGTGTGGATGCTGTGAGCATGCGGCTTTGGATTGACTCCTCAATTATGATCAGCTGCAACAGTCCAAATGTACCTGCAAACAACAGTTAGCAATAAAACACACGAAAGTGTCTTTGATCACTTTCGTTGAATTGAGGTACACGGCCCACGGTTCCCCGTTGATCAGTACAAGTACTGCCTGTGATCAGGTAGAATTCCTAAGAATTTCCTTGACAGGGTTTCGCAGCTGCTCTAGCCGTTCTCAAACCGGAACGTCTCAAAGAAGACAACACGGAGTGAGTGAACCAGCGAATTGAGATTCACTGATTGATGAAAAATTGATTTGAAAACAATCACGTATTGCTTAGAAGAAAGAGTTTTGCAATACGACGAAGGTTTTATGAGAAAGATCAATTTTCAATTTAAAAATACTTTTTGTATTTGAAAGAGTACACATTTGATGTGCTAGAGAAAAGAAGAGATACGCACATTGAACAGTTTTTCTAAAAGTATTTTTTCAATCAGAGAAAAGAAGATTTGCACATCGAACGGTTTTTCCAAAAGTATTCGTCAATTCATTTCCTGGACCAAGGTTGATTCACGAGTGAATCACCCCATCGTTTCTATCCAGTTGTCACTAGCTTGATCTTTTGGAAAGATCTCACATGTCACCCACCAAGAGCTTGTTTGATGTTGGCTCTAGAAGGCTTTCCATCTTCATTGTGAATATATTTAATATATCACTCGGATGTTCTGGCAATACCACAAGGATAATGCGTAGGACTCTTAATATATTCTTACTTTCCACATTGTGTGAAACAGCAAGTCTTCATTAATTTAGTGTCCTAATGAGATGTTTTGGATGATCTCTTGGCTCTAGACTCAATTGTGCACATTTGGTTCCTATGCCGGAGACTAGGGAGAGGGTCTCCTTCTTCAATATCAACAATCTCTAAGAGAAAGTCGATAGATTATGTAGTATCCCCGTGAGAATGAAACAAGTCCTTTTAAGAGGAACTTGAGTAGCTTGGAAAGTTATAGTGCAATGCGTCACTAGGTCCATCACGTCTTGTCTTCAATACCGGCGTTACCTTGGTAACCACCAGTAGCATATGTATTGAACCCGGATACTGCCCTAAGGTTGAATTATTGGACGACAATTTTTTTCACCCTTTTTACATTCAATTCTTTTTCATTCTTCAACCCCTTCAGTGCTTACCGAGACTTCATTACTAGAACCTTGTTGGGTTTATTCCAGTTCTAGCTCTTTCTCAGTCGGCACTCTTCCTATATTCTCATTTTTCTCCTTTTTTTTATCATACCTAAGGACTCTACACTATCTAGTGGATTGTCCCTGGGTAGATCCCTCCGGCTCTGGAGGGATCATGGGAATGAATACCTAACCTAACCATCCTTATAACACCATGCTTAAAGTAAATTGGTCGGTATTTTGGTATTGTTCTTTCCTTCTCGAAACCAATTGAAAAAGCATTTGGAAAATCAATCAAGGTACTTGTGATATAATATCAAAGTATTTTGTACCTTAATTGTTTTGATCTTTTAGAAATGCTCCCCCTCAACATGTGCATATGATTTTATAAATTGTTTAGCACATTAAGGCAAGAGTTCTTTTGAAATAAATTCTTGATCACAATTTCCATGGAAAAAGCCATTTGATTTTTTTTGGTAAATTCTCCCCCTCAATATGTGCATAGGATATTTGAAACGATTTTATCACATAAAGAAAAGAGTTCTTTTGAAGCACAACTACGATCACAAAAACCATTAAGAAACCATTAGAAAATCAATCAAGGTACTTTATATTGAAACATAGAAATCTTTGTACCTTGATAGTTTATTTTCTTATGAAATGCTCCTTCCTAAATATATGCTTCGAGATTCGAAAGTGTTTAGCACATTTGGGAGAGCAGCTTTCACAATTGAATCAAATGATCACCTTTTATCAAGTTTCATTATTAAATCACAAATTCTCCCCCGATCAAAAATATAAAACCCTTTGAGATTTTGGATCCCAAGTGATTTAATAAGGTTTAGAAAACATGGGAGAAAATGTGGCCAGGTTTAAATACTCATCTTGTTTTTGGATAAATCCTCCTCCTCAAAATGTGCATTGTGTATTTGAAATCGTTTGGCACATGGAGGCAGGAGTGCCTATAAAGGACTAAAACCGATTCCATTAAAATATATTTGAGATTTAAATCACGATCTCTCCCCCGATCAAAAATTTCAAACCAATTGAGATTTTGGATCCCGATTGATTTAAATCGTTTAAAAAATTTTGGGGAAAGACGTGGCCTGATTTAATTTTGAAAAAAAATGACGGATAAGGACCAATTTTAGACATTAAAGATTGTTAGTGTCAGGTATGATAGTTTTTAAGAGATCTTTAGTAAAATAAAACAATTTCACAATCAAACAAGAACAGAAAAAATTTCATTTTGTAAGATATTTGAGTTTTAAAGAAAATCATACCATGACATAACATTAAATCTTTAGATCACCACTTTATGTTGTACAAACCGGACTTTTTTGAAGAAATATCGTTTGAAAATATTTAATTTGAAATCACTTATGATTTGACAAAATAAAGTCCAGTTGATTTCAAAACTTTGAATCCGATTTATTTTCAAAACAATATTTTTCCATTTTCAAAACAATATTATTCAAAAATTGTTTAAAAAATGGCATCATCACTACTTGTCCATCACAAAGATACGTTAGGTGGTTCAGAAGCTTATGTTGTTGCTGTAGGGCTGGAAGAAAACCGTCTGCAGAATCAGTGAGACTTCTTACGTTGCATTTTTTTTCTTCATGCCAACTGAGGTCAAATTAAGCTCCGTTTCTTTATTTGATGATGAAGAAAACCATATGCTGATGCAGCGAGACCTCTAACGTTGCATTTTTTCATGCCAACTCTCCATAAAATTCAAATTAAGCTCCTTTTCTTCATTTGTCAACTCAAGACATAGTTACCCTTTCCTTTCGGCATCCAATCATCTTCTATTGTGGGATCCGGATCGGGAACATTCTTATAACCAATATACCTGCATACGTTAGTGAACACACATACAAATATATGGTGGTCGACATCACCCAAACAACAATCGACTAATAAAAGTCAATTCAACATATCAATCAGATCATGTAAAGCATGGGAATAATGTGTTTATCAAACTCTAATCATCTAATCCTAACAATCATATCCTAGGCACCTAGTCCTTCAAAGTAGGTTAACATGTTTTACATTTAATTATATAGGATAATTAGATAATCTCGTTAGATGATATATTTTTGAAAACATTCTCCCCCTCAATCAATGACTTATTTTTCTGAAAAGTTTAAAAGCGCTGAAGTCATTGATTGAGTTTTCAATTTATACGAAAACTCTGAATCTGATTGATTTACAAGCAACTCATTTTACCACCATTTTTTGAAAAACAACAAATATTTTTCTGAAGAATTTTAGAAGGAAAAACATTTGTGTAGGAACAACAGTCCTTTTGACGAAATGCTTTCCTTGTTTTGTTTTTAGGATAAGCGCACGAAATATTTTGAAAATAGGTTTAGCGCAGCACTTTCCTTCCTTTAAAAGAACGGGTTGCTATCTTAAATAATAGCAAGCCATGGTTTAAGCACGGGTTACAGTCTGAGGTAACTGTAAGCCATTTTTTGAAGCGCGGGTTACAGTCTGAAATAACTGCAAGCCATATATTTAGACATGTGTTGGAAAAAAAATATTTACACTTCCTGCTCGAACTTCATCTATGGTCCCGTGCCATTATTGAATGATATTTCTAAGACCGCAGATGTTATCGATACCAGAAGACATGTCTTTGAAAACATATTTTTGGTATTTTTCAAATTTTCTGATTTTTATGGGTTTTTGTTGATTTTATAATTTTCTATTTTCTTTTTGCAGGTTTTATATCTTTGTATTTTGCCTTTTTAATAAATATTTACAAAGATAGAGTAGATGATATAATTTAAGAAGATGATGATACGAGTACCGAGATAAGGATATCGAGCAACCCCATTGTAGAAGATAGAAATCATCATCTTTTAAACGTCCACCACTAAAGCTTCCGAGGCTCCAGAATAGAAGATAGAACATGAGCCTTTGAGAAAGAGAGACTTTGGCAGCTTCCCCCCAAACCGAAAATCCATTAGATTAGCAGATTCGAAGCTCTATTTCAAGCTTGCCTTAGCCAGGTGCACAGAGAAGCACACCACTATCATCAATCCCGCTGCTCCTTTTAAGAACGATAATCGAGATTCTTCATTCGGGGTTATATCATCAACAAGAACAGCAACGTATCATCCCACTCTTTAAATTTCTTCTTATATTTCATTACCACTGAAGTCTGAAGCCATCCATTCCAAAAGGTGTCAAGAGACCACTTCCCCCAAGTAGATGAATTGATGCAGTCAGTCTCTTAGACTAGAGCTCACGAACCCGAATACACATATACCCGAAGACAAAGAAACTTATACCATCGAAGTAGCAGATTAAGTCCAAGGCACAAAGAATAACCCCGATGTATACTTTTCTCTCCCCCTGAAGAAAGTGTATGAAGCTCAAGAACCCGAAGTACCCGAATGCCCAAAGAGAGAATAACTGATAACATTGAAGAAACAAGCCGAATCACTGATTATCTCTGAGGATGACAATCTCTGCGGATGTCTACTCCAGAATACGTGATTATATCTCTGAATCACTGATTAAGCCCTCAAGTAAAACAGCTGAGCATCCCCAATGTACAAAATCTCTCTCCCCTGATGATTGTGATAACATCGAAATCATCACACACTTCTGTACCTCTTTTATCTTCAAAAACTAGCTCTTCCATATCTTCCCCCACATAGTTGGAATAATAACACTAAACGCCATGAGTCAAACCTTGAGTTTCTCTCCGGTAATGACATTAGTCTTCCCTGGATATCTTCAATCACTTAGAAGTATTAAGCTCATCAAGTTTACTCGCGTTTTAGATGCGTGTCTCCTTCACCCTTGCTGTTTTTGATACATCAGAATCAGCAACACATTGTAAGCCCGTATACTAGAAATTTGTTGAGAAGAACATTAGAAATCTTGTGAGAATCAACTTGCTGAAGAACAGAATGAGCAAGTCTAATTGGGGATTAAATTAGACATTTCACCCTCCCCCAATTAGTGCTCTCCCCTAAACCGACAATCTGTTTGATAAATGCCCAGATTAAGAAGAAGTCTTTAGATAATCAAATGCAACTCGTCTTTAGTCTTCTAACATGCAGCAAAAAATGTAGAAACGACTGTAGACTCGACCTTCTTCAAGATTGTCTAGTTGGGGAATAGAGAATCAACATCTTCATCTCACCAAATGCATTCCCGTTAACTTATATATAGCAAATCCCCTTAACTCAAATCCCTCCCAATCAAACAAGAACAGAAAGATGTTCATCAAGGAAATTAGCCCAGCAACTAGAAGCACTTTGTCATTAATCAAATCAGCCCGTGTGAAGATGTCAACCAACGGCTCTTAGAAGAAAACTTCATGTGAAGATAACCCGATAAGAAGAAGCTCGGTTCTTACATGATTTTGGAGCCGTTTGACCATTTATTCTCATATATCAATCATCATGCAGTAGTTTCACACTTCTTCTCCCCCTCAAGAATTGCATACGTAGTTGCCATTCTTGATTAAGCAAGTGAATATCTTCAACAATGTAGTCTGTTCACACTTCTCCCTCGCAAAATTAGCACATGATGTCACCATCGTCATTATAGTTGAGCAAGTGAAATAAGAAAACAATCAACAGTAGCCCGGTTCACTTGATAATTGAAAGCGCATGGAAAAAGCATGAAGCATGTTAATGAGAATGGTCATAATAGAGAAGATTTCTCTTCTTCAGATGATAAAGCGCACTGACACGTACACTTTTCTTTTCTTTGAGGAACGAGGTTTGAAATGTTGTGTTCAAACGTCATAAGAAGATTTGTCTTCTTTCAAAGATAAAGCGCACTGAAACGTACACTTTTATTTTCTTTAGAGTACGAGGCATGAACTGTTGTGTTCATACGTCATAATCTCTCTCTTTTCATCATCTCTTGGCAAAACATGTAATTACCCCATTATCATTCAGTAGGCTCTTTGTTGTGACAGCTGATGGAGAAGACCCAATATGATGAATTTGACCCTGAAGTAAAACAACCCGAACTCGTGACTTAAACTTGCATATATATAACAAAGAGCGGTGCCGATTCCCATTAGCATCTCTAAGTACTCTCTAAGTACTCTATACTCTTCAACCAACCAACCATCAAGTATAAGACGTACATCACCTCTTGAAAATCCACAATTGAATGTGACACTGAGCACTACAACGTAACTCCTTAAAGTGATAGTTATTTCATGGTGGTAAGAACCCAATTCCCCCAAGTGGTAAAAGAAAAGGAAAAGTCACCCAAAAATAAATAGATTTCCAAGTCTTCGTTTTTGAAAAAGCTCAAACAAGGATCTTGAAGAATCTTCATCCAACCATCCCGGATACCTTCAGATACTAAGTACACTCGCCCGTGATATTTCACTTCAACCTCAAATAAATAATAGTGAATTACCCCCGTTGTCATGTTAGGAATTGGAAATTCTAGTGTGAAGTGTCGGTCACCCCAAATATTATCTAGCATAAGTTAGCTCGTAGACTTGTAGTTATTTACGTTGTTTAGTAGTTAATTAGTTAGTTTGTAGCGTAGTTTAGTTTCGAGCAACACCGTGGAGGAAGGATGGGTCTTTACCCACTGTATGCCTGATCCACAGTCCGACAGGAGGACGTATCTTATGTAACTATAAATACCCCTTCCATCCATGGAAGGGGTGGTGCTTTCTCAATCTAACCTTTCATAATTTACAAAGCAAGTATCTAGCAAGAAACACCCTCTCTTATCTTTCTCTCTCTAAATGGCTAACATGTATTTCCATCATCCAAGACCACCCGAATCATTAACACAATAAATATTTTCGATCCTTCAATTGGTACCAGAGCCAGGTTATTGTGTTGTGTTGATTTTTGTGGTTTTGATACATGTTTTAAACTGGTTTGAGTATGATTTGTGGTCGGAATATCTTTTTTTCGAGTTATGTGGTAAAACAGTTATAACAAAGTTTTTGTATTCTTTTTGGTCAACAAGTCATTTGGTACATCAAGTTTATATCTGTCTTGTGTTTTTTTTGGTCCAAGTCTGTTACCATATTATTTGTGACTCTTTGTACTAAACTTGTTTAAGTTATGTGGTCAAAAGGTCTCTTCCTGTGGTCAAAATGGGCAAACAATGAAGCATTTTTATGCAGTCTTCTGGGTTTATATGAAGGTGGTCAGAAAATGGTCGGAAAACTCTCCGGAATATTAAGTTAGCGACTTGTCCTCATTACAGTCTAGATTCAATGAATGTCTCGTAGCAACTTGACACAAGATAACCATAGCAACTTGTCTTTACAAGTCGTAGAAACTTGGCCTAGCGAGTTGACCTAGCGAGTTGGCTTAGCGAGTTGGGTTAGCGAGTTGTGCTTTATTGTTAGCGACTTGACTCATGTCTAATATATCTTAGCGACTTGTAACTGAACTAGACCTAGCGACTTAGACCTAACGACTTGACAGAAAGGATGAAGAAGAAACTACCACTAGACCATGACCACAAAATCAATTAAACCATATACCAACACCATGAACCTCAGTTTGTAAAACCATCATCAATTCATAGAGTTCAACTTAAAACGAATTGAAAAGACACTTTCCAAAAGACTCAATCAAAACCCAATACAACCACTGCCAATTCTATTCCAAAACAACAACCTCAAATCTCACTACTATCCTACCAATCCTTCCCAGATCTAAGATGCAAGATGGTACGAAATTAATTGATCTCAGTTTTAATTCGTTTGACATACATGATATACTCAAAGGTCTTTATACATGAATTTTTAACATCATCGACATATTTCAAAGACTTAGACATATTGAAACAAATTGCATCTAAGATCTCAGTATCATTCTTCGTTTCTTTAAAACATCAAGACTCGAAGGTCTTTTTATACAAAGAATGAGTTCATCATTGATCTTTTTCCAACTTAATTTCCGAATGTGTAAGACAAAGAGTTATAACAATAATGTTATTCTCGAGTCTTGTTTCGTTTATTTGATAAATCGACACATGCACTTACTTTATCAGAAACGAAAAACATATTTTGATTTGATCTCAGAAAAGATTCGTGCTTTTCAAGGTTTAACATGACCTCTAAGGGTGTTAACACGAATTTCTCATCATTGATGTTAATTGAAGTCTATGATCCATGTTTTATATTCGAATCTCAACAAGAAAAAGGAAATAACATGTATGTTATCCTTTCCTTTTGATTCATTTTTAATGTTTCACCATGTCAATCTAATGCATAAACATATAAAACCTCACCTCGTTGATATAATTGAGAAGAAACGTGGTAAAGCTGTGAGCAGATCTGATGGAGATGAGACACAAGCAGAAGTGATGCGTTTGGTTAAGAATCTGAAAAGGGGGCGGACTGAGTTTGAGAGAGAGATATTAGGGTTAGGATGTGAGAAATATTAGGATTGTGAGTTTGTTAAATGTGTTTTTATACACGAGTTATTAGGAATGTTATACACGGTTTTTATTGGGCTTCTCTACCTTTTACATGGGCCAAGGTTAGACGTGTTGCATCTTTGACATTGGGCCAAGGGTTGTCTCAGGCCAAAAAGTTTGATATTTCTTTACATGGGCCGATTACACAAATAATTGACACATTGTTGTAATGTTTGGTATTATGTGATAAATTTGGTATCCTCTCCTTTTGGTGAGAAGTTATAATTGTGGACACATTGTTGTAAAATGGATTGGAGTGTGCGGTTTATTATTAAGCTTGGTCAAGAGCAATTTGTTATTTCGGATTATGTGATCAATGGATCGGGTATCATGACCTCTTGGGCGTTAACTGTACCTATGTACTTATACTGGATCAGATTGAATCACTTGGTCTCAGAATATTATTTGAATGGATATTCTTTGACCTGGCTTGAGTGATACTTGGATAAGATTGAGTGAATCGAGAGTTATTATTTGTCTTTGTTGAGATTGCATGTGAATCTCCTTGAACTTTAACAGAATGTTGTGTTATGAAGTTGAGCTATTTTCTTCAACATGGGATGAGAGTTTTAATGGGATAATTAGTTATATGAACCAGGCTTGGTATTGAATATGGGAAGTATGGATTTGGATGACGGATTGATGTGTTTCTCTTAATTAAATCAAATATCTGAGCTTTGATTATGAGTTTTTGATTATGGGATTTGTGCTAATGTGTTTTAACGATGAGATTTGTCGATGTGATTTGATGAGATGTGGTGGATGATGTGATTCGTTGTAGTATGCGGTTTGATACTTTGGCTTATATATCTTCACAGAGGATACTATTTCACGGCTTGAATTGTCTGTTTAACAAAGTTGGCTACGGGGTTGTTTGTACGGTATTTCTTATTTGAATTGGAAGTGAGGTTTTTCCGGACGCGTTTACTTATTTTCGTCTTCTTTCTTTCTACCATTCTATGAAGATGACTTGTTTGGGCATTTACAGAGTGTGATAAAGACTTGGCTATTTAGTTACGGTTGTGATTCTCTCTCGCTTAATCCACAACATAACTATCATTTCGGTGTCTCACGCAGTTGAGGATACGTCAAGAGGTTTTGTACATTGGGTACACCGTTTCTCTTTCACAAGGATTAGTACAAGTTTAAGTAACAGTTCTGGAGAATTCTTCTTCATGTTCAAGCTTGGTATATCGGATTTACTTCTTCTAGTGGTCAATGCAATAGCCGATAGAATGCGTGAATGATGTGTTTACCAAAGTGTTTATTGGATGGTTGATGATATTGTTGATGTTGGATAATGAACCATTGATGAACCGCTGCATGTTCCCCTAAAAACAGATATTCACCGAAACCAAAGTTGTCATAACACATTCAAGCTGACATTGTTTACGGTTTTGTCTTGATTTTGTAAAATCCCGCGAAAGAATCTATCTCTCGGTTTAAATCATAGACTTGTAAAATCCCGTGACAATGGAAACATCCTGGTAATTGTAAAGTGCATTTCCGGATCTATCTTACGGTTTATTCTTGGATTTGTAAAATCCCGCGAAAGAAACTATTTCTCGGTTTAATCCATAGAATTGTAAAATCCCGTGATCATAGATTCATCCTAGAGAAAGGTAAAATGTATTTCTGGATCTTTTGATGCTGGTGCTACGATTTCTACTTCGAAGAAGGGTTATAAGGGTGTACTTCATGATTTGGATGTGTGATTGGATATCGTCATGGCAGTTTGGTTATTACTTGGTTTTACAGGGTTGTGTGCTTTTAACCATGGTCAGGATGAAAACCATTATCATAGTTCACTTAAAACGTCAAAGGAGGCTAGATGTGCGCTTTTAATCAGAAGATGTGACAACGGAGCTAATTCACTATTATTTATTTGAGGTTGAAGTGAAATATCACGGGCAAGTGTACTTAGTATCTGAAGGTATCGGGGATGGATGGATGAAGATTCTTCATGATCCTTGTTCGAGCTTATTATCAAAAATGAAGACTTGGAAATCTAGTTATTGTTGGGCAACTTTTACCTTTTCTTTTTTCCACTTGGGGGAATTGGGCTCTTATCACCTCAAAATAACTATCACTTTAAGAAGTTACGTTGTAGTGCTCAGTATCACATTCAATTGTGGATTTTCAAGAGGTAATGTACGTCTATTACTTGATGGTTTGTTGGTTGAAGAGTATAGAGTACTTAGAGATTCAATGGAGGATGAAGTCTCGGCACCGCTCTTTGTTACATATGTGCAAGTTTAAGTCACGAGTTCGGGTTAGTTTACTTCAGGCTCAAATTCATCATATTGGGTTTTCTCCTTCAGCTGTCATGACAAAGAGCCTACTGAATGATAATGGGTTGATTACATGATTTGCCAAAAGAGATGATGAAAAGAGAGAGATTATGACGTTTGAACACAACAGTTCAAGCCTCGTTCCTCAAAGAAAAGAAAAGTGTACGTGTCAGTGCACTTTATCTTCTGAAGAAGAGAAATCTTCTCACTAATGACCATTCTCATCAACATGCTTCATGCTTTTTCCATGTGCTTCAGTCATCAAGTGAACCGGGCTACTGTTGATTGTTTTCCTATTCCACTTGCTCAACTATAATGAAGATGGAGACATCATGTGCTAATATTGCGGGGGAGAAGTGTGAATAGACTACATTTGAATGATGTTCACTTGTTTAATCAAGAATGGCATCTCCGTATGCAATTCTTGAGGGGGAGAAGAAGTGTGATAATTCTACATGGTTGATTGACTTATGAGAATATATGGTCATACGGCTCCTAACTCATGTAAGAACCGAGCTTCTTCTTATCGGATCATCTTTACATGGAGTTTCTTCTAAGAGCCGTTGGTTGACATCTTCACTCGGATTGATGAGTTTATCGACAAAGTGCTTCCGGTTAATGCTTCACGTATACATCAACATGATGATTCCGAACAATCTATCTGTTCTTGTTTGATGTGATTGGTAGTTTGGTGTTACCATCTTGTGTATTCGCGGCCGATTGCTGATTTCCTTAATGAACATCTTTCTGTTCTTGTTTGATTGGGAGGGATTTTAGTTAAGGGATTTGCAAGATGTAAGTTAATTGGGATGCTTTTGGTGGGATTCTTTTGGTGTGAGTGAAGATGTTAACTATCTATTCCCCATTCGGAAAATCTTGAAGAAGGTCGAGTCTACAGTCGGTTCTACATTCTCTGCTACATGTTAGAAGACTAAAGACGAGTTGCATTTGATTATCTAAAGACTTCTTCTTAATCTGGGCATTTATCAAACAGATTTTCGGTTTAGGGGAGAGCACTAATTGGGGGAGAGTGAAATGTCGAATTTAATCCCCAATTAGACTTGCTCACGTTATTCAGCATGTTGATTCTCACAAAGACTTCAAGCGATCTTCTCAATAGATTTCAAGTATTTGGGCTTATAATGTTTTACTGATTCTGAAGTGTCAAAACCAGCAAGGGGGAAGGAGACAAGCATCTAAATGCGAGTAAACTTGATGAACTTAATACTTCTAAGTTATTGAAGATATCCCGGGAAGACAAATGTTATTACCGTAGAGAAACTCAAAGTTTGACTCATGACGAGTAAACTTGATGAACTTAATACTTCTAAGTGATTGAAGTTATCACGGGAAGACGAATGTCATGACCGCAGAGAAACTCAAGGTTTTACTCATGAAGGTGTTTAGTGTTATTATTCCAACTATGTGGGGGAAGTGATGTTAGAGAAAGTTTCTGAAGATATAAGAGGTACACAAGTGTGTGATGATCTCGATGTTATCGAAATCATCAGGGGAGAGAGAATTGTGTACATTGGGGGTGCTCAGTTGTCTCACTTGAGGGCTTAATCAGTGATTCAGAGATATAATCACTTATTCCGGAGTTGACATCCTCATAGATTGTCATCCGCAGAGATAATCAGTGATTCGGCCTGCTTCTTCAATGTTATCTGTTGTTCTCTCTTTGGGGAATGTGTGTACTTCGGCTCCTTGAGCTTCATACATGATCATCAGGGAAGAAAGCCATTGTTTACCACAAACATTGGGGAGGTGTTTTCTCTCCGGGCATGATGTGTATTCGGGAGAGTTCTTGTATATTGGTGTACTTCGGGTTCTTGAGCTTCATACACTATCATCAGGGACGAAAGATGTGAACATTGGGGAGGTGTTCTTCATTACCCTCATGATGTGTATTCGGGAGAGCTTTTGAGCATTATACAAAGAGACTGACTGCATCAATTCAACTACTTGGGGGAATTGTTCTCTTGACACTTTTTGGAATGGATCGCTTCAGACGTCAGTTGAAAAGAAATATGAGAAGATTATTTAAGTGTGGGATGGAACGTTGCTGTTCTATTGGATGATATAACCTCGAACGAAGAATCACGGTGATTATTCTTAAAAGGAGCAGCAAGATCAATGATAATGGTGTACTTCTTTGTGCACCTGGCTAATGGAAGCTTGAAAGAAAGCTTTGAATCTGCTCAGCTAAAGGATTTTCGGTTTGGGGGGAAGCTGCCAAAGTCTCACTTTCAGATGGTTCAATTTCTTTCTTCTATGCAAGAGCCTCGGAAGCTTTGGTGGTGGAAGTTTAAGAGATGATGACTTCTATCTTCTACGACGTGCTGCTCGATATCCTTATCTCGGTACTCGTATCATCATTCTCTTAAATTATATCATCTACTCTATCTGTATATATTTATTAAAAACAAAATACAAAATTATAAAACCAACAAAAACAAAATAGAAAAATATAAAACCTTCAAAAAACCCATAAAAATTAGAAAATTTGAAAAATACCAAAAATATGTTTTTCAAGACATGTCTTCTGGTATCGATAACATCTGCGGTCTTAGAAATTTCATTCAATAATGGCACGGGACCATAGATGAAGTTCGAGCAGGAGGTGTATATATTCTTTTCTAAACATGTCACAAATTACATGGCTTGCAGTTACTTCAGACTGTGACCCGCGCTTAAAACCATGGTTTGCTATTATTTCAGATAGCAACCCGCTCTTTAAAGAAAGGAAAGTGCTGCACTATACAAATTTTCAAAAATATCGTGCACTTATCCTAAAACAATTTGAGGAAAGTATGTCGAAGGACTGCTGTTCCTAAACAAATGTTTTTCCTTCTATAAATTCTTCAGAAAAATATTTGTTGTTTTTAACAAAATGGTGGTAAATGAGTTGCTTAAAAATCAATCAGAATCAAGTTTTCGTAATAATTGAAAACTCAATCAATGACTTCAGCGCTTTTAAAATTTTCAGAAAATGAGTCATTGATTGAGGGGGATACTGTTTTCAAATCTATATCATCTAACGGGCTTTCTTAATTATCCTGCGTGCTTAATTAAAAATAATATTTGCCTATGTCGAAGGACTAGGAATTTAGGATATGATTGTTAGGATTAGATGATTAGAGTTTGAGAAACACATTATTCCCATGCTTTACATGATCTGATTGATATATTGAATTGACTTTTATTACTCGATTGTTGTTTGGGTGATGTCGACCACCATATATCTGTATGTGTGTTCACTAACGCATGCAGGTATATTGGTATATAAGAATGTTCCCGATCCGGATCCCACAAATGAAGATGATTGGATGCCGAAAGGAAATGGTAACTATATCTTGGGTTGACAAATGAAGAAACAGAGCTTAATTTGACTTCTATGGAGAGTTGGCATGATAAAATGCAACGTAAGACGTCTCACTGCATCAGCAGATGGTTTTCTTCATCATCAAATGAAGAAACAGAGCTTAATTTGACCTCTATGAAGAGTTGCCATGAAAAAATGCAACATAAGAAGTCTCACTGCATCTGCAGATGGTTTTTCTTCCAAACCCTACAACAACAACAACAAAAGCAGCTTAACCACCTAACGTATCTTTGTGCAGGATAAATAGTGATGATACCATTTTTCTAAAACTTTGAAAAATATTGTTTTGAAAATGGAAAAATATTGTTTTGAAAATAAATCGGATTCAAAGTTCTGAAAACAACCGGACTTTATTTTGTCAAATCTTAAGTGATTTCAAATTAAATATTTTCAAACGATATTTCATTTATCAAGTTTGGTTTGTACGATAATAAGTGGTGATCTAAAGATTTAATGTTATGTCATGGTATGATTTTTCTTTTGAATCAAGGTCTTACAAAATGAAATTTTTTCTGTTCTTGTTTGATTGTGAAATTGTTTTATTTTACTTAAAGATCTCTTAAAAACTATCATACCTGACACTAACAATCTTTAATGTCTTAAATTGGTCCTTATCTTTCATTTTTCAAAATTAAATCTTGCCACGTCTTTCCCCAAACTTTTCTAAATGATTTTAATCAATTGGGATCACAAATCTCAATTGGTTTGAAAGTTTTGATTAAGGGAGAAATCGTGATTTAAATCTCAAATCTGTTTTAATGGAATTGGTTTTAGTCCTTCAAAGGCACTCCTGCCTCCATGTGCGAAACGATTTCAATATACATAATGCACATGTTGAGGAGGAGCATTTATCCAAAAACAAGATGAGTATTTAAACCAGGGACATATTCTCCCATGTTTTCTAAACCTAATTAAATCACTTGGGATCCAAAATCTCAAAGGATTTGATATTTTTGATCGGGGGAGAATTTGTGATTTAATTATGAAATTTGATAAAAAGTGATCGTTTTGATTCAATTGTGCAGGCTGCTATCTCATATGTGCTAAACGCTTTCGAATCTCGAAGCACATATTGAGGGGGAGCATTTCAAAAGAAAACAAACTTTGAAGGTACAAAGATTTATATGTTTCAACATAATGTACCTTGATTGATTTTCTAATGGTTTCTTAATGGCTTTTATGATCGTGGATGTACTTCAAAAGAACTCTTGCCTCTATGTGATAAAATTATTTCAGATATCCTTCGCACATATTGAGGGAGAGAATTTACCAAGAAAATCAAATGGCCTTTTCTATGAAAATTGTGATCAAAGAAAATATTTCAAAGTCCTCTTGCCTCCATGTGCTAAACTATTTCTAAATCATATGCACATGTTGAAGGGGAGGTTTTCTAAATGATCAAAACTATTAAGGTACAAAATGCTTTGATCCCGTATCAAAAGTACCTTGATTGATTTTCCAAATGATTTTTCAATTGGTTTTGAGAAAGAATGAACTGTACCAAAAGACCGACCATTTTACGTTATGTATGGAGTTATAAGGATGGTGAGGTTAGGTATTAGTTCCCACGATCCACCAGAACCGGAGGGATCTACCCAGGGACAATCCACTAGATAGTGTAGAGTCCTTAGGTATGATGAAAAAAGGAGAAAAGTGAGATATGGGAAGAGTGCCGACTGAGATAGAGCTAGAACTGGAATAAACCCAACTAGGTTCTAGTTATGAAGTCTCGGTAAGAACTGAAGGGGTTGAAGAATGAAAAAGAATTGAATGTGAAAAAGGGTGAAAAGAAATAGCTCTCCATTAATTCAACCTTAGGGCAAAAACCGGGTTCTATACATATGCTACTGGTGGTTACCAAGGTAACGCCAATATTGAAGACAAGACGTCATGGACCCAGTGACGAATTGCACTAAACTTCCCAAGCTACTCAAGTTCCTCTTAAAAGGGCTTGTTTCATTCCCACAGGGAACCGACATAATCTATCGACTTTCTCTTAGAGATAGTTGATATTGAAGAAGGAGACCCTCTCCCTAGTCTCCGACATAGGAACCAAATGTGCACTATTGAGTCTAAAGCCAAGAGATCATCCACAATATCTCATTAGGACACTAAATTCATGAAGACTCTCTGTTTTACATAATGTGGAAAGAGAGATTATATATTAAGAGTCCTACGCATTATCCTTGTGGTATTTCCAGAACATCCGAGTGATATGAAAATATTCACGATGAAGATGGAAATCCTTCTAGAGCCAACATCAAACAAGCTCTTGGTGGGTGACATGTGAGATCTTTTCTAAAGATCAAACTTGTGACAACTGGATAGAAACGATGGGGCGATTCACTCTTGAATCAACCTTGGTCCAGGAAATGAATTGACGAATACTTTTGGAAAAACCGTTCGATGTGCAAATGACTTCTTTTCTCTAGCACATCGAATGTGTATTCATTTTCAAATTCAAAAAGTATCTCTGATTGAAAAAATACTTTTGGAAAAACTGTTCGATGTGCGAATCTCTTCTTTTCTCTAGCACGTCGAATGTGTACTCTTTTCAAATATAAAAGGTATTTTTGATTGAAAATTGATCTTTCTCATAAAACCTTCGTCGTATTGCAAAACTCTTTCTTCTAAGCAACACGCGATTGTTTTTCAAATCAATTTTTCATCAATCACTGAATCTCAATTCGCTGGTTCACTCACTCCGTGTTGTCTTTTTTGAGACGTTCCGGTTTGAGAACGGCTAGAGCAGCTGCGAAACCCTGTCAAGGAGATTCTTCGGAATTCTACCTGATCACAGGCAGTACTTGTACTGATCAACGGGGAACCGTGGGCTGTGTACCTCAATTCAACGAAAGTGACCAAAGACACTTTCGTGTGTTTTATTGCTAACTGTTGTTTGCAGGTACATTTGGACGGTTGCAGCTGATCTGATCTGAGGAGTCAATCCAAAGCCACATGCTCACAACATCCACACTTAATTGAAGAAATCATGAATGGTGCATATCTACATAACCTGGCTCAGATATTTTTATACTATGCTTCTGCTACGCTGCTGCAAATATCTTAAACCAGTAAAAGCTTCCGCTACTCTGATGAAAGATGTCATGATCCAAAAGTGTGAGCATGTCGGTCCGAAAGTCACAACTTCACATGATGGCAACACAACAAAGGGTGATCCAGAGATTTACTGTGGCTGATAATCTCAAATAAAGCTCGAAGATCATCAAAAATGTGGATCAGTTCAAAGACCTCCACTTAAAGTACAAATCAATGCGGACTTTGAAGAATCGCTACAAAAGCACAAAGATTGCGGAAGTGAAGAATTCAAGTCTACGAGCTCAAGATTGAAGATTATATAGAATGCTAGGATTCAAAATGTAAAACATGGGGTGACCTCCCTTAGGGGGAGATTGTTAGGAATTGGAAATTCCAGTGTGAAGTGTCGGTCACCCCAAATATTATCTAGCATAAGTTAGCTCGTAGACTTGTAGTTATTTACGTTGTTTAGTAGTTAATTAGTTAGTTTGTAGCGTAGGTTAGTTTAGAGCAACACCGTGGAGGAAGGACGGGTCTTTACCCACTGTATGCCTGATCCACAGTCCGA
Organism: Chrysanthemum makinoi; assembly: GCA_910596185.1. Taxonomy (NCBI): domain Eukaryota; kingdom Viridiplantae; phylum Streptophyta; class Magnoliopsida; order Asterales; family Asteraceae; genus Chrysanthemum; species Chrysanthemum makinoi. Next base: position 298,467,602 of record OU343224.1, read on the forward strand.
CAGGAGGACGTATCTTATGTAACTATAAATACCCCTTCCATCCATGGAAGGGGTGGTGCTTTCTCAATCTAACCTTTCATAATTTACAAAGCAAGTCTCTAGCAAGAAACACCCTCTCTTATCTTTCTCTCTCTAAATGGCTAACATGTATTTCCATCATCCAAGACCACCCGAATCATCAACACAATGAATATTTTCGATCCTTCATGTCACATCTTCTGGTTAAAAGCTCAAATCTAGCCTCCTTTGACGTTTTAAGTGTACTATGATAATGGTTTTCATCTTGACCATGGTTAAAAGCACATAACCCCGTAAAACCATGTAATAACCAAACTTCCATGACGAATAACCAAACACACATCCAAATCATGAAGTACACCCTTTTATCCCTTCTTCGAAGCAGAAACCGTAGCACCAGCATCAGATAAGATCCATAATTACACTTTCCCTTTCTCCAGGATGAATCTATCATCACGGGATTTTACAATTCTATGGTTTAAACCGAGAAATAGTTTCTTTCGCGGGATTTAACAAAACCAAGAATAAACCGTAAGATAGATCCGGAAATGTACTTTACTATTACACGGATGTTTCCATTGTCACGGGATTTTACAAGTCTATGATTTAAACCGAGAAATAGGTTCTTTTGCGGGATTTTACAAAATCAACACTAAACCGTGAACGATGTTAGCTTGAATGTGTTATGACAATTTTGTTTTAGGGGAACATGCAGTGGTTCATCAACAAATCACCTTCATCATCAACAATTCTTTACCCGAATGTAGACAACTTCACAAACCATACTAAGTCAAGTAGTATAAACTCCTTTTCCCAGGAGGTTAACCGTAAAATATCAAAGTACACGTTTCTCCCCCATGATGGTTTCAAACTTTCGGAAGCATCATAACGTGTACGACCATTTGCACGATAAGTTCTTTTCATAAGCAAACATCTTGAAAAGTCATGACTGACGCTGAAGATTATTGAAAGATTTTGCTTAGACTGTGAAGTATCGTTGACATTCTGTGGCGTCGAATATCTCATGGGAATTGCTGTAAACGAACCTCCTTAGATTCACTGGCTAATAGTAATGACCACATATGGAGATAACGCCACTTCAATTTCGCATCAATAATACCGTAAAAAACCCCGTAGTCATTTTTCAGATCTTCGCTCAAGCCGTGAATTATGTATCTTCCCGTGAAAATTTGTCCGACCAAAATACCACTCTTAACCAATTAAACCAAATGAGAGATTGTATCCAAAGTTTTGTAAAAAAACTATTTTCGGATAACAATTGCTTAGTAAATCCATTTTGAGTTCATATAAATACCACACGAGTTCTACTCGAATAACAATTACGAATGCTTCATGGAAATCCATTTACGAATTCTTTATTTGACAATCTATATAAAGCCCAAATTTGTCGTTGATGAAATATTCATATGTCTCCCAAAATTGATCTACACCATTAGCCCAATGATTCGTTGAGGTTTAGGGGTATGTGTGTATGGATAAAACCACAATATCGATATCAAAAATAACCACAACGAATGATTTAAAATCCCTTTAGGAAAAAGGATAATGAATCAAAACCCGTGAGTGATAGTGATACGGATTAGGAAATCCGAGTCGTTTCCCAACGAGGTGTGAATGGGCAACGTCGTTATTGGTTCGTTATTAAAATGCTCGATGTTTTGGATTTAAATTTATTAAAACTACGGGGAATGGGAAAACAATTAAGGGAAATTACACTACGGGGAATCCTAAATACGCGAATTATTCTAAAACGTATTAAAAGAAACGTAAATAAAATGCAACCACGTCTATTCTAAGTCCTAAAAATAATCTAAAAATTACTTTCTAACTAAGAATGATATTAGAAAATTATCTAAGAATTAAAACTAATTTTTTTTTATGATTTTTCTGGAATTTATTTGAATTAAAAAAACTAATTTAAACTAATTTAAATTCTAAAAATTACAAATTAAACTAGGAAAAATTTGGAAAAATATTTTTTTTTGCTTTTTATAATTTTCTTAATCTAGGAAAATTGAAAAATTATTTTTTGGAACCTTTTCTGATTTAATTGAAATAAAAGATATTTAAAAAGTATTAAAAACTAGTTTAAATCAAGAAAAATAGCAAACAAAGTTGGAAAAATATGAAAAATTCAGGGAAATTCTAAAATATTATTCTAAACCTAGGAAAAATATAAAAACTATGGCTTATGAGGGAATTTAACAAGCTATAGTGCAAACTGATTAAGGAATTAAGCTCTAAAATAAGCTAAAGGATGCTAGAGTGAACCAAACTGTCTCAGAAGCTTAATTATACTAAAACTAACTAATATCAACTAACTACAGCTAATCCTAACACCTAATGAACTAGTCTCAATGATTTGACTATAATGACTAATTAACACCAAACAGCTTCAACCTATCAACTTTAAGCTATTGCAACTGCTTATCCAATAAGCCAAACTGAAAACTAATACTGAGGTACTCAAGACCACCAACCAGAGATCAACTAGACCAAATTATAGCTCCTAACTATCTAATATGACCCCTGTGCAAGAGCTGCAAGTTTGCTGTTTCACACTCAGTGACTGCTGAGTGTGAACAGGGGAAAAGCCAGCTTATAGCACAGCTGATTTAGAGCTTAAAGAGATTTGATAAAATTTCACAAAAATGATTTTTGAAAGCCTGACCAACTAAAGTTTACTTATCCAAAATTTCAATCAATGTGGATCAGAAATGAATCCATAAAAATTCTACAAAGTTTTGTAGAAACTGTGTTTTCAAACTTTGACTTTTGATGACAGAAATGAAAAGTTCACTATTATGAGATTTGAATCAAATTGTTGAGCTGAGATTGAAATGAAATGATGAAATACAACTAATGTAAGCTATTTAACTACTATATCTACCTAAATTCAAGATCTCACTAGCTGATTTCAACAGTTAAGAGTACAAGAGCATATTTAAAGTGGATTTTGACTATGAGTGTTCTAGGATGCAGATTTTTAATCAAACTTAACTAAATGAATCTAGGTAAGGCTAATGAAACAGTAAACAACCATAATACTAACCTCTAACTCAGCTGTAACAAGTGAACCAAACACACTTTTCAAAATTGTTTTACTAACTTTAACTAAAAATTCAACCTAATTTCACTACCAAAGCTTAGCAGTAATCAATAACTAAGTTATAAGCTAAATCTAACTAAGTTCAAGACAAATTAACTAACTAATCCGCAAATGCAAATTTAACAGTTTATTCGAGAGAGATTTAGAACTAACTTGTAATCCAGCTATGGAGAAGCTTAAACAGGACCATAACTATACTAAACTAATCTATTTTAACCCAATCCAAGCTCTGCAACACCCAATTCTGCAAATCAAACCAGCAATCTACCCATATCTGATTCCTCCTTCTGTCTTTGACTTAGTTTGACTGAGTTTTTGAGATTTGAGTGAATTATGAAATTGAAACAAGAGAAAGCTCACAATAAGTTATACAAAGCTTAAATGAACTTATTGAAACAGTAGCTGAAGCTTTTGATAAGCTTATAAGAAAATTGAAAGTATTTTTTTTATTTTTCAAATATTTTTCTGATTTTTTTATATTTTTGCAATATTTGATTTAGGAGAGAAATAAGCTGAGGTAAGTTTGAATAAAGCTAAAATGAAATATAATAGTACTAACAAGCAATTAAAAACAATAATGAGATAATAAGAGAATTGAGCTTAAAAGTAAAATTTCATTAAATTGAAAATTTGATTACAACTAAAGAGTACACGATTGAAATTATCAGAGAAATACTAAAAACATTTGAAAAAATTAAAAACTACTACAAGCTACTGAAAGAAAAACTAGATATATTACAATGAAAAATGAAGAGGTATATATAGCCACGCTTGAGGTCATGGAAGGATCTGGAAGCTGGCACTTGTGCTTCTTCTGAGCATCTCACAACCCTTGGATTAAATCCCAGCATCATCCAATCATTTTTGTCCATTGGATGTGATTTCCACGTCCTTCTAGCCAATCAGAGCAAAGGAATGACACGGATAGGTGACCTGGCACTGAGCACGTGTCAGGTAGTGTCATCAGGTGTCAGAGAAAGGACGTAATTACCCTCTAATTTAAGTGATTTTGCTTAATTGATCGAAGGGTGTTTTAGGGTTCATACGTTTCTGGGTTTGGGGGGAAATTGGGCGCCAACGGGTTTTTTATATTAATTCGTTTTTGTTGACCGGGTTATAAGGTTGGTTGACCGGGGTAAAAATACGGGTTGGGGATCCGGGTTGGTTTGTGATTAGCTGGACCGGGTATTATGGTGGTTTGGGCTTGGGATTAAACTTGGGCCAAGGGTATTAAGTTTGGACTAGTGTTAAATCCATGAGCAACCATAAGGACTAAAGATGTAACCTCTGAAATTCCAGGGACCACACTGTAAATTCTGAAAATGTCTTTGAAGGATCATTCTTGTCATTCTTTAATAAACCAAGGGCTGATTTTGCAACTTTGAAAATTCCAAGGACTAAACATGAAAATTCTGAATCTTCAGGGACTAAAACTGCCATTTTGAGAATTGATTGTCCAAACTTGCAAATTCCTTTCCCAGCCTCGGCTTTTAGCATTCTTCTTTCTCTCGTGCTCGGTTTTCTTCGGTTTTGGCTTTCTTTTGTCTGTTTTGTCACATCCGTACCTGCACATGCAAAAACTCAAGAAACACGCAAATGTTAGCAATAAACGGCTCTTTCTTGGTTATTTTGGGTCAGTTTTGATAATGAAAAGGTATGTGTTTAAGCACATATCACCCAACATAATAATCCACTCAATGTGACAGAAATCATAACCCAATATAACTGATAACTCAAGGAGCCAAAAAGTTCATTTAACCCGATCCAATTAAATATCCTACCCGGCGGTACAAACTAAGGTATCTCGTATAAGTTCTATAACTAGATTTATCTCATATCAATTTAACCCTACTAACACTTTTTGTCCGCCTACCACACTTTCTCCAAAAAAAAATCTCTCACCAATCTAACTCAGTCATATCCCCATCTTCCTAAACCTTCATCTCATCAGATAATCAATCTCATCTTCAGCACAACATCATTACAACCTTTTATAACAAACACAACCCATGGTATTTTCAACAAAGAAACGGCTTCAAGATCCATTTTGGTTCTCGGGTAGGTTTATTTATGATGTGTACTTGTTCGATTTTTTGTTCCTTTTATGAGGTCATATAACGAATTAAAAAGAGTGATTATAACAAAGTTTTTATCAATCATTCTTGAATATTCGGATATTAAATGAGGCAAGACTTCATAAATTTGGTCAATGATGATACAAGCTTCAATTGAAAAATCTTTGAAAGATTAAAAAATTGACCGATTCTGAGATTACATGTAATTTATCTTTTTGAGTCTTGAGATTGTTTGGAGATGGTGATGAGTTAGGATAGATTGATGGTTGATGTTGGAGATGGATTTCGGATCTGTTAAAAATTTTGTGGACTGATGAAGTTAAAAGTTACTGAGGTTGCGTCAATGTTGGTATATGGTATTTGTTTTGTGGTCGTGGTCTTGTGATCATTTCTTCTTTTACCTTTCTTTTTCTGTTAAGTTGCTATTTGTCAAGACAAGTATGACAAGTCGCTACGTAGTTGATAAGTCGCTATGTAGTTGACAAGTCGCTACGTATTTGACAAATCGCTACGACAGTTGACTCAATAGTCAAGCCGCTATGAATACACAAGTCGCTAGGTCTGAATACACAAGTCGCTACTTGTTAAATAACAAGTCGCTAGCAAGATTTTTTTGACTTTTTTCGATGAGTTTTTTGACCAATTTTCTGTTCATACTCAAAGTTACCCAGAAAAATGTCATAAAGTTGCATCTTTTTGCCTGTTTGACCACAGTTTGACTACAAGAAATAACACCATTTATCTGACCAGATTCATTGACGGATAAAACTTGGTACAAAAACTCATGTAAAAATGATAAAGATACTGACTTGGGACAAAAAAATGACACAAGACATATTTGAATATGAAAAAGTCACATGAAGTTTTTTAACCAAAAGATACATTAAACCTGTTAAAACAGTTTACCCACATAATACGAAAAAATATTTTCCAACCAAAAATAGTTCAAAAACAGTTTTAACAAGTTACAAAAGCCACAACAAATCAATACAACACAAAAACCATAGCTCTGATACCAATTGTAGGATCGTATATATTATTGTGTTGATGATTCGGGTGGTCTTGGATGATGGAAATACATGTTAGCCATTTAGAGAGAGAAAGAGTGAGAGGGTGTTCTTGGTAGAGACTTGCTTTACAAAATGAAAGGTTAGATTATTCAGAAGCACCACCCCTTCCAAGGATGGAAGGGGTATTTATAGTTACAAATACTACATCCTCCTATCGGACTGTGGATCAGGCATACAGTGGGTAAAGACCCGTCCTTCCTCCACGGTGTTACACTAAACGAATCTACGCTACAAACTAACTAATAAACTACTAAATAACGTAAATAACTACAAGCCTACGAGCTAACATATGCTAGACCATAATTGGGGTGACCGACACTTTAACATGGAATTTCCAATTCCTAACAGAGCAACATGTCCTAAATCCTTATGTGAGAAAGATAAAGCTGTGATGCCTTGTTCTATGCCTAGTGCTAAGTATGCAACCCATCCGATGCCCAGTATAAAGAAAATGAACTTTAATGTGCCTTCAAGTCGCTCAGATCCCAGCACTTCTAAACCTGAAAAGCAAAAAGTAGCAATACCAACTAATGTTCCCATTCCCTCTACAGGAGTAAAAAGTGACACGAAAGCGAGCAGGTCAAAGCTTCAAGGAAACACAAAGAATGATAGGACCTTGCAAGCTAGGAATGTTGAGTGGAAGAGAGTAGAAGATCACCTTAGGAAGAATGAAACTATGTTGAATAAAACGAAACGTGTTGATTCTAGTGTTAGTTCTAAGCATGCTGTAATTAATGCGAATTCTGCTACTTTTGGCAAAACATGTAATTATGATTGCTTGGTTTCTGTTACTAATCATGTATGTGGCATGAATGATTTGATTAATTATGTTAAATACCCAGTTAAAATCGTTAATGCCAACAATCATGTTAAGAAGGTTAGGAAGCAATGGTTGAAGAAGGTTAGAAAATATTGGAAACCCACGGGAAGAAAATTTAGTAATGTAGGTTATCAGTGGATAACTACTGGCCGCAAATTTAATCTTAATGAGATGTGCCCTAAATTATCTAAGTCAATGCCCATTAGGAAATGGATGCCTTCCGGTAGAACTATTCCTTTAAGAAGTGAACATACTTTGAATAGGTCTAATGCGCTCACTAGTACTGCAGCTATCCCTAATGATTCCATTGATTATGCTTTTGATGTGGGTGTTCCAATCACTGTTACTAACCAAATGGAACCCATTCTTGCATGGGGATCCCAATTATCCAATTATCCATTTTTGTCTGTGTTCAACTGCAGGTCGTTCAAATCATTCTGTGGTACTTGGACTCAGGCTGTTCCAAGCATATGACTGGAGATCGCTCGTGGCTCATGAACTTCGTGAGTAAATTCATCGGGACTGTTAGATTCGGGAATGACCATTTTGGTGCAATTATGGGTTATGGAGATTATGTTGTTGGTGACAGTGTAATCTCCAGGGTATATTATGTTGAAGGTCTTGGTCATAACCTGTTCTCTGTTGGTCAATTCTGTGATTCCGATCTAAAGGTGGCTTTTAGAAAACATACTTGTTTCGTTAGAGAGCTTGATAGTGTGGAACTGTTAAGAGGAACATGTGGTTCAAACCTATACACCATCTCTATCGAATACATGATGAAGTCTTCTCCAATCTGCTTGTTGTCAAAGGCTTCGAAAACAATGTCATGGTTATGGCATCGTTGTCTCAATCACTTGAACTTTGGCACCATTAATGATCTTTCCAGAAAGGACCTTGTAAGAGGCTTACCTAGATTAAAGTATGAAAAAGATCATCTTTGTTCAGCATGCCAATCGGGATAAAGCAGGAAATATGCCCACAAACCCAAACCCGCAAACTCAGTTATGGAAGTTCGTCATACTCTTCATATTTATTTGTGCGGACCTATGAGAGTGCAAACGATAAATGGGAAGAAATATGGTTTAGTCGTTGTTGATGACTACTCTCGAGTTACTTGGGTTAAGTTTTTAAGGAAAAAGGATGAAAATCCAGATGTCATCATCAAACTTATCAAGTAGCTTCAGGTTCGGCTTAATAAGACTGTTAGAATTATTCGAACAGACAATGGCACTGAGTTTGTTAACAAAGACCTAAGTCGGTTCTATGAAAGCATTGGAATCAGTCATCAAAGAAGTGTTCCACACACGCCTCAACAGAACAGTGTAGTTGAAAGACGAAATCGAACCCTTGTTGAAGCTGCAAGAACAATGCTAATATACTCAAACGTTCCAATGTTTCTTTCGGCTGAAGCCATTGCCACTGCTTGCTACACCAAATATCGTTCCCTCATACACACCTCACATGGAAAAATTCCTTGTGAACTTGTCCATAAACGAAAACCTGATCTCTCCTACCTTCTTGTATTTGGTGCTTTGTGCTATCCAACGAATGACGGTCAAGATTTAGGTAAATTAAGAGCTAAGGCCGACATTGGAGTTTTTGTGGGTTATGCACCAAACAAGAAGGGTTACCGAATCTACAACAAAAGAGCTCGAGATATCATGGAAACTATTCACGTCATGTTCGATGAGCTGTCTAGGAAAATGGCTCCAGGACAATCAAGTTCTGGACCCGCATCACAACATTCATTAAGTAGTCCCATTAGTTCTTCTCTTGTACAAAATCCCTCACCAGCAACTCCATATGTACCCCTTCGAAAGATGATTTGAAGAAACTGTTTGATCCAATGTTTGATGAACACTATGAGCCTATTGCTAATGATCAATCAAATCCATCAACAGATGCTGCTCCTAACCTAGTCAACGTAGATAACCCCTTAGTTTCTATGTCATTGAGTCAAGATGCGCCTACTGATGATCACTCAGTCTCATCATTAAATCCTCAATCATCGAGTGTACATCATGGAATTGTCTCTAGCACCTATGATGGAGATAACCCCTTTGCTACTCCCGAAGATGCTCCTTTTGAGAACATATTTGCTCCTAAACTATCATCAGAACCATCTTCATCAGGGGAAAGCGACTCTGCTACTTAAGTTCCTCAACAACAACCACACAAACACCTTAGAAAATGGACACATGACCATCCGTTGGAAAAAATCATTGGAAACCCCTCTCGCCCAGTATCCACTCATAAACAACTTGCAACTGATGCCTTATGGTGCTTCTTCAACTCCGTACTATCTAAGATTGAACCAAAAGACGTTAAAAATGCCATGAATGAAGACAGCTGGTTCAATGCCATGCAAGAAGAAATTCATGAGTTCAATCGACTAGATGTATGGGAATTAGTACCTACTGCTAATTGTGCTATGATCATTGCTCTAAAGTGGATCTTCAAAGTAAAACTTGATGAGCATGGTGATGTGTTAAAGAACAAGGCTGGATTAGTTGCAAAAGGATACCGTCAAGAGGAGGGTATTGACTTTGAAGAATCATTTGCTCCAGTTGCTCGTATCGAGGCAATCAGAATCTTCCTGGCTAACACTGCAAGTAAGAACATGGTATTCTATCAGATGGATGGAAAGACGGCTTTTCTTAACGGAGATCTTAAAGGAGTCGTATACGTCAGCCAACCTAAAGGTTTTGTGAATCCAGAGCATCCTACTCATGTCTATCACGTGAAGAAGGCTCTTTACGATTTGAAGCAAGCTCCAAGGGCATGGTACGACACGCTATCAAAGTTTCTTCTATCTACTGGATTCAGCAAAGGAGCAGTTGATCTGACATTGTTCACCAGAAAGTCGGGCAAACACTTAATCCACGTTCAAATCTATGTTGATGATATTATTTTTGCCTCTACTGACCCCAATGAATGTGACCGTTTTTCTAAGGAGATGGGCTCCAAATTTCAAATGTCAATGATGGGACAAATGTCATTTTTCTTGGGATTACAAACTTCACAAAGTCCCGGAGGCATTTTTATCAATCAATCTAAATATGATAATGAGATTTTAAAGAAATTTGGATTTGATTCTTGTGACCCTGTTGACACTCCCATGGTGGAGCGTAGTAAGCTGGATGAGGTCCTCTCAGGGATCATGGTAGACCAGACTAAATATCGTAGTATGATTGGGTCCCTGATGTACCTCACTACAAGTAGACCAGACATTCTGTTTGTTGTATGCATGTGTGCTAGATACCAGACTAAGCCTACCAAAAAGCACCTTGAAGCGGTTAAACGGGTCTTACGGTATCTCCAAGGAACCATCAATATGGAACTTTGGTTCCCGAAGGACATCGGTATGTCACTAACAGCCTATGCAGATGCTGACCATGCAGGATGTCAAGATACACGTCGAAGCACGTCAGGAGGTGCTTAGTTTTTGGGTGATAAGCTTGTGAGTTGGTCTTCAAAGAAACAAATGAGTACTTCTACATCCTCTACAGAGGCTGAATACATAGCCATGTCATCTTGTTGTGCTCAAATCCTATTGATGAGATCCCAATTATCTGACTATGGCTTTGAATTCAAGAAAATCCCTCTGTATTGTGATAACAAAAGTGCCATTGCTCTCTCATGCAACAACGTTCAACATTCAAGAGCAAAGCATATCGACATTCGACATCATTTCTTCAGGGAGCAAGTGGAGAACGGTGTGGTGGAACTTTATTTTGTGAGGACAGAATACCAATTAACAGACATCTTCACCAAAGCTCTTCCTAGAGAACGTTTTGAGTTTATCCTCCCACGACTTGGTCTAAAGAGTCTACAACCGGAAACACTCAAACGTCTTCAAGAGGAAGACGAGGAGTAAATGTTTTTCTTCATCCATCTCTTGTAAATATTTATTTAAAAAGCAAAATGCAAAATTATAAAACCCACAAAAGAAAATAGAAAAATATAAAATTTCAAAAAATCCATAAAAATCAGAAAATCTTTGAAAAAGCTAAAAGGTTTATAGTCAGTTCAGACTATACCCCATTTTTAAAAGAAAAAACAGAGCCATGCTTTATCTTATTTTTCAAATCTCATGCTCTGATTCTAAATACAAATGTTTGTCACCAAAAAGACAAAGGTTTTTTTCACAAATATTTTTCCTTCTATAAATTCTTCTGAAAAATATTTGTTATCTAATTAAAACTAATAGCTTTGAAAAATAACTCAGACTCAATTTTTGAAAATCATATGAACTTGACATTTGTCAAAATCTCTATCTCTCAATCAACAACTTATGTCATTGATTGAGGGGGAGAATGATTTCAATTAAATCAAAAGGTTATTTGTCATACAATTGGTTCAAACAAAGGCTTAGGTCATGTTTTCAAAAGATACTCAAGCATGTTTAATCTTTGGAGTTTAAAGTTTCAGATTTGATCCTTATCGGTTAAATGTTTTCATAAGCAAGTCAGAATTCTCCTCAAAAGCTTTCAAAAACAATTTAAATCTATAGAGATCACAAATCTCAAATGATTTGAAAATTGTGATCGGGGGGGAATTTGTGATTTAAATTGGATTTAAACAGATAATTCGACAAATGGTTTGTAAGTGATTAGCAAGCTCTCCTCCCTACATGTGCCAAACGATTTCAAATTTTCCATGCACATGTTAAGGGGGAGCATCTATATCAAACCAAAAAGGATTGAAACGTGATTGATTTGTCTCTAAGTGCAGGTTTTCCCTAATGTGTGCAAAACACTTTCAAATCTCGATGCACATATTAAGGGGGAGCATTTCAAAAGAAAATAAACTTTCAAGATACAAAGATTTCTATGTTTTAACAAAAGTACCTTGATTGATTTTCTAAATGGCTTCTTAATGGATTTTGTGATCGTGGACGTACTTCAAATGAACTCTTTCCTCTATGTGATAAAATGATTTCAAATATTCTATGCACATATTGAGGGGGAGAATTATTTCAAAGAACTCTTGCCTCCATGTGCTAAACAATTTCAATATCATATGCACATGTTGAGGGGGAGCATTTCTAAAATGATCAAAACAATTAAGGTACAAAATGCTTTGATTTTATATCACAAGTACCTTGATTGATTTTTCAAATGATTTTTCAATTGGTTTCAAAGAGGAAAGAACAATACCAAAAGACCGACCAACTTACTTTATGCATGGTGTTATAAGGATGGTTAGGTTAGGTATTCGTTGCCACGATCCCGCCAGAACTGGAGGGATCTACCCAGGGACAATCCACTAGATAGTGTAGAAGTCCTTAGGTATGATGAAAAAAAAGGAGAAAAATGAGAATATGGGAAGAGTGCGGACTGAGACAGAGCTAGAACTGAAATAAACCCAACAAGGTTCTAGTTATGAAGTCTCGATAAGCACTAAAGGGGTTGAAGAATGAAAAAGAATTGAATGTGAAAATGGTGAAAAGAAATAGCCCTCTAATAATTCAACCTTAGGGCAGAAACCGGGTTCAATACATATGCTACTGGTGTTTACCAAGGTAACATTGGTATTGAAGACAAGACGTCATGGACCCAGTGACGCACTGCACTACAACTTCCCAAGCTACTCAAGTTCCTCTTAAATGGACTTGTTTCATTCTCAACAGGGAACCTACATTATCTATCGACTTTCTCTTAGAGATTGTTGATATTAAAGAAGGAGACCCTCTCCCTAGTCTCCGGCATAGGAACCAAATGTACACAATTGAGTCTAGAGCCACGAGATCATCAATAAATCTCATTAAGGACACAATCAATGAATACTCACTGTTTCACACAATGTGGAAAGTGAGAATATATCTTATGAGTCATACGCATTGTCCTTGTGGTATTGCCAGAACATCTGAGTGATATGCAAACATATTCACAATGACGATGGAAAGCCTTCTAGAGCCAACATCAAACAAGCTCTTGGTAGGTGGCATGTGAGATCTATCCAATAGATCAAGCATGTGACAACTGGATTGAAACAATGGTGCGATTCATTATTGAATCAACCTTGGTCTATGAAATGGATTGACGAATACCTTTGAAAAACCGGTCATTGTGCTTAAAATTCTTTTCTCTAGCACATCGACTGTGTATTAATATTTCAAAAATAAAAGGTGTTTATGATTGATAATTGATTTTCCTTAAAACCTTCATTGTATTGCAAAAACACTTTATATTGAGCAGTACACGACTGTTTTTCAAATCACTTTTCATCAATCAGTGAATCTCAATTCGCTAGTTCACTCACTCCGTGTTGTCTTCTTTGAGACGTTCCGGTTTGAGAACGGCTAGAGCAGCTGCGAAACCCTATCTGGGAGATTCTTCGGAATTATATCTGATCACAGGCAATACTTGTACTGATCAACGGAGAACCGTGGGCCGTGTACCTCAATTAAACGAAAGTGATCAAAGACACTTTCGTGCGCTTTATTGCTAACTGTTGTATGCGGGTACACCCGACGTTTGCAGCTGATCAGAATTGAGAGGTCAATCCATTGCCACATGCTCACACAACACATTCATCTCTAAAGAAATCATGAAAAATGCATCAACGAATCTGATATTATCACTCCATGCTTCTGCTACGCTGCTGCAAATATCATGAATCAACTAAAGCTTCCGCTACTCTGATGAGAAGAAATCATTATCCCGAATGTGAGCATGTCGATCCAACGTCACAACTTAACATAATGTCAACACTACAAAAGAAAAGTCAGAGATTTATGGTAGCTGATGATCTCAAAGCTGGCTCAAAACTCATTATCACGTGGATCAGTTAAAGACCTTCACTTGGATTAACCAATCATGCAAAACATGAAGAATCAAAGACTACGGGGCTACAGAGCGAAGACCTTTAACAAGAATCCAAGAACAATTGTACTGTAATATATGTTTATATTCAATGTAATTTGAGGTGACCTCCTGTAGGGGGAGATTGTTAGGATTTATAAAATCCAGTCGTTAAAGTGTCGGTCACCTCAAGTATATGTTATCGGTAGAAAACTCGTAGTCGTAGTTATTTAATGTTAGTTTGTATTTAGTTATGTAACACCATGGAGGACGGACGGGTCTTTACCCACTGTATGCCTGATCCACAGCCAGTAGAAGGCGTTTTATGTAAGATACTATAAATACCCTCTACCTCCCAAGGTAGAGAGTTGGAGCTCATAATAAGATTTTACTTTCTCTGACTAAGTTCCCAAACCTCTTAACTTTTTCTCTCTAAAACCTATTGTGTACGCCACTTAGTATCACGGTTTGATGTGTTTGTGAAATTCAATATGTTACAATAAGTAAACAAAAGTGATGAAGAATTTATAAAGGAATATGGGGAAATACAAAGGAAACAAGCCAACATGGATGCAAAACGAAATGAAGAAGTCAACAGATATGCGGAAAGTGAGAACTGTGAGAACCTTAAGAAACATAAAAGTGTAGAAGAAAAAGAACAAACAGGTCCATCTTCACAGAGCCCTAGTTTCGTCTTTATACCAGGGTCTCAGCCAAGCTTTGATCTAGGAATTGATAGCCCAGGAGTACAGTCAAAATCAAGTGATGAAGGAAAATAGTATTAGTGCCTGAAATTTCCATATATGAACAAGAAGGTCAGGACGACAAAAGAGCTAATAGAGGTGGAAAAACTCTTGGCAAGAAGCATCTTCTGTATGCAAGGAAACGAAGCGTAAGTTTATATTTAAAATTTTGACATGTAATTGATTATAGTTATCACTTGTGATAAAAAAAAACATATATTAGTTTCTTATATTTATCACCTGTGATACAAAAAACATTTACCTATATACATAGTTCCTTATACTTATCACTTGTGATATTGTGAACAGAGAACAAGTTTTCGTAGATGATAAAGGTTTAGGATTAATGAGAATGAATGTTCAATCACTAGCGCCAAGCTTGAAAATTGCAATTCCTGTGATAAAGGTTTAGGATTAATGAGAATGAATGTTCAGAGGGCAGTTTTTATAAGACACTTGTCAATATATGAACATCCAGCAGGATATGTAATGATGCATCAAACACAAGAACCAACAATATTAAGGATGAATTGTCAACATATGAACATCCAGCAGGATATGTAATGATACACATGGAACTTTACGAAGGAAACATTGGATCAAAATGGCAAACATGCATGCTAAAGGAAACACACAAACATCATCGAATTTAGATAGAAAACATGAGATCAAGATAGGTAACAAATATGTTGCTTAATGAACGAAAATTGGAAGATGATTTCATACTATGCATTAAAGTTTCTTGCAGAGAACAGAGACGAAAAAGAAGTAAAGAAGCTTGTCAAGGAGACAATAAAGAGAAAGTATGCATAACTAAACAACAATTGACCGAGTGCTTAATGTTTTATGTTTGGTTTCATGTAAAAACAATTAGTAATTCTCTTTAGCTACTTATTAATCCTGATGTCAGACTATCATTTTGTAAAAACATTATCTTTCTCGTTGTCGAAGTTGTAAACAATGATGATTTCTATTAAGTTGAAAGCTTTAGGAAAATCAGAATTCAACCTTGCTTTCGTTAACTTTATTCATGTATCCAAATGTCAGTAAATGCCGTAACAATATAATAGAACTAGACTAGCAAAAAAAAACAACTTATTTTAATTATTCAATAAAGTCACAAAAACCTAATACAAAACATCAAAACAAATTTATTCAAAAATATTCAATAAAAGTCACAAAAAAACTAAACTCATAAAAAGGTATAAGCATTTCATCATTTTTATGCTTTATCACAAGTGATAAAATGAAAAAATGGAATAAAAGTAATAACAAATAGAAAATCATCACAAGTGATAAAATTGTAAAAAATTGTATAACACATAACAGATAGACTCCACCACAACCTCAACCTCAACCTGCATGTCTTCTATTGCAGCGGCTGCGCCGATGACTCCACCTCAACCTGGACAAGTACTCCTTCAGCAGAGCTGCCGCCTACTTCAGCATTACATATCAAATATTTACCCTTATCTGGACAAGTATCCTGTTATGCTTCGTCGACCCACAAATACTACATGTCTTCTTTTGCTTCTTGCTTTTATCAAATTCTTTCTCACGTCCACCCTTGATACGCTCTCTCATAAATCCCTTATTGCTCGCTTTCGATGGATTTTTAACATAAATTTTAGTAGGCTTCTTTATACCCATAAACTCTTCAACAATTTCAGAAACATTACGGGAAGGAACAGTTGGCAAATCAGCCTCAACTTTAGTTTTAAACTTTCTGAGCTTGTCTACAAAAGAAGTCAACTTTCCTTTATTGTTACTCATCATATGAACACATGACTCAACTAAACCAGTTGCCTCAATTGCAAGCCTCTCTATTTCTTCATTGATCTGACCATAACGCGCCTTTTGCCTCCTCAAATCAGCAGGAATCAAATCCCTTGTCCAATGCCTAAGTGTATACTGATCTGGGATAGAAACAACCTTGCAATTCTTGAACACACAAAAGATGTGACGACAAAAAATACCACATCGAACAAAAAGCTGACAACAGCAAGCAACTGAACCATCTAGTTTGTTATACACCACCTTCATAAAAAAAAGTATAAACTTTTATGAACTTTAATTGAATATATCACAAGTGATACCTCATATCAAACATAAAAAGAACATAATATCACATGTGATATTAAAAACATTAAAAAAATCATTAATAAAAAACATTAAAACATACAATATCACAAGTGATATTAAAAACAATATCAACTTTTATGAACTTTACATGCATATATCACATGTGATACCTCATATAGACTTTTTTACAAAGAAAGTAATGAATAATATCACCTGTGATACTTATAAAAAACTTGTAAAATAAAAACAGGAAAAAGACACGTACCTTGTACTCTCCAATGTCTTTTTGATACAAGCTAAGCTCTTCTTCGGTATTGTCTGAAGTACTTTCATCATCAACCACTTTTGGAACAATATCAGCATACGGTTTTTCCTCAGATATAACAGAAACATCGCAACCCTCACCACAACTTTTAAAATTGATTGAACATAACCATGAGCCAGCAATTATCTCTTTCTGAACAAGAACAAACAGCTTACCAGTGTAAACTCTTACTGCATGAATTTCAATTGCTAATGGTGTCAACAAAGCAGGAAATTAGTGAATCGACTGATGATCTAATCTTTCTTGTATGTATCTATGTTTCTCCATTGCAGACTCATAACATACCATGAATTTAAAAAGTGTAGAAGTAGGAGACGTGAAATGTGAAAAAACCTAATTCTCACTCTCTGACCTAGATGTGGTCCTCATCATTCCACATAGAGGAGAATCAACAAAAAAGCGGGAATCCATGATGCCCTAATCCTATACATCTTATTCAACCACTTATAACTTAAAAGACTAAATTCAACCATTAACTCATTCCATCTGATCTCAAACTCCTCAGGGCCAATATACATGTTCCAAACAATCTTGTGAAATTTATTCTTGAAATCAGTATCATCATAAATTCTCGATACAATCTAAAAAACAGTAAAAAAGAGAATCGTTATACACAGCAAATGCAAAAAGCAACAAACGTATCACAAGTGAAAGAATGAAAAAAACAATAAAGTGCCACAAGGGATACAAAAAGTATCACAAGTGATACAATCCAAAAAGATGAAAATATCACAGGAGATAAAAGATGCAAAATATCACAAAGAGATACCTTAGATGGAAGCTTTTGCATGATATGCCACATACAAAGCCTGTGCTTTGAATCAGGAAGAACTTCAGCTATAGCCTTCCGCATTGCACCATCTTGATCAGTAACGATGATATTTGGAGAACGAACAAATGCTTTCTTGAATGCTTGCAGTAACCATACATAAGATTCAGTAGTTTCATTTTTAAGAAGACCAGAACCAACAGTCACAGATCTCCTGTGATTATCTATTGCAGTAAAAGGAACGAAAACCATCCGGTATCTAAAAAAAAAGAAGTATCTCAGGTGATAATATATACAAAATGTAGAAAAAGGAAATGAAAATATCACAAGAGATATTAAAAAAGGTTCAAAAAACATACTTGTTAGTTTTGTATGTGGCATCAAATGAAACGATATCGCCAAACTCTTTGTAATTCAATTTAGCAACTTGATCAGCCCAAACGAGTCCAATAAGCTCAGCGTTCTCAACAAGATAATCAAAAGAGAAGTTTGACGTAAATTTCTTCCGATCTTCCATACGGTTAATAAGAATCTGTGCATCACTATCTCCTTTGAACCAGTTTATACCACGAACTAGATTGTTAAACTCAGTCTCTGTACCATGAACAAGTGCTGAGGACCCTTTCAACCCGGTATACAAACTGTGAGCTCTAGTCGCCCCAAGATTATAATTCGAAGCTTTGATTATAAAGAGTTGTTCAGTGTATGTTAGCTTCCACTCACTTTTGGACAAATGCTTATACTCAACACGATCTAGTTCAAGATTTTGTTCCACATCGAATGTAGTAAGCCTATATTTTCTAGTACCAGGTATCATATGAAAAACTGCACGTGCTTCGCAACTAGTAATTCTAAAGTTCGAATTCCTCACTTGTTTGTCACCTTTCTTAGGAGCTAACGTATTCAAACGAATTTTCTTTGGGCATCCTTCCCTATTGCAAACTAAATAATTCTCTTTTACAAATCCATCCCTTAATTTTTTCTGAGTAGACTTTCTAATACCAAATCCTGCCTCTGAAGCATATCTCATGTACATACTAATGCAATCCTCAACAGAATCATAAACACTAAACAAAACTGGTAGCACACTAGCAGCAACTCTAGGAACCCAAAAAACCGATCCACCAGGAGTATCAATAAAATCATGATGAATAAAAGATGCAGGAGTTTTCAAACTACTAGAAGCTGTAAAGAAGGTGATAAAACACAAAGTCAAAAAAGCATAACACAATAACTTAAAAAATTGTAGTAAAATATCACTGGTGATACTATACATTACTTGAAATATCACTGGTAATACTATGCATAAAAAATATCACCAGTGACAATATAACAGATGATTCTACAAAATACTAAACTGAAACAACAACACATCCAATCAAAACTAACAGCTTATTTAAAAGCAATATAATATCTACATTAATATACTTAAGCACTATCATAACAAAAAACACAAAAAACACAAAAACCGTTAGTTACCTTGCTAGTGAAATCTATAATTCAGAATTCAGTAACATAAATTGACAACACTCTTTTTCAGTCAATATATGCGACAACTGCAAAAACGACTATTCTTCTTAAATATGCAACAACTGCTTTAAGAAATCACTTCCAAAACACTAGATTTACCACTACTTTGACTACACAGCAAAACGCTTCCCAGACAAATACACTAACAGTACAACTATCAGCACCAACGCTATCACTCTTCTTCATTCGAATCACTACCAAGCACAATCTCTCTAATCCATAATATGCAACAACTGCAACAATAACAGCCTACGCATAGAAATATCAGAACAATGCGGTAAGAAATCAAACTAACATCTTATATAAAAGCAAAATCAAACTAACAGCTTATATAAAAGCAAAATCAAACTAACAGCTTCATGAATAAGCAAAAAACTAACTACACCAGCTAACTATCACAGGTGATACAATATAGAGTAAACTGGAAAAATACTAACAGCTTAATTAAAAGCTTAATTAACAAATAGCTTAATTAATAAACAGATTAACATAAAAAAAAGCTGAATTAAAAGGAAAACTCACATGATGGATTATCATCAACATTAGAAGCACAAATTGAACTCGTAACATCTATATCAATTGAATCTTCTCCAACAGAAATAGGAACTTCGTTAAGATAAAAAATCTCCATCTGCAAAATTGAACAAGATAATTACGAAATTGAACAAAATAATGACAAAATTGAAGAAGATAATGTAGAATTGAAGAAGATAAAAAATTACCAGTGGTATAAAGTGGAGGACGTGACGGTAATGACGGTGGTTGTACGGTGGATGTGGTGGTTGACCTGGTTGTTGTGATTGAGAAGGCGGTTAACCGTTTATGGAGGGAAATCACACACAGAGAAAGTGTATGAGAAAGTGTGTGAGAAACAGAATGCGTAAATGAGAAATTAAAAAAAGGAATATATATTGGGGTAAAAAATATGTTAAAATATTTTAATCTTAGATTATTCACAACCGTTAGATCAATCCAAATAGAAGGTGGAGATTTGTCCATTGGTAAGCACCAAAATAAGAGTATGCAAATGAAAATTCCTCTATTATACTAATACCCTTCGGTATTTTTAGATTTCATTTATTCTCTTCCAAATTTTGTTATTTCCATTTCTATGTATCTTGAATGTTGAAACTTGAATGTTAAAAGTCAATAACCACTTATTTTGCTAATTTAGAAAAACTTATCTCTCTCACACATACACACACACCATTCCATCTCACACTAAAAAAACACACACAAAATAATACCATCATACCCACCACCACAACTCCCACCACCGAACTCCTACCACCGGACGTCACCTCCACCGGTCATCACCACCACTAGACGACTCCACCAATTAAACCAAACTACCACCGAAACCCATAACCACCACGACTCACGACCATCATGTTTGAGGTAATTTTTTTGAGTTTTATTAATAGATCAAGTTTTTTATAATTTTTTTTACAGATCTATAGATTTTATTTGTAGATCTAAGTTTTTTATAATTTTATTACAGCCGCTGTCGCGGACTCGCCGAAAATTGGGTCCGCCACCACTGCTTTGCCAGAAATAGAACAGGCACTCACCACTGTCTCGCCAGAAAAATCTACTGTCACGGCTGCATGGCTTGTATTGCCGGAAAAAGCTGTTGTCGCCCTTTATAGTATGTCTTATTCTAATTGTTGTAAATGTTTGTATAAAGTTGATTATGTTAATAGTGTTATTCAATTGTTTTTAGTATTTGATAGATTTATATCAAGTTTTGTGGTTACTTTTAGATCTATCTATATATGTATTATGTTTCAGATTTGAGTTTGTATAACTTTTTGACAATTTTTTTATAGATTTGTTATTGCCGCCGAAGTTCACCGTTGCCGCCACTATTGCCTGAATGTGTGTCGTCACCGTTGCCGCCACTATTGCCTGAATGTGTGTCGTCACCGCAATCAAACTTGCTTTTGTTGCCGGTATATGTGTAGTTTCTTTTTAAAGTAGTTAGTAAATTCTTTTGTGTAGTTGTAAGTTTGTTAGTAATTTGTATGTTTGTTGGTAGTTTACTTTGTAAGTGTATGTAAACTTAGACATTTTGAGTTTGTTATACTGTTTTTTTGTAAGTCTTTGGTGGTTTCGTTGCGGTAGATATGCTAGAACTTTAACAGGATATACTATAGAATTAGTTCAGTTCATGGTTTTGTTTTAGGTTGTTTTGTTTATTGATTTTTGGTTGATGTTTCAAAGTGGTTTTCTTGGATGTGATTTTATGGAAAACACCGTACATTGAAAAATGTGAGACCCCAAAACTATCCTACTAGAATAAGAATTCAAAATTCTAACTTCTTGAATTTTAGTCGACTTTGCAGTAGACCATTTAGACTCTATTATGTCTCTTCTCTACTAACTATAAAGAAAAATGGTCTTCTTTCAAAGTGAAAAACTGAATTTTGGTCAACACTTTAAAACTAAATACCGTCAACTATTGTGGTGAGAAAGGAAACTATGCCATTTAAATGGCTATGCATTTAAATCAAAACTTTAAAACCTGTATTCAACTATGCCTAAGCGTTTAAATGGAAACTTTAAAAGTTGTATTCAACCATGGGGTTTAAAGGAAACTATTGCTAATCTCGGAGAGATTAATGCATTCTTTTCCTAAAATGCAAAATTGACTCCAACATACCATATTCACATGAATGTTAATCTCTGAAATTATACGATATAAAAGTGAAAGGTTAAGACATAAAGACGAAAGATAAATGTTTTTATTCGTATTTTTTTGTTTATGTGCACTAACTATTTATGTACTACAGCTCTCTAGGGACACAAAAAAATGGTGTTTAATTGCTCCTTCCAACAAAAAATGACGTTATTATTATTTTAATACTAATTGATTAATGCAACTTACAAAAATGCTATCAAAAAAGACAATCTAAAATACAAAACAACGCTATCGGAAAACCAATATAATCATTCAAAATGGATTCCTTAACGCTTAAAATACTGATTCATTAAACAAACTTAATCGCCGCTAAAATTTTGTCAAAACTAGACGCCGCTGCCGCTAGACACGGGTACTCATCTAGTACGAATATATATATATATATATGTATATATATATGTATATATATATATGTATATATATATATATGTATATATATATATATATATGTATATATATATGTATATATATATATATGTATATATATATATATATATATATATATATATATATATATATATATATATATATATATATATATATATATATATATATATATATATATATATATATATATATATATATATACAAGTTTTCAAAGCCCGCCCAATGGGCGGGCATGACTTATAATTATTTAAGCTTATGTAACACCTTAAATAAGCTTATTAGCTTCTTCTTTTTATAGAAAGTGTAATAACTTTTTAAAAACATATGAAGATATGTTTATCCAGTGAGTTGTTACAAAGGTAGCTATAATAAAAATATCTCAAATATTTGTAAAAAAAACTAAATAAACATTTATTTAGAAATTTAATAAACTAAATGGTCTTGATCAAACCTGTTGGGATTTGGCTGCGCTGTATCGAAGAATTATAAGTGAAAGTAACACGATGGACCAATTGCAAAGTTGGTCTTTATTGCTTGCAAAACATTTTATAACACTCTTATCTTCATACATACATAAACCACTGGTCCACTGCATACTATACCTAACATGAATCTCAATTACTGTTAGTGTCTTTTTCCATCTCAATTGACTTAGGTGTTACTCTTGTTGCTGCCGATTCAAACTTATTAGCTAAACACCTGGTGCATTCATTTTCAACATCTAGACTGTAACATTGCTGATTTCTTCTCCTATAATGCTTTGCGTCCTTTTTTTGTTAATCTGAAAGAAAAAATCAAAGCACCAAACTAAATCCATAATCTAAAGAGATAAATCATATTATAATAACAAAAACATACATAAAACTGATGTTTCATGGTTGCGAATAGTTTTTCCTGTTGTGTACATATGTAAAGATCATTTTTTTCATGCCTTATAGCCAATTTATGATAATCAATGTGGTAACTTCAACCCCTCTACATACACATACTTAGACTATAAATTCCCATTTTCCCGTAACCTATAGGTAGCTTCTCGGTACAATATCTGTTAGAGGATGCTCCTTCAATGTTATTGTCAAATTAATTTTTGCCTTTAGTAATGGTCGTCGATTGCTGAATACCCAGTGACGCAAGAGATGATACGTGATCCCATACGAAGTCTAAAAGAGCACCACAATTTGTATGAACAACGATCCTGAGCACAAACCACATTGTTGGCAAAATCAAGCACCTTTATCCAACCAGATGATCTTGATGGTACCTGATAACTAAAATAACTAGAAAACAAATCCCATGTTAAGGTGTTTGTCGCTGGGTTTTTAACATAAAAATCACCCAAAAAAACTAAATATATATTGGTTTAATTTTAAAAATTATCATAATGTA
This sequence comes from Chrysanthemum makinoi, assembly GCA_910596185.1. Taxonomy (NCBI): domain Eukaryota; kingdom Viridiplantae; phylum Streptophyta; class Magnoliopsida; order Asterales; family Asteraceae; genus Chrysanthemum; species Chrysanthemum makinoi. Next base: position 298,491,444 of record OU343224.1, read on the forward strand.
TGTGTTGCATAACATGGTGTGAATAACTCATGTATAAAGGAATAAAGTTAGCCATCAGTAAGCCAATTCAAATATGTTCTAGAATCTAGACCCAATGGGCTAACTTTCACAAAAGAGTAATGTTAGCAATTGGCTCACTGATGATACTCGTGCAAGTTAATGTCACATATCTTATATCATGACCAATGATCTTAATATACCTATAGATTTATTATATTTGAGATCGTTGAGTATTAGGAAGGTGTCTCTATACTTAAGTGTAGATGTATTGGTTTTCAAAATATTAAAAGTGACATTTTTTAAATAAAATATTGCACTATTTACCTAAAAATCCAATCCACATGTGATTGACCTTGTAGTGATACATCTTTCAAATCTAATAAAAGCATTGTAATGGACTGATTACTGAACAAACTAAATATAAAAACATGCAAATGTATATCTCAACGTTTGGTTGTTGAACATCTGACGCATAAAACATTCGTAGTTTAAACTTCCTCAGCCTGTATGGTTGGTCACTCGTCGTACAAACAGGGACTGCAAAGCATCAAAAAGTATCAAGTAAGGACACTTGCATCTAATATGTGACAATAACAATTCGTTCACATCACTTCTAACAATAATAAACATTGCAAAAGAGAATGGAATAAACATATGAATTACTAAGCATATTGAAGAAATCAAATCGTTGACCACGTCTGTATACATCTCTACTAAGAACCTGCTTATTGTTTCCTCCTGCAACTTTTCTTTCAAAAATGGAAATTTGATGGAGCCCAACATCTTGCCCTTTGCCCAACTTCAATAAATACAACCAGATATATAATAAGTTAATAGTGGGAAAAAAGAAAAAAAAACATTAACATGTCAGGAGAATGCGAGATGTGAAAAATATTACAATATATATTGCATTCTAATTTAAGTTTTCACTTACTGATCGCTGAGCAAAGTGAACAAATCCAACTGAAATATACCCTTGTTGTGTACCACCCCTTTGTCTACTTGAAAGATGGGCATGCATACGACTAAGATTTAAAATGCACTAACCTATGAGAAATCATTAACATAAGAGTTTGAAACATCTCTAACCTTCTTAAAGGGAACAAATAATTTGTTGAAGTAGTTTTCATCGGTACTGGATGGTAGGTTCTTGATAAACGCTATTTTTATCTGCAAAACGCCAATGAATTTATGTATGCACAAAATGTAGTTTAGAACAATAATGCATGATAATTTATTGAGTTGAACACCTTAGAAATTTCATTAGGATCAACTTCATTATCCTCTTCGGCCCACTTAACAGAAGTTTTCAACAGAACTTATTGGGAGGCAAAGGGTTACTTGGGTCTGTGTTACGTAAAACATAGAAAATGAAATCCAAACAGTCTTAAAAACTAATGCTATTTCTAGGGTGATTCTAAACTGCATTCAGGAATAGTCCCTGTTGATTTAGGATTTATTGAAGTAATTCTATATAGAAAGAGAAAACAATTATAACGTCAAAACCTTCAAGACTTTAATCTCTTGTCATCATAAACCTTAAAACTTACAATCCTAATATAGAAGTTTCTACTCGTTAACTTTTGCACGCTTAGTGGGTTGAGAGTCGGAGGGTCCTGAGTTGCTGGGACTTTCATCAGTTGGTCCAGTCACTGGGTCGAGTCCTGGCTCATTGGGGTTCACCTACAAGGTTGGTGATTCAGCTTTTGTAGTACAATCTGGAGTTCCATTAGTTACATCTGATGAAGCCTTAAATTTGTCAATTCTTGATTTGCATTGCTTCTCGAACATCATTTGTAGGTGTCTGGCTTGTTCTTCTAGTCTCAGCTGTAGGTTTCTTTGGATCTGCATAAAGATGTTGTACGGAAAAAATTGATAGTATAGGTGGCAATTTCGATCCCTTTATCTAAATATGGCCGAGTTAGGTTATGTTTAAACCGTCGGGACTTGAAGTTTTGCTACATCTATGTAACTGACAGTATTCAACACTCCTAAAACGCAGAGGGTGCAATTCTGAACCTTTATGCAAAAACAGATCAATTTGAGTGTTTAATGCAAGACTTTCTAAATCATATCAGATATTATGACATTATAAAAGATGACAATAAGTTATAGGTAGGTCAACCTACCTGTTTTGACCTGAACCCATGCCTTCCCATTTTGGATACCTAAAGTAAAGTGACTTGAAAATATATATAAATAGGCAGGCATTATACCTCAAGCTGTTCGTGTAGTCTCTTCTAAACTTCCATTTGTAATCGTAACGCTTCAGTGATCTCCAAACCCCTGTTAAATGCAAAAGTAATAATCAAAAACCCACAAATAATAACCATACAAACACGACATGAAGAACTAAAATGTCAAATGGCTAAAACATATAAGCATCAAAATTACATTGTGGGAACTTTAGATCCATTTAGAATTATAGATTAAAACATAACCCGTATGATCGATTCATAAAGAAATGAGTCAAAATTTGCTACAAATCTTAAGCATTAGAGAGGTCCTTGAAAGACTTTTTTATAACAATGATAGGTTTCTCAGGAAGAATTAAGTCGATCAACATAGCATTTACGGAAGCAATATGTTATTAGTGACATGATAACACGACAGAGTCATAAGCTATATCAAGTAAGGATGTAATTTAATCAGTCTGACTTACATTTTCAGCTCCAAAGATGAGAAATTTGCAACAGTAGTTTTTCTCTCTGAAGGCTCTGCAATAAGTGACCAGTCAAATTAATCAGTGAACATCTTCATAAAATTGTAGCTTTAAACATAATAGCCAGTAATTGTAGCTTTAAACATAATAGCCAATATAGAGCTGGCCGATTGCTTATAGACCAACGGTTTCCAAATCATGATAATGTTTAAAACGCCTATATGATATATGACTAACAGGAATAAATTTTTTATTATTATATACCTTCTGATGACGGCTCAGGTCTATATCTAGCTGTCCGATATTTCTGCAAAAAAAAATGTATTCTGCATTAAATGAAATAACACACTCGCAGAGCATTTGCAACTTGCATCAAAATAAGTACCATAAATGCCCCTGTAGATGACTCTTCACATGATAGATGGTTAAGCCTTCAACTTTCATTTGTTTAAGTACTCCCTTCGGGGTAGCTCCTGCAGAAACATTTATAAGAAAAGAACAAGGGTAATTACAGTTAAGAGGCTATTGGCATAATAAGGTATCATTGTTTCACCCATAAAAAGCCTCAAACATTCATATTTAACGTAATTATGAACCTTGGCCACTGGTAGCTGGTTTTCTGAAATTTACGTCAGAAAAGGTCAAAATGGCATCTTCTATGTCATCAAATTTTACGTGTAACGTTAAATCAACAATTTGCTCCCACAAGAATGGAATTGAACACCGAACCTGAAATCAAAAATTCACTAATAAAATATTTGGAAGGTAAATACTATTATCGGTTTGTACAAAAATTGAATTGTGAATTAAATATATCTACAGTGCCACTTCTTTCAATATGTTACTATTATATAATAAACACTTGATATAAGCAGGTACCCTAATTGCTTAACTTTTTGTCTATGTAATACCTTTTCTAATAAAGGGTGTTATAACAGGAATGAAAATACTTTTTGTAGGCAACCTGCAAAATTAGAACATACACAAAATAAACAAAATAAAGCATGCGTCAAACGTGCAAAATTATTATGAATTTTAAAAATACTTACATGTAATTTTAAGATTCATTATAACATGTGTTCAAAGAAGGCGACTACAAAGAAGACATCTAACCTGCAAAGAAACCAACATATTCATACACAATAAAAAAGTTTCATCATTAGGGTTTTCAGCGGCATACCTTCTTTTTTTTTTATGCGATCAGTCAAATAAAAAAAATAAATTTTTTTTTATGCGATCAGTCAAATAAAAACAATAAAAACCTATATTGAGGGACTAGGGAAAAGATATGTATGATAAGTTATATATTTAAATTGCTAAACTAACCGTGTGATTAAGACATTACATTTTGATTTTGAATAGTCTATCACAACTTCTGGCTTGTTCCATTGGTTGAAGAGTTCGTTTGTGAACTATAAGACCCAGGTTCGAATCTTGCAACATGCTTTTTTTACAAAATTAAATTCGAAATTTATTAATGATTGCTTAGGTGGCATTAAAAGTAATGACATGACACTAAAAACAATTACATGGCAATGAGGTGGACATATGTAGAATAATCTATGTGTCATGCCTCCTGTTATATATAATTTAGATATATATATATACATATGTATATATATATATATATATATATATATATATATATATATATATATATATATCTTAAAAAACCTTAAAGCACAAGATTGCAGCAATACACGAATAAAGAAGTTAGGGCATGTTCGGTTCATGTCAAAGTAATCATTGTGATATTTTCTTAGAGTGTTGTTTAACATTTATGTATTGTGTGTATAAGAATGTTGATTGGCTTTGTTTGCTTACAATGATCTGCTTATGTGGAATTTACTATGTTGCAGCCGTACACGAATAAGAAGTTAGGGTAAGTTCGGTTCATGTCTAGGTAATCATTGTGATATTGTATTGTTGTTTAACGTTTATGTATTATGTGTATAAGAATGTTGATTGGTTTTGTTTGCTCACAATGACCTGCTTATGTAATGTAACTTACAATTAAATTCATTAATTAGGGTTCTGCATGCAGTTAGTTGTTCATAATGAGGAATCCCATGATCAACAAGAAAATCAGGGTTAAAATCAACAAAGTAATGGTATTCTGAAACGTGTTATTTAGATGATTGCGTATTGGTTGTTGTTAAATATGGTTCGCGGTGTATTGTTTATTGTTAAATATGGTTCCCTTTTGATGATCCTAGCTATACTTTAATAGTTCACTAATGAGTAACTATAAACAGTAGCAATAAAAGGAAATGAGTACAACGTGCATCTGGACCTGATAAAGGCAGTAGAGGACTTCGACAGTTTAGAATGAAAGGTTTGCTCTTTGTCCACTCTTATGTTGACCATGCAAATTATTATGTGTTATTGTAGACTTCCAAACCGAGGTTATTTGTCCGCTAATCTTTGTTTTGATGTTGATATACATAGTGTGTGAGAAAGTGGAAAGTAAGGGAAGAACCACCTATAATGAGGTTAGTGAATTCAGTTTTCCGACCGTATGGTTTTTCTATTTTGGTAATTATACGTTTGAGTTGATAAGACAAAAAGAATGAAACAAGAGGGACTTAATACGACAAGAAGGAAACCTACAAAAAGATGGAAGGACTTGCTTGCAAAAGAAGTTTTATTTATTAGTCCTTTGTATTATTTTGTAAACCCTAATCCTCTAGTATATAAAGAGGACATAGGTGTAGGTTTTACATACAAGTCTTCCAAGATGTAGTCGACTTAAAGATGTGTGTGCGTCCTAGGCGTATAGTCTTGTAAACGCCTATGTTATTAGTTTAGTTAGTAGTTTAGTTATCTAGACGTGTTCCTATAAACGTCTAGGATTAGTTAGTGTTAGTTAATGGTGAATGAAACCTTGTTCAATAACAAAGAATTGATTAGTTTATTCTGTTGTGCATGTTATTAGTCTTTGTTATTGATCCCTAGCTGAGCTTATAAACGATCTTCATAATTGGTATCTGAGCTTATTGATCCATCTAGTAATGAGGAATCAATTAGTCAAACACCTCCTAAATTTAAGAAATACAAGGGTTATCATGCAGTTCCTCCACCCACTGGTAGTTTTCAACCACTTAGGACAGATGTTTCTCATTTTGGAGTAGACAATTTAGAGTTTAGGAAAAAGCTTACAGGTCAATCTAGTTCTGAAACCCCAAAAGAAACAGTTAAGAAACATAAGGATGATAATAGTCAAGCAGTACCTTCAACTCAAAGTACTGCTACACGTTCAACAGTACCTTCAAGAAAACCTTTTCAAAATACTGCTAAACCTTTTTGGGATAATTTTGGTCAAAACAGTTTTCATCTCAAAAAGAGTTACACCTCAAAAAGAGATCTAATTACTATCAATCTAGAAGGCGTTACACCTCAAAAAGAGTATCTAGATCAAAGAACTCTACACCAAAAGTTAAAACCAGCTAGATTAAGAAAGAAAGTACTGATGGGGAACAAACAGTACTTTCAGCAAGTAAGAGTGAAACAGAGAGTTTTGTTGAAAATAATAAAGAGAATTTGGATGAAAAAGATATTTTTATTGAAAAACCAACACAAGTTTTGAAACAACCAAAGATAATTGATCATGTGCTTAAAGACAGTGGAAATTACATACTTAAAGAAAGTATGTAACTCCACAAGGGGAACACAAGTCAGTAATGGCTTGGGTTCCTAAAATTAACCAACTCTTTTATCTTTGTGCAGGGCAACCCAGAAGAGGAGCTTAAAGATCATTTAATTGTAGATAGTGGTTGCTCTGGAAGCATGACAGGAGACAAAGAGATTCTGTCAGATTCTAGATCTTATTATGGAGGAAAAGTTGAATTTGGGAATGATGCTAGTGGAGGAAGAATAACTAGCAAAGGAACCATCAACGTAGGAAGCATAGACTTTGAGAATGTGCGTTATGTGAAGGAGCTCAAGTTCAATCTTTTGTCAGTCTCTCAGATCTGTGACAAGAAGCACCCTGTGTTATTCACTGACACAAAATTTCTTATTCTTTCCCCTGAATTCAAGCTTGTTGATGATAACTTGGTAGTACTGAGAGTACCAAGAACCAATGATGTGTACAGTCTGGATATGAAGAGTCTTAACTCTTCTGAAAGAGCAACATGTTTAGTAGCAAAGGAAACACTTGAAGAAGCACATCTGTGGCATAGAAGATTAGGCCATTTGAATTTCAAGAATATCAAAAAGTTGGTTAAAGGAAATTTAGTTAGAGGTTTACCTTCCAAAACATACAAGAATAATCACTCATGTTTGGCGTGCAAGAAGGGTAAACAATACAAAGCTTCATGCAAGAAGATTGAGGAAAGAATCATTAGAGAACCTTTGGAGTTGCTGCACATGGATCTGTTTGGACCTGTTTCTGTTGCAAGTCTAAACAAGAAGAAGTACTTCCTGGTTGTGACAGATGATTGCAGTAGATTTAGTTGGGTCTTTTTCTTGGGATTTAAAGATGAAACCTTTGATGTTATTCATGATCTTATAATAGCCCTTGAAAATCAATTGAGACTCAAAGTAAGAGGTATTAGATGTGACAATGGGACTGAATTCAAGAACAAGCTTATGGATGAATTTTGTGCCAAGAAAGGAATCAAGAGGGAGTTTAGTATTGCTAGAACTCCACAGCAGAATGGTGTTGCAGAGAGAAAGAACAGAACTTTGATTGAAGCAGCCAGAACAATGCTTGCAGATTCACAATTACGTATTCAATTTTGGGCTGAAGCTGTAAGTACTGCTTGCTATGTATTGAATAGAGTATCAGTCACTAAACCTCAGATGAAGACACCTTATGAGTTGCTTATGGGAAACAAACCTAACATACGATTTATGAAACCTTTTGGATGTCCTCTGACTATTCTCAATACTATTGATGCTTTGGGAAAATTTGATGGAAAGTCAGAAGAAGGATACTTATTGGGCTATTGTACCAACAGCAAAGGATTTAGAGTGTACAACAAGGTCAACAAGAAGGTTCAAGATTGTCTTCATGTTGAATTTTTAGAAGATCAAGAAAATCAAAAGGGTAAAGGTCCTGATTGGATGTTCGATCTTGAGGTTTTGACACCTTCTATGAATTATGTTCCTGTTAGAGAAGAAAATCAAGTTGATCACAAAGAAGAAGACTTACAATACATTGTTCATGGAGTCAATATTAGACCTGATGATGTTCCTAATGAAGAACCTATAACTGTTGAAAAAGAGAAAAGTACTGATGAACCAAAATCCACTTTGTCTTTTGAGGATCAAGCTATTCAAGATGAACTTAATAGGATGCTCTTTCAAGAAACAATAGCACAATCTTATGAGGATGAACAAAGGAGAGCTTTTGAAGAAGGAAAGAAAAGGGGTAAGTCTACAGAATACCCTTACAGTACTTTTATCACAGTACTTTGGATCAAAGTACTGCTGCACCTATTGACAGTACTTTTGATGATGATCCTAACATGCATGGGTTAGAAGATACTGATGATGAATTAGATGATGAAGGTATTTTCTCCAATTCCAATGAAGGAGCTGATTTCACAAATTTGGATGATGATCTTGAAGTTCCACAGACTCCTACATTAAGGATTCATAAAGATCATCCCACTGATCAAATCATTGGACCTTCTACTTCTGGGTTGCTCACAAGAACCAAGGCTAAAGGCTTCTCTAAGCCACATAATGCTTTACTTAGCTTTGTATATAAACAGAACAGGCTAAATCATAAGGATCACCAAACATGCCTATTCACTTGCTTTATCTCTCAAGAAGAACCCAAGAATGTAGCTCAAGCATTAACTAAATAGAGTTGGGTTGAAGTCATGCAAGAAGAACTTCTTCAATTCAAACTTCAAGAAGTTTGGGTACTATGTGATCTACCAGATGGAAAGAAAGTTATTGGTACACGATGGGTTTTCAGAGTAAAGAGAGATGAAAGAGGGAATGTCATCAAGAATAAAGCACGGCTAGTAGCACAAGGATATAGACAAGAAGAAGGAGTAGATTATGATGAAGTGTTTGCTCCTGTAGCAAGGATTGAAGCCATTAGAATATTTCTTGCTTTTTTGCACCATATATGGGATTTCTGTTTATCAAATGGATGTCAAGAGTTCCTTTCTTTATGGCACGATTACAGAGGAGGTCTATGTCAAACAGCCTCCTGGTTTTGAGGATCCTGCATATCCAAACAAAGTCTACAAAGTTATTAAGGCTCTTTATGGTCTTCATCAAGCACCTAGAGCTTGTATGAAAGACTTGCGACTTTCTTATTGCAACATGATTACAAAAGAGGAGCAATTGATAAGACTTTGTTTATCAAGAGAGATAAGAAGGATATGATAGGATCCTATATTTATGTTGTTTGATGATTCGGGTGGTCTTGGATGATGGAAATACATGTTAGCCATTTTGAGAGAGAAAGATAAGAGATGGGTGTTTTCTAGAGAGAGAAACTAACAAATGAAAGGTTAGATCAATGAAAGCACCACCCCTTCCAAGGATGGAAGGGATATTTATAGTTACAAATAATACGCCCTCCTGACGGGCTGTGGATCAGGCATACAGTGGGTAAAGACCCGTCCTTCCTCCACGGTGTTGCACAAAACTAATCTACGCTACAAACTAACTATTAAACTACTAAATAACGTAAATAACGACAAGTCTACGTGCTAACTTATGCTAGATAATATTTGGGGTGACCGACTCTTCACAATGGAATTTCCAATTCCTAACAATCTCCCCATAAGGGAGGTCACCCCATGTTTTACATTTTGAATCCTAGCATTCTATTTAATCTTCAGTCTTGAGCTCGTAGACTTTCATTCTTCAAGTTTAGAAAACTTTGTGCTTTAGTAGTGACTCTTCATAGTCCGGATGATTTTTACTTTCAGTGGAGGTCTTTAACTGATCCACATCTTGATGATCTTCGAGCTTTCATTGAGATCATCAGCCACAGTAAATCTCTGGATCACCCTGTGTTGTGTTGCCATCATGTGAAGTTGTAACTTTCGGACCGACCTGCTCACACTTTAGGGATCATGACATCTTTACATCAGAGTAGCGGAAGCTTTACTGGTTCATGATATTTGCAGTAGCATAGCAGAAGCATAGTATAAAAATATCAGAGCCAGGTTCTGTAGATATGCATAAGTCATGATTTCTTCAATTAAGTGTGGATGCTGTGAGCATGCGGATTTGGATTGATTTCTCAATTCTGATCAGCTACAACCGTCCAAATGTACATGCAAACAACAGTTAGCAATAAAACATACGAAAGTGTCTTTGATCACTTTCGTTGAATTGAGGTACACGGCCCACGGTTCTCCGTTGATCAGTACAAGTACTGCCTGTGATCAGGTAGAATTCCGAAGAATCTCCTTGACAGGGTTTTGCAACTGCTCTAGCTATTCTCAAACCGGAACGTCTCAAAGAAGACAACACGGAGTGAGTGAACCAGCGAATTGAGATTCACTGATTGATGAAAAATTTATTTGAAAACAATCATGTATTGCTTAGAAGAAAGAGTTTTGCAATACGACGAAGGTTTTATTAGAAAGATCAATTTTCAATTTAAAATACCTTATGTATTTGAAAGAGAATACACATTCGATGTGATAGAGAAAAGAAGATATGCACATCGAACGGTTTTTCCAAAAGTATTCGTCAATTCATTTCCTGTACCAAGGTTGATTCAAGAGTGAATCGCCCCATCGTTTCTGTCCAGTTGTCACAAGCTTGATCTATTTGATAGATCTCACATGTCACCCACCAAGAGCTTGTTTGATGTTGGCTCTAGAAGGATTTCCATCTTCACTGTGAATATTTAACATATCACTCGGATGTTCTGGCAATACCACAAGGATAATGCGTAGGACTCTCAATATATACTTACTTTCCACAATATGTGAAACAGCAAGTCTTCATTAATTTTGTGTCCTAATGAGATATTGTGGATGATCTCTTGGCTCTAGACTCAATTGTGCACATTTGATTTCCTATGCCGGAGACTAGGGAGAGGGTCTCCTTCTTCAATATCAACAATCTCTAGGAGAAAGTCGATAGATTATGTAGGTTCCCCGTGAAAATGAAACAAGCCCTATTAAGAGAACTTGAGTAGCTTGGGAAGTTTAGTGCAGTGCATCACTGGGTCCATGATGTCTTGTCTTCAATACCAGTGTTACCTTAGTAACCACCAGTAACATATGTATTGAACCCGGTTTCTGCCCTAAGGTTGAATTATTGGAGGGCTATTTCTTTTCACCATTTTTCACATTCAATTCTTTTTCATTCTTCAACCCCTTCAGTGCTTACCGAGACTTCATAACTAGAACCTTGTTGGGTTTATTCCAGTACTAGCTCTGTCTCAGTCCGCACTCTTCCCATTTCTCACTTTTCTCCTTTTTTTCATCATACCTAAGGACTTCTACACTGTCTAGTGGATTTTCCCTGGGTAAATCCCTCTGGCTCTGGCGGGATCTTGGGAACGAATACCTAACCTAACCATCCTTATAACTCCATGCATAAAGTAAAATGGTCGGTCTTTTGGTACAGTTCATTCTTCCATAAAACCAATTGAAAAATCATTTGGAAAATCAATCAAGGTACTTGTGATACGAAATCAAAGCATTTTCTACCTTAATAGTTTTGATCATTTTGAAATGCTCCCCCTCAACATGTGCATATGATCTTGAAATTGTTTAGCACATGGAGGCAAGAGTTCTTTGAAATAATTTCTTGATCACAATTTCCGTAGAAAAAGCCATTTGATTTTCTTGGTAATTCTCCCCCTCAATATGTGCATAGGATATTTGAAATCATTTTATCACATAGAGGAAAGAGTTCTTTTGAAGTACATCCACAATCACAAAATCCATTAAGAAACCATTTAGAAAATCAATCAAGGTACTTATGTTGAAACATAGAAATCTTTGTACCTTGAAAGTTTATTTTCTTTTGAAATGCTCCCCCTCAATATGTGCTTCGAGATTCGAAAGCGTTTAGCACATATGGGAGAGCAGTCTGCACATCAGAATCAAAACGATCATCTTTTATCAAATTTCATATTAAATCACAAATTATCCCCCGATCAAAAATATCAAACCCTTTGAGATTTTGGATCCTAAGTGATTTAATAAGGTTTGGAAAACATGGGAGAATATGTACCTTATTTAAATACTCTTCTGGTTTTTTGGTTAAATGCTCCTCCACAATCAAGTGCATTATGTATTTCAAAATCGTTTGGCACATGAGGAAGGAGTGCTATTGAAACAATCACCCTTTAAAATCGATTTGAGATTTAAATCACGATCTCTCCCCCGATCAAAAATTTCAAACCAATTGAGATTTTGGATCCCGATTGATTTAAATCATTTGGAAAATTTTAGGGGAAAGACGTGGCAAGATTTAAATTTTGAAAAATGAAGGATAAGGACCAATTATAGACATTAAAGATTGTTAGTGTCAGGTATGATAGTTTTTAAGAGATCCTTAAGTAAAATAAAACAATTTCACAATCAAACAAGAACAGAAAAAAATTTATTTTGAAAGATCTTTGAGTTTTAAAGAAAATCATACCATGACATAACATTAAATCTTTAGATCACCACTTATTTTGTACAAACGGACTTGATTGACGAAATATTGATTGAAAATATTTTATTTTAAATCACACTTCCCCTCAATTGATGACCGTAGTCGATGATTGAGTGACTTAAGTTTTGATAAAATGAAGTCCGGTGATTTTTAAATTTAATTCCAATTTATTTTCAAAACCAATATTTTTCCATTTTTCAAAACAATATTATTCCAAAACTGTTTAAAAATGGTATCATTCACTACTTTTACTGCACAAGATACGTCTGCTGAAGCAGTGAGACCTCTTACGTTGCATGTTTTTATGCCAACTCTCCATAGAGGTCAAATTAAGCTCCGTTTCTTCATTTGATGATGAAGAAAACCATCTGCTGATGCAGTGAAATCTCTTACGTTGCATTTTTTCATGCCAACTCTCCATTGAAGTCAAATTAAGCTCCGTTTCTTCATTTGTCAACCCAAGATATAGTTACCCTTTCCTTACGGCATCCAATCATCTTCAATTGTGGGATCCGGATCGGGAACATTCTTATATACCAATATACCTGCGTACGTTAGTGAACACACATACAGATATAAGGTGGTCGACATCTCCCAAACAACAATCGACTAATAAAAGTCAATCCAACATATCAATCAGATCATACAAAGGCATGGGAATTATATGTTTATCAAACTATAGTCATCTAATCCTAACAATCATATCCTAGATTCCTAGTCCTTCGACATAGGCAAGTATCATTTTCAGTTAATCACGAGGATAATTAGAAAAGCTCGTTAGATGATATAGATTTGAAAACATTCTCCCCCTCAATCAATGACTTATATTTTGAAAAGTTTAAAAGTGCTGAAGTCATTGATTGAGTTTTCAATTTTTACGAAAACTCTGAAACTGATTGATTTGCAAGCAACACAATTTACCACCATTTTTGAAAAACAACAAATATTTTTCTGAAGAATTTTAGAAGGAAAAACATTTGTGTAGGAACAGCAGTCTTTTTGACGACACGCTTTCCTTGTTTTGTTTTTAGGAAAAGTGTACGAATTTTTTTTTAAAAAATTGGTTTAGCGCAGCACTTTCCTATCTTGAAGAACAGGTTGCTATCAGAAATTATAGCAAACCATGGTTTAAGCACGGGTCACAATCTGAAGTAACTGCAAGCCATTTTTGAAGCGCGGGTTACAGTCTGAAATAACTATAAGCCATTTTTGAAGCGCGGGTTACAGTCTGAAATAACTGTAAGCCATCGTTTGTGACATGTTTAGAAAAGAATATTTACACCTCCTGCTCGAACTTCATCTATGGTCCCTTGCCATTATTGAATGACATTTCTAAGACTGTAGATGTTATCGATACCAGAAGACATGTCTTTAGAAAACATATTTTTGGTATTTTTAAATTTTTTGATTTTTATGGGTTTTTGAAATTTTCTATTTGTTTATTTCCTTTTTGTTGGTTTTATGTTTTTGTATTTTGTTTTTGATAAGTATTTACAGATAGAGTAGATGATATAGTTTAAGAAGAGGATGATACGAGTACCGAGATCAGGATATCGAGCAACCCCGTTGTAGAAGATAGAAGTCATCATCCCTAAGACTTTCACCACCAAAGCTTCTGAGGCTCTTGCATTGAAGAAAGAAATTAAACCATCTGAAAGTGAGACTTTGGCAGCTTCCCCCCAAACCGAAAATCCTTTAGCTGAGCAGATTCAAAGCTTTCTTTCAAGATTCCCTTAGCCATGTGCACAAAGAAGCACACCATTATCATCGAACTTGCTGCTCCTTTTAAGAATAGTCATCGTGATTCATCGTTTGGGGTTATATCATCCAATAGAAGAACAACAACATTTCATCCCACGCTTAAATAACTCTTCTCAAATTCCTTTTCTACTGAAGTCTGAAGTAGTCCATTCCAAAAGGTGTCACGAGATAATTTCCCCCACGTAGTTGAATTGATGCAGTCAGTCTCTTAGACTAGAGCTCACGAACCCGATTACACATATACCCGAAGACAGAGAAACTTATATCATTGAAGTAGCAGATTAAGTCCGATAGCCAAAGAATAACCCCGATGTATACTTTTCTCTCCCCTGATGATAGTGTATGAAGCTCACGAACCCGAAGTACCCGAATGCCCAAAGAAAGAATAACCGATAACATTGAAGTAGCATGCTGAATCACTGATTATCTCTGCGGATAACTATCTCTGCGGATGTCAACTCTGGAATAAGTGATTATATCTCTGAATCACTGATTAAGCACTCAAGTAAAACAGTTGAGCGTCCCCAATGTATACAATCTCTCTCCCCTGATGATTGCGATAACATTGGAATCATCACACACTTGTGTACCTCTTTTATCTTCAGAAAATTTCTCTTGCATCACTTCCCCCACGTAGTTGGAATTATAACACTAAAAGCCTTGATGAGTAAAACCTTGAGTTTCTATGCGGTCATGACATTTGTCTTCCCAGGATATCTTCAATCACTTAGAAGAATTAAGTTCATCAAGTTTACTTGCTTTTTGTTTAGATGCGTGTCTCCTTCCCCTTTGCTGGTTTTGATACTTCAGAGTCAACAACATATTATAAGCCCAAATACATGAAATCTTTTGAGAAGATCGCTTGAAGTCTTTGTGAGAATCAATTTCTTTGAAGAATGTGAGCAAGTCTAATTGGGGATTAATTCAGACATTTCACCCTCCCCCAATTAGTGCTCTCCCCTAAACCGACAATCTTTATGATGAATACTTGAATTAAGAAGAAGTCTTTAGATCGTTAAATGCAACTCGTCTTTAGTCTTCTAACATGTAGCAGAGAATGTAGAACCGACTGTAGACTCAACCTTCTTCAAGATTGTCCAATTGGGGAATAGAAAGCTAACATCTTCATCTCACCAAATGCGTTCCAATTACCTTATATGTAGCAAATCTCCTTAACTAAAATCCCTCCCAATCAAATAAGAACAGAAAGATGTTCATCAATGAAATCAGCCCAGCAGTTAGAAGCACTTTGTCATTAATCATATCAGCCCGTGTGAAGATGTCAACCAGCGGCTCTTAGAAGAAAAATTCATGTGAAGATGACCCGATAAGAAGAAGCTCGGTTCTTACATGAGTTTGGAGCCGTTTGACCATTTATTCTCAGATATCAATCATCATGCATTAGTTTCACACTTCTTCTCCCCCTCAAGAATTGCATACGGAGTTGCCATTCTTGATTTAATAAGTGAAAATCATCCAAGTGTATTCTATTCACACTTCTCCCCCTCAAAGGTAGAAAATGATGTTGCCATCGTCATTTTAATCGAGCAAGTGGAATAAAAGAACAATCATCAGTAGTCCGGCTCACTTGATAATTGAAAGCGCGTGGAAAAAGTATGAAGCATGTTGATGAGAATTGTCATAAATAAGAAGATTTCTCTTCTTCAAAAGATAAAGCGCACTGAAGCGTACACTTTTCTTTTCTTTAGAGAATGAGGCTTGAACTGTTGTGTTCAAACGTCATAATGATGAAGTACGAGGCCTGAACTGATTTTAACAGACGTCATTAATCTCTCTCTTTTCATCTACTCTTGGCAAACTTATAATCAACCCCATTATCATTCAGTAGGCTCTTTGTCGTGACAGCTGATGGAGAAAACCCAAATTGATGAATTTGACCCTGAAGTAAACTACCCCGAACTCGTGACTTAAACTTGCACATATGTAACAAAGAGCGGTGCCGATTTCCATTAGCATCTCTAAGTACTCTCTAAGTACTCTATACTCTTCAACCAACCAACCATCATGTATAAGACGTACATCACCTCTTGAAAATCCACAATTGAATGTGACACTGAGCACTACAACGTAACTCCTTAAAGTGATAGTTATTTTGTGGTGGTAAGATCCCAATTCCCCCAAGTGGTAAAAGAAAAGGAAAAAGTCACCCAACAATAACTAGATTTCAAAGTCTTCGTTTTTTGATAATAAGCTTGAACAAGGATCATGAAGAATCTTCATTCAACCATCCCCGATACCTTCAGATACTAAGTACACTCGTCCGTGATATTTCACTTCAACGTCAAATAAATAATAGTGAATTAACCCAGTTGTCACATCTTCTGGTTAAAAGCTCACATCTAGCCTCCTTTGATGTTTTAAGTAAACTATGATAATGGTTTTCATCCCGACCATGGTTAAAAGCACATAACCCCGTAAAATCATGTAATAACCAAACTGCCATGACGAATATCCAAACACACATCCAATTCATAAAGTACACCCTTTTATCTCTTCTTCGAAATAGAAACCATAGCACCAGCATCAAATAAGATCCCGAAATACGCTTTCCTTTCTCCAGGATGGTTCCATCATTACGGGATTTTACAACTCTATGGTTTAAACCGAGAAATAGTTTCTTTCGCGGGATTTTACAAAACCAAGAATAAACCGTAAGATAGATCCGGAAATGCACTTTACAATTACCAGGATGTTTCCATTGTCACGGGATTTTACAAGTCTATGATTTAAACCGAGAAATAGATTCTTTCGCGGGATTTTACAAAATCAAGACAAAACCGTAAACAATGTCAGCTTGAATGTGTTATGACAACTTTGGTTTCGGTGAATATCTGTTTTAGGGGAACATGCAGCGGTTCATCAACGGTTCATTATCCAACATCAACAATATCATCAAACATCCAATAAACACTTTGGTAAACACATCATTCACGCATTCTGTCGGCTATTGCAGTGACAACATGGAGAAATAAGCCCGATATACCAAATTTGAACATGAAGTAGAATTCCCCAGATTTGCTACTTAAGCTTGTACTAATCCTTGTGAAAAAGAAACGGTGTACCCTAAGTACAAAACCTCTTGACTAATCCTCAACTGCGTGAGACACCGAAGTGATAGTTACGTTGTGGGTTAAGCGAGAAGGAGTCACAAGAGTAACTAGATAGCCAAGTCTTTATCACACTCAATAAATGCTCAAACAAGTCATCTTCGCGGAAGGGTAGAAAGAAAGAAGACGAAATAAGTGAATGCCCCCGGAAAACCTCAATTCAAGTCCAAATAAGAGATATCGTACAAAGACAATCCCGTAGTCAACATTGTTCAAACATTAATTCAAGCCGTGACATAATATTTTCCGTGAAAATGTATATTCCAAAGTACCAACCCTCATAACATAACGAATCTCAACATCATATCAAATCTCTCATCAAATTTCATTATCTAAACTCATAACCAATCAAATCTCATCATAAAGTCTTATCAATAAATCTCATAAAATCCCAATCTCATAAGATCAAAGCCCATATAAACGATCAAATTTTGAGAAGCCGAACCACAACTTTGAATCCGATCTATTTTCAAAAAAACTACACGATCAAACAAAAATAATCATACCGGATCCAAGCTCACTTAAATGCCTATTATACTCCACTTTTGACACACCAATCATAAATATGTTTGGCCCATGTTACATATTCAAACAATAACAACACATGGCCCATTTAATATTACTACTCGATCCGGGCCCAAAAAAAGACGCACGGCCCTATGTGTTCCAGTCCAAATACACGACCCAAATATTTCAACCCTAAGTTCATGGGTAGTATAAAACACAACCATTTAACCACTTAACCTAAACTTACTACTGTCAAACCCTAAATCCTTATTTCCTATGCCCCCATCTCCAGTACTCATACCAAATCGCTCCCAATGAAACCCTAAAAAATCACGCCACCCTTTTTCTCTATAACTCTCACCAACGTCACTTGTCCCCATCAGTAGTATAGCATATTATTGTTAATCAAAACTATCCTAGACACGGATAGCCTCACCACAGGGATGGTTTGAGGACATCAAAGCCACAGGGTTGGCTTGATTGTTTTGCAGCCACAGGGATGGTTTTATGTAAGAGATGGCCAAGAGAACATACAAAGTATTCAAGGTAGGTTTTACTTTTGATTTTGTTTACCCGATTGATTACTTGAAACCGAACATGAAGGAAGGTTGAAACCCAATAATGGTTTTGTTCTTTCTTCAGTTCTTCGGATATAAATAAAAAAATTAAGATCAGTGATGCACTCATTATTTCGTGTGACATGGGCTTAAAGGTCTCGATAAATCAGTAATAACCACGAAACAAATAGCTGAGATCTAAATACTTCATGTGATTGAGTCTTGTGTGAGAAGTATTGATTATGTTATGAACGAATTAAACAAAGGGGATAACATATTTGTTAATACTCCTTTGTTTTACATTCGAATATATAACTGAAGCAACGCTTCAAAGTATTTATGATGATATTTCATTCGTGTTCGAATGACCTTTAAAGGTCTAATATGTTCTGTCTAGTACACGAAGAAAATCTGAGATCTATTTTTAATTACTCTTTTCAGTCACGAGTAACTAAAGGATAGGTAAGGAGACTGTTGGAATTGATATTGGATTTGTTTAAATTGACTAAGATGTTGTATGATAGATGATGTTTGTAGATGATTGTAGATGCAATGAATCTGTAAGATGTAAAAGTTATGTTTGATGGACATTGATGTAGTGCTTTGATGATGTTGATCTGATTTTGTTGATATTGTGCTCGTTGAATTTGTTTATTTTAGAAATAGATCTTGGATTTGAATTGGTTTATGTTGATTTGAGTTGGATTTGATTTGAAAGGGTAACAATATATGTGTGATTAGTTTCTGATATTATTGCTTACACACATCACCCAGAAACCGCACCTGTTGGTAGACCAAAATGCACCCTTTTAACAAACCGCAACATGCAATTTTCTTCAAACCACTTATTAAATTTTTGACAAATCACACTCAAGTTCAAGTCACATCTTTTTCAAAAAGAATCAGCACAAATCGCATCATAATTTGATGAAAAACCGCACAGATATTTGACATTATAAACAGCAACACATTTGGACAAATCGCATGACTTGATTGAGGACAAATCGCATAGAAATGAATCGCAAAGTTTTGCCACTGAAACTGGAAAATCGCAGTTGACTAAAGTCAAACTGCATCAGATGCATTGAACCTTGACAGATTATTGACAAACCTCATCTAAGAAACTGATGACAAACCGCAACTAAGAAACAGCACACAAAACGCAACATTGAATGTCCTCAGCCAGCATACAATAACACAAATCTGCAATCCCAGAAAGGCATAACTGAAGCACAGAAAACAGTCCAGCAGCTGTAACATCAAACTGTTAATAAAACCAGCGTACATATACATATTAACATACAACCAGTAACATCAATGTAAGACAGCAGGAGCAACATAAGAACCAATAACTTGTAATGAACAGCAGCAGTTATGGACCCGATTAAGAAACACACATCATGACCACATCAAAACAGCATCAAACCAGTTAACTTTGCATTGAGACCACTTAAAACATATACCAACATCGACCCATATCAAACCTCATCCAACAACACAAACCGCATACAAGACTACACAAACTGCATATACGAACCACATAAAAACCATACGAATCATCAAAAACAACACAACCTGGGCTCTGATGCCAATTGATAGGATCCTATATTTATGTTGTTTGATGATTCGGGTGGTCTTGAATGATGGAAATACATATTAGCCATTTAGAGAGAGAAAGATAAGAGATGGGTGTTTTCTAGAGAGAAAAACTAACAAATGAAAGGTTAGATTAATGAAAGCACCACCCCTTCCAAGGATGGAAGGGGTATTTATAGTTACAAATAATACACCCTCCTGACGGGCTGTGGATCAGGAATACAGTAGGTAAAGACCCGTCCTTCCTCCATGGTGTTGCACTAAATTAATCTACGCTACAAACTAACTATTAAACTACTAAATAACGTAAATAACGAAAAGTCTACGAGCTAACTTATGCTAGATAATATTTGGGGTGACCGACTCTTCACAATGGAATTTCCAATTCCTAACAGGATATCATGCTGGTTCAAGTTTATGTAGATGATATCATCTTTGGAGCTACAAAACAGTCAATGGTGAAGGAATTTGAGCAGCTGATGCAACATGAATTTCAAATGAGTTCCATGGGTGAATTAACTTTCTTTTTGGGACTTCAAGTTAAATAATCAAAAGAGGGAATTTTCATAAGTCAAGATAAGTATGTCCCTGACATTCTTAAGAAGTTAAACTTTGATGCTATGAAGCCAGTCACTACACCTATAAAATCTATCAACTCATTGGGCAAGGATGAAGATGGTCAACCCCGTCGAAGTCAAGCTGTATAGATCTATGATTGGTTGTCTTATGTACTTAACTGCATCTAGGCCTGATATCATGTTTGCTGTCTGTTTATGTGCAAGATATCAAGTCTCACCTAAGGTCTCCCATATGAATGCAGTGAAGAGAATTTTTAGTTATCTAAAAAAATAACCTAAGTTAGGGTTGTCGTATCCTAAGGATTCACCTTTTCACTTAGAATCTTTTTCAGATAGTGATTATGCAGGTGATAATTATGATAAAAGATCAACCACTGGAGGATGCCAGTATCTTGGGAGAAGATTAGTTTCATGGCAATGTAAGAAACAAACCATTGCAGCAACATCATCCACTGAAGCAGAATATGTTGCTGCTGCAAGCTGTTGTGGACAAGTATTATGGATGCAGAATCAACTTTTGGATTATGGGTTCAACATCAAGAATACTCCTATCAACATTGATAATGAGAGTACAATTTGCATTGTGAAGAATCCAGTTTATCACTCCAAAACCAAGCTCATCCAGATTAGGCATCACTTTATCAGAGATTGTTATGAGCATAGGCTCAGATGATAATGTAGCTGATCTACTCACAAAAGGATTCGATGTTTCAAGATTCAATCACTTGGTGGTGAGTATTGGTATGATTAATTATTAAGCTACATTTAAGGGGAGGACTGATTAGTTAGTTAGAAAGTCCTGTGCATTGCTTGAGGGGAGGCAATACAATTCTTTTTGGAGTTTTTGCCATTGTGAAGAAGAGAATGGAAAAGTACTGCTTTTTGGTTATCTGAAAGTACTGCTCTGAAAGTACTGCTTTGGAAAGTACTGCTTACGTGGAAAGCACTGCTTGTCTTATCAACGTACTGTTCCAACGGTCAAAAGATGGGTTAAAATTCAAATAACGGTAACTTTGTTATTATGGGCTGTGATTTTTCAAATCTTACCTATAAATAACTACCCTCCGATTTTCCCTCTCTTATTTATATCTATCAATCTTTTCCTTATTTCTCTCTCTCTTACACAATTACTATTCATCGAACCATTTTCTTTAGTACACAACAATCAATGGCGAATCGACACACAGTTAGCAAGCATAACATGGTGGCAAACTTAGATAAGACTGAAGCCAATGTCGCGTTTCATGACATAATTGATTTCCTCACTGGATCTTCAATCAATTATGCGCTTTTGGTTTAACCTGAAATTATTGAGCCATGGATTCAACAGTTTTGGGCGACTGCTAGAACTCTCATGGAAGATGATGAGTCATACATACAAGCTAAGGTTGATGGAAAGATCATTCGAGTTAGTGAAGCCTCCATTAGAGAAGATTTATTATTTGATGATGAAGGAGGGGCTATACGTTTTTACAAACAAGTTCTTTGGGATACTTTATGAGATATTGGGTATGAAGGGTCTTTAACTGAAACAACATTCAAGAAACCCTTGGTTAGTCCACACTGGAAGTACCTGGTTCATTTCCTACTTCATTGCATTAGTTCCAAGAGTATTTCATGGGAGCAATTTGGATCAAATATAGCATCTACTTTAGTGGGATTGGCTACAAATCGTCTCTTCAACTTTTCAAGATTAATCCTGGATGGTATGCTATCTCACATCTCAAATGGATCACCCTAGTTAATGTATCTAAGATTTGTTCAAGTTTTCTTGAACAAACAACTTCATGATGTACCAAAACCTTCGAGCTTATTACCTATTGCGGTACAACCTCCAAAGATTTTCACCTTCATGGCTAGGAAGAGTGATAAATTCTCTGGAAGGCTTACTCCTTTGACTACTTCAATGATGGAAATTGTGCAAGCAGTTAGAGATGAGGCTGCTGCAAGTGAAGCACGAGAAGGTACTGCATCATCTCAAGGTACTGCTTCACAAGGTACTGCTACACAAGAAGGTACTGCAGCTTCACCTACACCATCTCAACAAGAAACTGCTCATGGTGATTCAGAACCAGAGGTAAACCCACCATCCTCTCCCAATGATTACACTTCCACAGATGGGACTCAAACATCTGGAGGAGATGAGGGAGATATGGCTCCTGAAGGGTTGGTAATGGATAACTATGTCTTGATAAGGGAATTGGTGAGATTGAAGAAAATTACTGAAGCTCAAGCTGCACAACTTATGAAGTTGAACACCAAATTTAAAAGATTGAAGAAATTTGTCTGGCCTTTGGTTCAACATCATAGATTGTGGGTCAAGTCTCAAAGGAAGAAAGGAAGGAAGTTTTAAAAGGCTTCTAAAGGTAAAAAGATTCACAAGCAGTCTTCATTCCAATTGGGGAGGATATTGGAGCAAGAGAATTTGAATGAAGCTGCTGAGCATTATGAAGAACCAGAAGCTGAAATTGTTGATAAAGAAGCTAAAGAAACTGAGCAAACTGAGCCTCAAGGTGCTGGAGTTCAAAGTACTGGTGTACAAAGTACTGATGATCAAGGTGCTGGTGATCAAGGTACTGCTGCTCTTCAAGGAATATATAGATAAGAGCTAATTACACCAAGGACCTTACATTTTGAAGAAGAAGTTGGTCCTTCAACAGTCCTACAAGAAGAGGAAGCTAATACACCCAAGGTAGAGCACACTGCAAGTGATGATGAGACAGTTGCTCAAATATTGCAAAACCTATCAAGACCAAGGGGTGTTAGTATTCCAGGAGTTGCTGAACAACAACCTCAAGGTTCTCAACCTGTTTTAGATCCAAAGGACAAAGGTAAAGGTAAATTGGTTGAAACAAAGAAGAAGAGGAAGCTCACTTTGGCTGAACTAAGAGTTATTGAAGTAGCCAAGAATAAAGAAGCTGCTAAGAAGTTTCAAGCCGAATATGATGCTGAGGTTGCTCTACCAGTGAAGGAACCTGAACCAGATATATCACAAAGACCACCGAGTATTGCTAAGGAAAGAAATGCCATGATGGCTTATTTGAATGGTCAAGGATATACTGGATTACAGAAGCTGAAGTATTTAGAGATGAAAGATTTGTACAATGCTTTTAGAGAAGCATATCAGAAGGAAGTTGTTGGGATTATTCCTTTTGATGATGAAAAACAAAATGAGGATGCAAGAAAAAGAAGTTTAAAAAGAAAGAGAACAACTGAAGAAGAATAGCCATCAAAGAAGATTCAATTGAGAACAGATACAATTGATGAGCTGAGGAATTATCTTAGAGTTGTAGACTTTGAGCATCCTAAGTCCAAAGATGTAGAAGCAAAGAAGTCAAAGATATCTACTTTTGAAGTTGTAGAATCAAAGGATGGAGATTATTTGATGTTCCATAGAGAAGATGAGAGCTTCAGAGTGTTTAATTTGCTATGGGACATATTGCACATCATCAACAGAGAGGATTTATGGCATTTATACCAATTGGTGCAAGAATATTTTGAACACATTCCATCAAATGGAGTTGGATTAGTCTTGCATGGAGACCTCAAAACAATCTAGGAAACTGAAGAAACAAGCACTGATGCAATCTGGCAAAACCAAGAAGTCTGGGAGATTACAAGCTGGAAATTCTTTGAAGAATCAGGAGTGCATGTTGAGGAATTAGAAGATGGGACTATGATTCACATGCTAGTAGAAAGAAGATATCCACTTACAAGAGATCTTATGAGAAGAATGCTAGATCATGGTATGGAGGTTGAAGAGTAGAATGACATAGCTCTCATGGTCATTGAATTATTCATTAAATGGACTATTATGGCTGATGATGAAGCATAAGTACTGGTATGATTTTTAATTATATAAATTTTTTGAAAAATAAGTACTTTATTCAAAGTACTGCTGATCAAACAGTACTTTAACCAAAGTACTACTTGCATTACAAGACCAGTAAACGTTTTTAATAGAAAATAAGAAAACTTTTGTTAAAGTGCAAAATATTTTGAAACAAAAGTTAACAGCAACAAATGGTTTTTGAGATGGTTATAACAAAAGGTTATCAGTCCATCATGTCTAACAAAAGGACTGGCTAATCCATCAGCAAATGGCTCTGGTAAAGATAT
This sequence comes from Chrysanthemum makinoi, assembly GCA_910596185.1. Classification (NCBI taxonomy): domain Eukaryota; kingdom Viridiplantae; phylum Streptophyta; class Magnoliopsida; order Asterales; family Asteraceae; genus Chrysanthemum; species Chrysanthemum makinoi. Next base: position 298,515,952 of record OU343224.1, read on the forward strand.
CTCAAATCCGTTAATAGTTGACAACTTGCTAATAAGTTGTATGGTAATCAACTCACCATATCTGTAATAGTGAATAGTTGGCTAGCCCACAAGAAAAATGGCTTGTGGTAAAGGCTGTGGAAAAACCATTTATATGGTAATTAGTTCACCATGGTTGCAAGAACTAACTAGTCCAAAAGGTTACGGCTTTTGGTAAAGACAAAACAAATCCGTTGATAGCTGATGATTTGCTAAAAATCATATGGTTATCAATGTACCATGGTTTTACACACCTAAACATTGGCTACTCCAGAGTTAATGGCTTTGGTAAAGAGACATCAAAATCCATTAAATTTTCAATGATTCACCTCTCACAGGAGTTTACACACCTGGAAGTAATGAGAATAGACTGAAACTTTATGAACTGATGTACAATTTGCCATATGTTGCTGAGTAGCTGAAAAGATGGAGATTGTTGATTGTTGCTGTAAAGGAATGTTTATGAAGACTACTTTGATGATGACAATACAAGCACAGAGAGTACAAAGACAAATCTGAAGATAAAGACACAATCTTTCCTTGAAGACAAAGATGTTAAAGTTAAAGATACAAAGAACCTTGAAGTCAAGCAAGTAGAATTCAAGTTAGGGGAGGATTGTTGGGACATAAAGTCAAAGTGCTGCTGAAAGTCAAAGTACTGCTTAATGAAGAAAGTCAAAGTACTGCTCACTCATCAAAGTACTGCAAAGCTTAAAGAACTGTTATATCGTTTATGGAAAGCTTTGTTATTCTAGAATATTCTTAGTTTAGTATTACTTGTCGTACAAGGATTAGAGTTGTAAACCGACTAGGGTTATCCTTATGCCTATAAAAGGACCCATAGATTGGCATTAGATATACGTTCTTAGAATACGACTTTAGAGAGATTATTAGAGTTGTTAAAAGTTGTTAGTGAATCTGTGTATCAAGCAGGTTCTAAGTATTAATAAAATCGTTCAAGTTAAAGTTATTCTTCTTAGCTTTATTGAAGTAGTTTCCGCATACTTAATAGAGTAAATTCAGTGTTTCAATGTTAGTTACTTAGGATTTATCCGAGGTTGCTATGCCCTTACAAGCTACATAAGTTAGTTTGGTTAGAGTATAGCGATCCAACATTCTAAATGTTTCAATGGTAGTCTATGCTGTTTTTACTTTAAGTTCTAGTTCTAATCGAGTCGGCCTCATCACATCATGTTCTGTATATAGTGGTCTGGCCATATAGGTTTTATTTAGACATTGCGGAATAGAAGCACTCTCCGACCCACAATTATAGTGGATTTTCCAATATGTATCTTTATATCTGGTTCAATTTGATTCATGAATGTCACAACCCCAAATTACCTGTTTTGCAGCGGAATGGAATTCCTGGGGATTGACTGTCATAGCATCACAATCGCAGTTATATTGAACGACCTAAAGTGTCGTTTGGAAAACACATCGTTTGATTTAATAAAACAATCAGAGTTTACAAAATGTAGGTCCCAAATGAAAATCAACTTGTGCGGGAATAAGTTTGTTACAATTCAAACGATGTTTTTAAAGTGCATAAATCCAGGAGAGACGCGTCGTCACCACGACTCTTATGATAAGTCCACATGCATGCCATGAAGGGTATGCCTTAGATACCTGAGATAAAACATGCTAAAAAGTGTCAACACAAAGGTTGAGTGAGTTCATAGAGTTTGTGTTGAAATGTAAAGACTTCAAAATCGTTTATGCAGCAAAGGCATTGTAAATCCACTCAGTTCCAAGTTCCGCCCATACAAAACTTGCAACCTGTGTGTTCACAACCCACTGCCAAAATATGTATAATTTATGTTCAAACACATGATGTCAAATGAATTCACATAATAGTGCATGACTTATGTATCAATAGTTACTTGACGTAATTATACCAAGACATTTAGTTCAATGAAAATCCCAAGACATTCAGCTCAATGATGTTCCCAAGACATTTAGCTCAATGATAATCCCAAGACATTCAGCTCAATGATAATCCCAAGACATTCAGCTCAATGATAATCCCAAGACATTCAGCTCAATGATAATCCCAAGACATTCAGCTCAATGATAATCCCAAGACATTCAGTTCCATGATAATCCCAAGACATTCAGTTCCATGATTTATGACATAGAATATGACTAAACATTCAATTCAGTTAAGCATGTAGTTTCAAATAATCATGATAGGCATAAAAATAGTTGAGCATGTATCTCCCCCAAAAGTAATTCATAATAGTTAAAAGAGTAGGGGCTATGACTCACTTGGACAATGATGCGATGGCAAAAGTGAGTACACCGAAATGTAGCGAATCACTAAACTTGACCTATTATGAATGATATGATACATAATAAGTTATGATGTAATGTTATGCATGCATTACGTATGTTATTTATACCATTTGTGAGTTTTGAAAATAATACTCTTCGTCGAAAAATACTCTTTTGACGTCTTGACCATTCTTAAATTACTTTACAAGTATTTACGTCAACGTTAAAAATAGTCTTCAATATGGTCACTTGTTTACCGTAACACTTGTCTCGTAAAAATAATATAGTTTTTCTTAAATAATAAAGTTACGGCAATTTATGAAAACGTGTATATTTTAGTCGTTATAAATCCGTTTTCTACGTATTATACGTCCTTAGCTTCGTATCAAAGTATACTAATATATTTTTGATAAGTCGAAATAATTTATAAAGCTTAAGACTCGTTTTTGACTCGTACAAAGCAAAAACAGTTTGCTGAAATTTCAGGAAATATATATTTCGTCGTCAAACTTGAAAAATTCATAACTTCTTCGTTATAACTCTGTTTTAATCCGTTCAAGCGGCCACGGATTCGTTTTAAAGTATATTTTCTAAATATCTAGGCCAAAAATTCGTGCCTACTGTCGGATTTTCCAGAAATTCAAAACAAGATCAGACCACTTTTTATACTTGTCGAAAATAGTTTTTCTCGTACTAAACCTATTCCAATCCCTTCAAATCAACTCCAAAGCTATTCTAATCCTACCATACACCTTCTTAGGGTGTCATGGGTTCCTAGACATCATCAAGACCAATATATAACAAGGGATAAATTATAGGATGACTTATATATATAAAACTCTTAAAAACAATGTAAAAATGGTATAAATAACTATAAGTCTTGCATGCTTGCTAAAAAAAATAATGAAATACATATGAAATGAAAATGAAAGATGTAAAATGAAATGATATGCTTACTAGTTACTTGATGAGGTGATTAGAACAAAGGATTAAACCTAAACACCCTAGGTTTTTATTTCAAAACCTTTAATAAGAGTGTAACTAGAGTGTTTTAACTTGATCTTGGAAAAATTTTGGATGATCCCTTCTTAACACCTTATATGGCCGGTTTATGGAGGATGAAACAAAGAGAGAAGAAAACTTTTATAAACACTTGAATTATTTGTGATGAATGAAGAGTGAATGAAGTTTGTGTATAAATCTATACAATCAAGAAAAAACTTACCAACCATTTATGCTTACCCCCCTTGGTCGGCCAAGGGGGGAAGCATATGTAAAATATATATTTTTTTTTCTTTTATTTGTATATAATTGTGTGTAATTGTTGTAAGAAAAAATGTAGTTAAGGTAAATATGTTGTAACTTGTATATAGTTGTGAAATTAGAGTAGTATGAACTAAAAATAAGTTTTAAGGGATCAAAGTAAAGTATATTGAAATCATAAAAATTGTAAAAATACATTTCTTGTAAAATTTGAGTGATATAATAATTATCGTGTAGTTTTTAAGAAAAGCGTCGTAATAATATAAATTTAACGATTTATATACAAAATAAATTTAAAACACTAGGTAAACTCAAAATATAGTTTTTATAAACTAAATGTAAGTATAAAATATATCGGGATCATTTTTGGAAGTATTGAATTAAATGTTCAAAATAATAACTTACGCGATAACGTTTATTTAATATGAAATTTACGCGTTTAATGTGAAATGCAAAATCATGAATGAACTAACATGATGCAAATGATGCTAATGAAATGTAGACTAAACTTAGTCCATATGAAATGTTCGTGATGATATGATCATGAATTCGCCGCTAAACCATTAAGGTTACGCGAATTTGGAACACGTAAACCTAGTTTACGATAAATGATGAAATGGTGAAGCATGAATTGTTTTGAGAAATGACCTGAAAGTACGAGTTGTCACATTCGCCCAACCAAAAAGGAATTCAGTCCCTGAATTCAGTCCATGTTGTTCTCTACGGTTTAGGGTTTGATGTGGCAAACTTTCCCATTCTCGAGCAAAACCTTCAAAAGACTTTTAGGTAACCGATTTTTACTTAATCTCACAACTCATCAAACAAGAACTGTCATGAGATTAGGCTAAATCGGTTTGAGTAACAGGTCTTTTGAAAATTTGGCTAGGTCATGGAATTGCTTACACATATAAGCCTACTACTCCCTTCATTGCATGATTCTTCCTGAATTAGACATAGGTGATCAGGCTATGTATAATTTAGGAGTAACTATGCAATGCTTGGACTAATCGACTCATATGATGTTTGGTGTTGAGTCAACCGATGTTAAAATTGTGATAGGGAATGACAGGGCATTCTTCATGTCAAATTCTGATGTGAGTAAAATGGGATGGGTATTTGAAGGCATCCATGTGACAATCGATTTTGAAATGAAAGTAAATAACTCGAAAAATGTACGTATAAACCGGATGCAAAGTGAACATGCACTTATGATGAAATGATGAGATGCTATGATGATGTAGTTATAGTCTAGGGTCAGTGATGCAACCTAGTTCTCTATAACCGAAGCTCTGATGCCAATCTGTCACACCCCCAAATTACCTGTTTTGCAGCGGAATGGAATTCCTGGGGATTGACTGTCATAGCATCACAATCGCAGTTATATTGAACGACCTAAAGTGTCGTTTGGAAAACACATCGTTTGATTTAATAAAACAATCAGAGTTTACAAAATGTAGGTCCCAAATGAAAATCAACTTGTGCGGGAATAAGTTTGTTACAATTCAAACGATGTTTTTAAAGTGCATAAATCCAGGAGAGACGCGTCGTCACCACGACTCTTATGATAAGTCCACATGCATGCCATGAAGGGTATGCCTTAGATACCTGAGATAAAACATGCTAAAAAGTGTCAACACAAAGGTTGAGTGAGTTCATAGAGTTTGTGTTGAAATGTAAAGACTTCAAAATCGTTTATGCAGCAAAGGCATTGTAAATCCACTCAGTTCCAAGTTCCGCCCATACAAAACTTGCAACCTGTGTGTTCACAACCCACTGCCAAAATATGTATAATTTATGTTCAAACACATGATGTCAAATGAATTCACATAATAGTGCATGACTTATGTATCAATAGTTACTTGACGTAATTATACCAAGACATTTAGTTCAATGAAAATCCCAAGACATTCAGCTCAATGATGTTCCCAAGACATTTAGCTCAATGATAATCCCAAGACATTCAGCTCAATGATAATCCCAAGACATTCAGCTCAATGATAATCCCAAGACATTCAGTTCCATGATAATCCCAAGACATTCAGTTCCATGATTTATGACATAGAATATGACTAAACATTCAATTCAGTTAAGCATGTAGTTTCAAATAATCATGATAGTCATAAAAATAGTTGAGCATGTATCTCCCCCAAAAGTAATTCATAATAGTTAAAAGAGTAGGGGCTATGACTCACTTGGACAATGATGCGATGGCAAAAGTGAGTACACCGAAATGTAGCGAATCACTAAACTTGACCTATTATGAATGATATGATACATAATAAGTTATGATGTAATGTTATGCATGCATTACGTATGTTATTTATACCATTTGTGAGTTTTGAAAATAATACTCTTCGTCGAAAAAATACTCTTTTGACGTCTTGACCATTCTTAAATTACTTTACAAGTATTTACGTCAACGTTAAAAATAGTCTTCAATATGGTCACTTGTTTACCGTAACACTTGTCTCGTAAAAATAATATAGTTTTTCTTAAATAATAAAGTTACGGCAATTTATGAAAACGTGTATATTTTAGTCGTTATAAATCCGTTTTCTACGTATTATACGTCCTTAGCTTCGTATCAAAGTATACTAATATATTTTTGATAAGTCGAAATAATTTATAAAGCTTAAGACTCGTTTTTGACTCGTACAAAGCAAAAACAGTTTGCTGAAATTTCAGGAAATATATATTTCGTCGTCAAACTTGAAAAATTCATAACTTCTTCGTTATAACTCCGTTTTAATCCGTTCAAGCGGCCACGGATTCGTTTTAAAGTATATTTTCTAAATATCTAGGCCAAAAATTCGTGCCTACTGTCGGATTTTCCAGAAATTCAAAACAAGATCAGACCACTTTTTATACTTGTCGAAAATAGTTTTTCTCGTACTAAACCTATTCCAATCCCTTCAAATCAACTCCAAAGCTATTCTAATCCTACCATACACCTTCTTAGGGTGTCATGGGTTCCTAGACATCATCAAGACCAATATATAACAAGGGATAAATTATAGGATGACTTATATATATAAAACTCTTAAAAACAATGTAAAAATGGTATAAATAACTATAAGTCTTGCATGCTTGCTAAAAAAAATAATGAAATACATATGAAATGAAAATGAAAGATGTAAAATGAAATGATATGCTTACTAGTTACTTGATGAGGTGATTAGAACAAAGGATTAAACCTAAACACCCTAGGTTTTTATTTCAAAACCTTTAATAAGAGTGTAACTAGAGTGTTTTAACTTGATCTTGGAAAAATTTTGGATGATCCCTTCTTAACACCTTATATGGCCGGTTTATGGAGGATGAAACAAAGAGAGAAGAAAACTTTTATAAACACTTGAATTATTTGTGATGAATGAAGAGTGAATGAAGTTTGTGTATAAATCTATACAATCAAGAAAAAACTTACCAACCATTTAATGCTTACCCCCCCTTGGTCGGCCAAGGGGGGAAGCATATGTAAAATATATATTTTTTTTTTCTTCTTTTATTTGTATATAATTGTGTGTAATTGTTGTAAGAAAAAATGTAGTTAAGGTAAATATGTTGTAACTTGTATATAGTTGTGAAATTAGAGTAGTATGAACTAAAAATAAGTTTTAAGGGATCAAAGTAAAGTATATTGAAATCATAAAAATTGTAAAAATACATTTCTTGTAAAATTTGAGTGATATAATAATTATCGTGTAGTTTTTAAGAAAAGCGTCGTAATAATATAAATTTAACGATTTATATACAAAATAAATTTAAAACACTAGGTAAACTCAAAATATAGTTTTATAAACTAAATGTAAGTATAAAATATATCGGGATCATTTTTGGAAGTATTGGATTAAATGTTCAAAATAATAACTTACGCGATAACGTTTATTTAATATGAAATTTACGCGTTTAATGTGAAATGCAAAATCATGAATGAACTAACATGATGCAAATGATGCTAATGAAATGTAGACTAAACTTAGTCCATATGAAATGTTCGTGATGATATGATCATGAATTCGCCGCTAAACCATTAAGGTTACGCGAATTTGGAACACGTAAACCTAGTTTACGATAAATGATGAAATGGTGAAGCATGAATTGTTTTGAGAAATGACCTGAAAGTACGAGTTGTCACAATGAACCAAATGATTTATTTCTTATTGCCAAATTGGAACCCTGAACCTATAGCTGTTACTGGCAATATGCATTGTACTATACGATTCTATAATTTTACCTAAACTTTCCTACCTTATATGCTTATTCCAACATTCCCCATGTAGAGTTTATTGATTAAAAACTTCACTACCCCAAAACTACTAAGTGTTTCAGTACTTGGCAAACATGTAACAGCCGACTCATGGGACAAAACTGCATTACTTTGATTGAGGCATTATCATGATTTTGATAAATTTATATATACATGAATATAAATTTATGCTTGGATAATTTACAGTGAATCTACTTTTCCTAGATGCCAACGTACATATATGCGTTTCTGTTACTCTGAACATTTTTTTTACCATAATTTTCATTTGTTGATATAGAAGAAAGGCAGAAAGTGTGAAAGGTAGCTCGCGATGAATACATTGAATGTAGCGTAGGGAGACTTGGGTATGAAAGACCTGTTGGTGGTATAGTTATACGAGAGGTTGCCGAACAGGGGCACCGACCACTGAATTCAGATATTTCGTCACATACTAGCTTAGGTGTTGATAAAGGTAAGCAGAAGGTTGATGCAGATTCTGAGATACATAGCGGTTCCAGCTCTGGCAGTGCTACAAGAACTGGTCCACTTTTTGTACCGTTCCAAGATCCTTTCCAATATACTCTAAATGGGCCGTCAATACAGATTCCTACTATTGACATATATTACTCGACGTTTACCAGTAGTTTGGATGGAAGTGAATGTCGGGACTATGCTGCTACAGCCGTGGATCCACGTGGTAATGTTTTAAGGTTTTGTATGTTGCTTTATTATTACGCCTACTAATTTTGTTTTATTCTCATGTGTGTGCAGTTCAGTCTCTCAAGTGTGTACCAACTATGTGTTGGAATTTTATACTCATAACAATTATACATAAAACAAATAACACCATCAAAGCAAGCAGCGGAAGACAATAGGAATAATATATGTAATTAATTAACCAAACAAGAAAGTGCGTACCTTTTAGCAATTCAAGTAATCAAACGATGATGTGTTCAAGTAACAAAACCCAAAACCCTAAATTAGGGTTTATACAAAATCGTCCCACCCAAAATCGACCACCAAGGAATACAAGCTCAAGTGTGCTTGCTCTTCGTTCTTGTACACACGTACTAATAGCGACTTGATGTGGAAAAGCTAGTTCCTTGAATCACTAATAAACCAAATACTTTATCTTTGAGTTAGACAAAAATCGAAAACCCTTGGGGAAGGGTGTTTCGACCGGCCACACAAAGAGGAGAGGAGAAGGAGAGAAATTAGGTTATCAAAGTGATCCAAGGTTAGTCAATAATGAATACATTGATTTGTATTTATAGTTAACATATCTTGGAGTACAAGTTTGAGTGGGTTTGGGTTTGGGAATACCCTAACCGATTGGCGAAAGACCCACAAGGGGTTCTAGAACTTTCCCGACCACTAATTTCATTCTTAGTCCTTGTAGTTAATATTTAACGACCGTTAACCAAACCTCGTTAATCATTTAACTATCGTTATGTTTTACTTAGTGATTAATAATTAATAATAATAACGTTTTATTTATATTAATTATGTACATCAATTCTCATACGTAATGTGTGCAATCCCGAAGTCTCGAGTTCGAATCCGGACATACTATTATTTAAATAGCCATTAAAACCTTTCAGCTCCCACTTGGATATTACTAAATATAGTAATGACATTGGTTAGTCTAGCTTTCACACGCCAACGCCCCCAGATCGAATCGAGCATGGTCTCCTGGAAAAACCATTTAATGATTCATCATTTTTACTTATCCTTTTGTTACTAATACTACATTAATTATGAATATGGATCAAGTCATTTCATAAGTTAATATTCTGTTTCTCATTGTATATGATTGAACAAGATTACCAAATCATCTGAACGTATTCCAGATAGATCTTGGGTATGGCCATACAAACATCTTGTCAACCCTACGAGGGGCCCAAATATAGTATTATGCTTTGAAACAAATTCAAAGGAACAAATTCTCTTGACTACAAACATAACTCATGAACTTTGCAACACTTCCGAAAATAGCCCTTATAACTACCAGTTACGGATAGCGTTAGACTATCTTACACAAATGCACTACATTCATATCAGTTATCTGGTATCTCAAGTCTGAGGATAAACACTTCATGATATACTTAATGATAAAATCCAAAAGTATCATCATGTAAAGTTGGGATGAGTCCTATATTCAATTCATTGAATATCATGTGAATCTGGTATGTACCACTCATCAATATACTTTAAAAGTATATTCTACCAAAACTCAGATTTGTCTTAATTCAATGATATTCCCATATCATTGATTGACAACGGACTATTTAGAATAACATAAGTTATCCATGGATTAAACATGCAAATATAGGATATAATATTAAGAAAATGAAAAATAAACATAACAACTATTTTATTTCATTAAAGTAATATTTGTTCATAACATCCTTTATCCAAATACTAATCACAGATCTGCATGAAACTACTAGCTAAACGAAGACCTATCCCATCAGCATGGTCAGTAGTTTTCTTTTGGCAAAAGCTTCGTAAAGGGATCAGCTAGATTATCATCTGTATGAACTTTGAGTAGATTGATTTCACCTATGTCGACTTGTTCTCGAACATAGTGATATCGACGAGGAAAATGTCTGGCGCCTTTCATGACTCCAGGCTCATTGGCAAATGTTATTGCAGCAGAGTTGTCACAATACACATTTAAAGGTAATTCGATTGAGGGCATTACTCCGAGTCCCGAAATGAATTTCCTAATCCAAACAGCTTCCATCGCAGTTTAAGCACTATGTACTCAAATTCCGTAATAGACATCGCAATCGTTGTTTGTTTCTTGCTCTTCCAGTCAACTGCTCCTCCATTAATGACAAAGACATAACCAGTTTGAGACTTCGTATCATCTTTATCGTTTGGAAAGACGCATCGCAAAAACCTGTAACATCAAGTTCTCATCCGGATTTCCTCCATACAATAGAAACATTTCTTTAGTAGCCCTTAGATACTTAAGAATGTTCTTAACAACTTGCCGTGTTTCACACTGGTTCTGTTGATACCGACTGGTAATGTTTTGTGCAAACGCCACATCAGGCCTTGTACATCTTACAGCATACATGATAGATCCTACAGCCGAAGCATAAGGAACTTTCCTCATGTATTCCACCTCAGCAGTGTTGACGCATAGTTTATTACTCAAGCCATGTTCAACTTGCATCGGCAAATATCCCTTCTTGGAATTTTGCATACTAAATCTCTTCAATATTTTATCAATGTAAGCACTTTGGCTTAGTCCAATTAACCGCCTTGATCTATCTCGGTAGATCTTGATTCCCAGAATAAATGCTGCTTCCCCTAAGTCCTTCATAGAAAAGCACTCTCCAAGATAAGACTTTACATCTTGCATACTTGGAATGTCTTTTCCCATGATCAATATGTCATCGACATATAAGACAAGGAAAATAACATTACTCCCACTAGCTTTGTGATACACACATGGCTCATCAAGATTTTGAGTGAAACCAAATTTCTTGATTTCTTCATCAAATTTCTTGTTCCATTGCCTTGATACTTGCTTCAACCCATAAATGGATCTTTGAAGTTTGCATACACGCTTCGGAAACTTTGGATTCACAAACCCTTCAGGCTGCACCATATAGATGTCCTCATCTAGGCGACCGTTTAAGAAGGCAGTTTTGACATCCATTTGCCATATCTCATAGTCATAGTACGCAGCTATGGCTATAAGAATCCTAATAGCTCTAATGTCTGCAACAGGAGAAAATGTCTCCTCGTAGTCTACCCCATAGGTTTGAGTATAACCTTGAGCTACAAGACGAGCTTTATAGGTGTGTGCATTGCCATCCATGTCAGTCTTTATCTTAAAGAGCCACTTACTTCCAACTACCTTAGCATTTGGAGGTAAGTCAACCTCTATCCAGACTTCATTATCTTTCATGGATTGCATTTCCCCATTCATTGCAACTCGCCATTTTTCCTTTTCAGGACTCATCATGGCAGCTTTATAGTTAGCAGGTTCACCAAGATCCCTAACATATATTCCTCAGCTTCTACGTTGAGACATAGACGCTCAGGTGCACGCGTAGTCCTTGCGGATCTACGAATGGGAACCACTTCAATCTCGTGGAACGCCTGACTTTCAGTGTTCTACTTGAGGTTTGCTAGTGTTTTCAGAAGGTGTTGTATCTTCTATATCATCTTCCAGATCATAAACTCTCCCATTGAATTCATGAGATATGAGATCCCTTTCAAGGAATTCTCCATACCTAGCAACAATTACTTTGTTTTCGGGTGGAAAGTAAAAGTAGTAACCCATAGTTTCCTTTGGGTATCCTACGAAGATACACTTAACAGATCTAGGTTGCAGCTTATCAGCCGAGTCACGTTTAACAAACGCCTCACAACCCCAAACCTTTAAGTAAGACAAGTTGGGAGGTTTCCCATACCACACTTCATAAGGAGTCTTATCCACCTTCTTAGTTGGAACCATATTCAATATGCGAACATCAGTTTCTAAAGCATAATCCCAAAAGGATAAGGGAAGAGTTGTAAGATTAAACATAGATCGCACCATGTCTAGCAATGTACGATTCCTTCTCTCAGATACACCATTTTGTTGTGGAGTATATGGAGATGTGAGTTGCTGGACAATACCACACTCAGCTAGATAATCTTTAAACTCTTGGCTTAAATATTCACCACCTCTATCGGATCGAAGAGCTTTAATCTTCTTTCCTAGTTGCAGTTCTACTTCACTCTTAAAACCTTAAATGTTTCAAAGACTTCATGTTTATGTTTAAGTAAATAAACATAACCATAACGACCGAAATCATCAGTAAAGGTTAAAAAGTAGCTAGCACCCTTTCTTGACACATGTCTTAGTGGTCCACATACGTCGGTATGTATCACACCAAGAAGATCAGAAGCCCTTTCTAAACTATTTGTAAAAGGTTTCTTGGTCATCTTCCCGGATATGCAAGATTCGCATTTATCAAATGATTCATCATTGATGTCTTGCAAAAGCCCATCGTGTTGCAACTGTTGCATGCGTTTCTTGCCTATATGAGCAAGTCTACAATGCCAAAGAAATGAAGAATCCAAATCACCTTTGATTCTTTTATTATTGATGCTAAAGACAGAATTATTTTTATCAACAACATTATCATGCAAATCAATTTCAAACACACCATTTACTGGAATAACATTAAAAAACATCATTTAAAGAAACAGAAATTCCATAATCAGTAAATGCATGAACGAAACCAATATCTTTTAACAAGGAAACGGAAACGACACCCCTAACAATGGAAGGTGCGTAATGACAATCGTTTAATGACATTACTAAACCCGAAGGTAAAACTAAATCAAACGTGCCTATAGCTTCAACGACGGCATGTGCTCCATTACCCACGTGCAGGTATTGCTGTCCATAGGCAAGCTTCCTTGCTCCTCTAAGTCCCTGCAGTGTATTACATATGTGAATACCACATCCATATCATATACCCGGGAATTTATTTTATGAGGAAAAGAAAATAATTCTATCATCAAAAGAGTACTGAAGTACGGCCACAGTGCCAGTATTTCTATACCTCTTATTGCGCAACTCATCAAGGTACAGTGGACAATTCCTCTTCCAGTGTCCAACCTCGGTGCAATGATGACAAGCCATATCCTTCTTCGGATTTTCACGCTTCTTGGGAGGGTACTTCTTGGGTTCTTGCTGATAAGTCATAACTTGTTTTCCTTTATCAGCTTTACCCTTACCTTTCCCTTTCTTGTTCGCTAGCGGCTTATTAGGCTTAGAAATTCTACCCTTCGGGATGGTCAAAACCGCAGGTGTAGAAGCCTTCTTGGGCAAACCTTTTTCATAATCAATGAGCATTGCATGTACCTCACTGACTGTCTTCCCCGTGCAATGCATATTATAATTGCGCATGAAACCATCAAACTCCTTATTAAGGGATCTGTTGATAAGGCCAATTTGTATGTCATTAGGGTAGACATAGTTCAAACGCCCCAACAGGTCCATGTAACTCATCATTTCCAGGCAGTGGGGGCTTACAGGTTTCCCTTCTCCTTGCTTGCAACTATGAAGAGCATCTATCAAATCATACTGACTCTACAGGCTTTTCAAACAATCTTTGCAATTCTTCAAGCATGAGATTAGGGAAGTAATTCTCAAACTGCTTTTGCAAGCTTGAGTTCATACTCCCGAGCATAATGCAGGCCACCTCATTATACTTGTCATACTCAGATTGCCATGCAGCTCGTGCCAGCAGTAGCATCACCGCAGTTCAGGAGGACAAGGAGTAGTCAAATAATTGAGTCTTTTGGCAACCCTCAAGACAATTCTTAGTTGCCGATACCAATCATTGAAATTTGCGCTACCAGTCAATTTCTCTCGATCAAACATAGATTTGAACGACGAGGCTAGTGCAGTAGATTCAGCTTGAGCCATTTCTACAGAAATAAAAGTTCAAAAGTTAGTACTTTCGATAAGTAATCATTCAAGAAAATAAAATACCCTTTGGTCAATATAAATATTAACCATAGAATTTTCCTTGAATTTTGGATCCTCATTATCATAGTTTCACCACATCAGTTGATCTGCTAGTGGTGAAAGTATAGAATAGGTAATCGTTGAAAAACGATAATTGACAAACAAGTTTTCAATTCCAAAAGTTATGGGATTTACAATTTTGCCAAAACAATTAATGCAAAACGTAAGCATGTTTCATCCCATCTCATGCCTTAAGCCTTAGGTCTCACTAACAAATTAATTAAGTTATCTAATTTAGAAACTGCAAATCATAAAGCTGAGGTCTCACACAACAAAATAATTTACCTCGTTATTGTAATCTAGATCAAGGTCTCACATAACTAAATTACAACTTCAAGTGTTTCATATCATTAGATGGCATAAACTTAAATTTAAAGGGTACAATTTTGACGTGTAATCAAAACTTATGTATAAAGAAGCATGCATACAACTTTATAACATAATATTTTCAAAAAAACTTACATAAAATTTTAATTGCTAAGATTGAATTCTACAAAGTTTTAATCGATGCGTTGAGAAACTTACAACTTTGCACTAAGATGCTTCGTACATTGAATGGTTATACTAGGTAGCTCCAATCGAACTCACAGAGGGCGAGGACCGTAAGCGCATAGCATAACCTTAGACATCCTTTCAGTGAGACTGTGCTCACTTCTTAAATACCCCTTTATAGTTTGTTCTAGTGGGTGAGCCGTTCTAACCATTTAGTACAGTCGCATCAATCGATTAAAAGTTCAAGAATAATTCTTAGATAACAAATCAATTTCGCCATTATTTAGTCCATTTAATTTTCTATTCATAAAAAAAACCCTTTCTTGCTTACTAACATGTCAAACAATATATAAACAAAAAAGCATTTTTAATAAAAATTAAACACACTCAAATAATATAAACATATAACTTAACACTTTAACATATGTAAAAACAATTAGCCACATGCATAATTATTTCAATAAACTCTAATAACAATTCTAGGCGTAAATTAATGCATACATTAACTAGGACTTTCATCTCGCAAGGTAGATGAGCCACATACATCGACAAGTCGATTGCGTAAGCCGAAGTTAATAGTATACCAATTAGCACATAACGAATTTTATTAGTTATAATTGAGGTCTTCCCCAATTCAATAATTATTAAATAAATAAAACATGTGTGTATCACTTAACAATTAATCAATCATACAATAAACAATACTCCATGGCAAAACATGCATGTTCCACCATGGATTCCGCATAACAATTATCACCCAAGATACGCATATTACATGGCACATAACAATTATTCATTAATTAACCACATAAAATAAGCATGCAATCCTAGGGTTTCTACAAGTTTTACAAAATTAAAACCTAATTATATAAATATTAGGGTAATCGACCCATATATAAAAAATTAGGGTTTCAAATTCAAAACCCTAGAAACCATAAAAAACATGCATATAATCATAAAGATTCAATTTTTATGTGTTTCGGTAATTAATTACATCATATTAACGGCTCGTGATGCCACTGTTGGAATTTTATACTCATAACAATTATACATAAAACAAATAACACCATCAAAGCAAGCAGCGGAAGACAATAGGAATAATATATGTAATTAATTAACCAAACAAGAAAGTGCGTACCTTTTAGCAATTCAAGTAATCAAACGATGATGTGTTCAAGTAACAAAACCCAAAACCCTAAATTAGGGTTTATACAAAATCGTCCCACCCAAAATCGACCACCAAGGAATACAAGCTCAAGTGTGCTTGCTCTTCGTTCTTGTACACACGTACTAATAGCGACTTGATGTGGAAAAGCTAGTTCCTTGAATCACTAATAAACCAAATACTTTATCTTTGAGTTAGACAAAAATCGAAAACCCTTGGGGAAGGGTGTTTCGACCGGCCACACAAAGAGGAGAGGAGAAGGAGAGAAATTAGGTTATCAAAGTGATCCAAGGTTAGTCAATAATGAATACATTGATTTGTATTTATAGTTAACATATCTTGGAGTACAAGTTTGAGTGGGTTTGGGTTTGGGAATACCCTAACCGATCGGCCAAAGACCCACAAGGGGTTCTAGAACTTTCCCGACCACTAATTTCATTCTTAGTCCTTGTAGTTAATATTTAACGACCGTTAACCAAACCTCGTTAATCATTTAACTATCGTTATGTTTTATTTAGTGATTAATAATTAATAATAATAACGTTTTATTTATATTAATTATGTACATCAATTCTCATACGTAATGTGTGCAATCCCGAAGTCTCGAGTTCGAATCCGGACATACTATTATTTAAATATCCATTAAAACCTTTCACTATGTTGGTCCAGCCACTGTGCTCGTAGTAAATGAAATTACGTTTGGTTGCACCTCTGCTTTGCGAGACGTTGATTTTGTTGGAGGCATTGTCACCGACATTGTAACATAGAGTTGTCGACAGCCACATCAGCATGTGGAACAACCTGTGACCCTGAACAATGATGACAGACATATGTCAGCTGCAACTTCTTCCACTTCTTTCAACAGTGTGTCTTTAGATTATGCGTTCTAATTTCTTCTATAAATTTTGTTGTAAACGTTTGTTATACAATTATAAAACAAATCCGTGACACTGTTTTTGGTTTGTAAGCAGCAAAAAGGAAGCGTTCACGCCCAACACCGACCTGCACAACCATTAGGGACAACATCGTAGACGTGGAGGTAAAATGATTAACATATTATGTTTTGTATACTGCTTTTGCTGACGCTCATGTCTTCCGTCGTTATCTGACCCATGTTTTTTGACATTTAGCCTTCTCATTATGACAAGACATTGTAACGACTAAAAGCAGCATTGAACGTAATTAACAGATTAATTTCATATATTCCACAGAACTTAAAAGCAGCATTGATTATGTGCCCGTAGCCCCAATAGGTGCATAATTCCACACACACATCGTGGATGTGAAAAACAGGGACATGTAACCGATAGTCATAGCCAAAGGTATGATGACATGTATTTTGATAGGTATTTCACGTAATGAGGTTACAAGAGGGTCAAGATATAATGACGTTAACGATTAACAAGGACAAAACTAATCTTTTGGTATCAACATCTAACAAACAATTAATAGTTTTTAGAGATCCTGATGTAAATTCACTATAAGTTCCTTTCTCTTTATTCTAATCTGGAGAAAAAAAGTAAACGCTTTCAATATTAAGTCGAAAGTAAGTGTAAAACGTAACTAATACGCCAGTGTTTCACGTGAAATTAATATATGTGGCGAGAAAGAAGAAGTAATATAGATTTTCCGAGCAGCAGGCGTCAATCAAGAATAAGGTTGGAGAGTGTTTTGAGTCATGTGGAATAATGATCTTTGAACTCCAACATACTTTACTACGACTTCATCGAAGTCATACGTATGTTGCATCAGAAAATTTAATTTCAAAATGTGATATTAACACGGTGTTTGGGATTGGTTATTGTTTTTTTTTAAATAAGTCGTCTCAGTACTAAATGATTATAGATATCAATGTGTCAGTTAGAATTATAGTTAGAAGTAGATAAAAAAAGCAGAACAGGCGTGTTGAGTAATGGGTCAAAATGGGTTGATACGGTTTGACTATTCCTTATATTGTTTTTGTTTTATTTTCACTTCGCTTATAAAAATCCATGTTCCTTTTGGTTTTTAAGCCTGCTGCATTGAGGGGTCTGACCATCGTCGTGCCACCAATGTTAGTGCCCGATTGGACGCCCGACAAAAGAAACTCAACCTTGCTATTCTCCCCACCACTACCATTGTTATATTGAGCTCAAGAGAGTTCGTCGTGAGTACAGGGCTAAGAAGTAAGAGGAAGAGTAGAGGTATGTCCCTGTATTATATTCTTGGTTTTATCAGCTCTAATCATTAATGTACAATATAACAGAAAAAGGTGATGTTTGTAGATACTATTTCCTACGTATGAATCAGCACAAAAGTAATCACAAGAGCCTTGGAGCTATGTATTAATAGCAAATTTTCAATTTCATATAATATTTGAGTATTATTTAACACATTTGGCAAGTTACTATCATCTTCATATCATGAAACCTCATTGAAATTAAGAAAATTTAACATTTTCAATAGTTGGTGAAATGGTATGTTTTGCAGCTAAACGGAAACGCTTGATTGTGTTTTCACGTGTGAGCAATTTTAGCTCCAAGTTGGCAGCTTATTAATGAACTAACAAACAAGTTTACACTACTTACAGTTCAGCACTTCCACTAAATGTCCAACCAGGAACTCAGATTCCAAAGGTTGAAATAACTCGGATTCATAAGGTAGAAATGGGCGGTTGTATGAACATACTGCTATTACGAATAAAGATGACATCAATGGACAGAAACAAACCAGAGTTCCTGGTAATTAATGTTTCTTTGTGCATCTAAATTAGCACTAAATGATACTTCTTTAATTATGATAGATAATGCTAAAATAGCAAATATGCATTCTTAAAAATCTGGTTTCTTCGAGTAGATATTCTATTTTTGATACTTTATTCAACTTGAACTTTTATTGGTCAAAAACAATGTCTATTCTATTTATTTATTCTTAATGCTTCCTCGTGCTCATTTAATATGAATTTGATTAAAGATTGTTCTTAAAATAAGATCATTACATGAAAGTCTGAGAATCACATATATACATAGAATAAGAGATGTTATATTTAGATCTACATGGTGAGAAATGCTATGAAAATCCCCATGTTTTGTATGAGATCATCTCTCTGAAATGTGAAATGCGAAGAAAGGCCTTATTGTTTAATAGATGCAAGCTCACGCATACACATAAGGCGCTTTAGAACAGGTAACTTTTCACTTTTTATATTTATATACTCAGCGCCTCATGAATCAATGGATTAGTCAGCTTGATATTATATACTGAATCATATTTTGACCATATGTGGATGAAGAGAAGAGCTCAAGCAAAGTTCATAGTGAGATGGAAGGTGATTGCATTTTTGTTTATTCACTTCAGTTGTTGTAACATACTTAGGCTTGGGTGGCGTATTAGATGGGAAACAAAGAACATGAAATTATACAAAGAGTTCATGGGATATTAGATCCAACCAAAAATGTCTAACTAATTTGTAACACTGAAAAGCTTTTGAAATTAAGCTGAAAGAGCGGATAAAGCTAAATGAAATGCTTTTTAAATAAACAAAAGCTAACAAGCTTAAACTGATGAGGATTTTAAACTGGGGGAAGCTTTTAAAAGCTATAATAAGCTAAGATAATAATAAAATCTACCAATAAGCTACATAGAACACATAATTAAGCACAAATAAGGATGAAAGAAGCTGTTTAGACCAAATAAGCACGCATGCCACTGATTTTAAACAAACAGACCAAAACAGGCTATCCTCCTGACTTTGAGCTTGTGTACAAGCTTAAGGCTAGAAGCTACTGGACCAAAACTATTTGAAACTTCAAGTACGCACTACTAATAGTGTGTAAAATGAAAATCAAGCTTGAAGGAACTTTATGGAACTTTTTGTGAGCCTTTGAAAAGGCTGTTGTGGACAGCAATGCACAGATGGTGCAGGGCAGTTTTGTACCAAACAGCTAACTACAAGCTTGTCAAAAGCTATGTAGAAAAAATCACAAAAATCTAAAAAAATATGGATTAAGATGATAAGCTATCAAACTTTAAGATCCTAAAAGCTCAACTAATTTGAATGAGAATTAAGAAAATGAAAAATCAAAACTAACATTGTTTTGGAAAATGATGAAATATTTTTTACTTTTTAACTTTTGCAAATTTTGACTTATATGAACTTTGATGACTTCTAAATGAATATAAATGAAATTTTAAGCTAAGATAGGACCAAATAAAGCTATACTAACTACTTATGTAATTAAAATGGATGATTTAGGAAACCTATTTAACTGATGAATGTAGAAAATAGAAAAAAATTTATTTTTGACTTTTTATGAAATGAGTTATGGCTGCTGTAGGAAAAGGGTCAATATCTAGCATTCTGCAACACGTTCTAGGCAGCATCTGTCTGATGTAGTCATGAGCCAAATTATCGATGTATACTTCTTTGATATATTGTGCATGAATCAGTTTTAACTTTGGAGTGGGTATTGTGGTCAGCCCTCCTTTTGTGTTTCCTACCACTGTCAAAAGTGATATATGATCAATTCTATTTTAAAGTCAGTAAATATTGGTAAAAAGATGATATGCTGATAAGCTGTGTATATAAGCAATGCCAAATACTTCTCCCAAATTTTATGGTTGTTCCGCCTCGATAGCTCATAGGTTGGTCATCCCTGATACGATATTCGTATAACATGAATATAGCATATATTTCTCGATGTCGGGTTAAAAAATATTTTTCTTAGGATTTTTTAGTTAGATAAAAAAGTTTTTACAATATTTTGTAGTATTCTAAAAATTCTTAGTGATAGTTTTCTCCCATATATATATTTGCAGTCAAATTATCTGTGTGTATGGCTGGGAAATTAACACAATTAGGGTGGTTTTATGGATCTTCTTTGACAAAAACCTTTATAGGTAAGCCTTGTGTTCCTGTGCTAAACAACTCCGTTAAGCTAAAGAAACCGTTGTTGTATCGCTTTTGCAGAGCAATGTCAACCACAAATGGAACTTTGTCATCACGCCCACCTGTCGTGGTGAAGGAAGACATTGAGCTATCTGATAAAGAGAAACAAATATTTGATCAGTTGCGTCATGTTCTTAGTCACTTTAATCTTGAAACAAAGCTTCGTGTCGTTGGTGGGTGGGTGCGTGATAAGCTTTTAGGGAAAGACTGTTATGATATCGATATTGCTTTGGATAATATGTTGGGGAAAGAGTTCGTAAAAGGTGAATGAGTATTTGGTATCTACTGGTGAAGAAACACATGGGATTGGTGTTATTCAGAGCAATCCGGATCAGTCAAAGCATTTGGAGACCGCAAGGATGCGTCAGTTTGATATTTGGATTGATTTTGTGAATTTGAGGTCTGAAGATTACACTGAAAACAATAGAATTCCAACTATGAAGTTTGGCACTGCTGAACAAGATGCTTATCGAAGGGATTTGAATATTAATAGTTTGTTCTACAATATCAATACATGTTTAGTTGAAGATTTAACTGGAAGAGGGTTGGATGATTTGAAATCTGGAAGAATTGTGACCCCGTTACCACCAAAAGAGACTTTTTTGGATGATCCGTTGAGAGTTGTAAGAGCTATTTGTTTTGGTGCAAGGTTCGAGTTTGAAATGGTGGAAGAACTAAAGGCTGCAGCTGCTGATGAGGATGTGAAATCTGCTATTGCTGATTAAATTAGTCGAGAACGGATTGGTCATGAGGTTGATCTTATGGTAAGCGGGAACCAACCGGTTAAAGCAATGGCTTACATATCTGAATTGGGGCTGTTTTGGGTTGTCTTTACACCGCCCACAAATTGTGACCCGTCGATCTTAGAAGAACTTGATAGGGTGTGTGTTGGATTTATGGATGTTGGATGGAAACATATGCTCAGAATTGGATGTACCTTTAGCGATGAACAAAGGAGACTGTATTCGTATTCATCGTTGTTCCTTCCACTCAGGAAGATTTTTTACCTTGATAACAAAAAGAAAAAGGTACCCGTTGTAAACCACATCTTCAGAAATTCCCTGAAGTTAAAACAAGTCCGTTATCATTGTCGGGACACCAGGAAGAATTGCTGAAATCAGTTCTTCAGGAAAGCTTCACACCTATGGCTGCAGGTACCTAATTCTAGATGAAATTCATCAGCTTTTATCTTTTAATTTTCATGAAGATATGCATAGAATAATCGGACACGTGGGTAAAAACACCAATTCTTGCCCGACCCAGAACTCAGAAACCCAAACCAAGAAACGGGTCGAGAAACAAATTGTCATGGTATCTGCAACAGTTCCATTTGCAGTATAAGAGCGGCCAAGAGTTGGGGTCATGAACCGATACTCGTGTAAGCCAAAAAAGTGGCCCCACTAGAATCCATATCTTGTCCGGCTAGACCCGTTAACTTAACCCCAGGACCTAGCTCCAGTTCAAACGTTGGGTCAGATTTGTAGCAGACTAACGCGGTTTCTGAAAGTCTACCACCATCTTTAAGGCACTACTACTATGTTTCAAGGCTACAACATAAAGTCGATACTGTAAGAAGATGTTTACATACTCTTGATGAAAAAACCATTATAGTTTTCATGAATCACACCCACCAACTAAAAGATATTGTTTTCAAGATGCAAGCACATGGGCTAGTAGCAGAGGAATTACACACTGATCTTGGGTACGCTTAATTAGTTGGCATTTGGATTCTTAAAAACCAATTTGACATACCAAAATTCTAGATACGTGATACGATCAACACTGATGACAGTTAAGCTAAACATAATATTGAAGCTAAAATAATGTTAAACTTGATACATAATTTAATAATGTAAGCACATCATAAATGATCAAATACTTAAAAAATGTCATTACAAGATACATAGCCTGATATTAAATCTCGCCCTGTTTCAATGTATATATGTGTCTATGTGTCTATGTATGTATCTATATTATTTGTAAATGGCCATCGAAACTTATTTCTAAGTGGTCAAGTTGTTTCAAATTTGGTTTTGTGGTTATATATTAACAACGTCTATTTTGTAATTTATGTAGTACTAGGATTAATATAAGAAGCTGAAGATACTCACGTGATAGATACTTAGCTTGGAAACATATGCTGATGCTATTGTCGGCGATCAAATGATAAGAGAAGTCTCTGGTGAAGAAAAGAAATGTTTTACTACTGGTATGCTTTGCATGCATTTATATCTTTTATACAACTCCTGAAATGGATATATCTTAAACCCACACAATAAAACTTCAACATTAAGTGTTATTTGGCGGTTTAGTTTGGTGGGAAAATCATTATAATAATGTTTTCCTAATGCTAAAATGTAACTACCAATACTTGCTTTTGAGAATCATATTTATATGTGAAATGATCAAATGATAAGAGGTATCTCTGGTGGAGAAAAGAAACATGTTAGTATTGGTATGCTTTTTATGTATTTATAGCTTTTACACTACTCCTGTAATGGCTATATCTTAAACCCACACAATAAAGCTTCCCCATTAATTGTTATTTGGCGGTTTAGTTTAGTGGGAAAATCATTCCTAACGCTATAACGTAACTACCAATAGGTTCTTTTGAGTATCATATTTATGTGTAAAAATATGATTACACACACACACTTTAATCCTTATAATAATGCATGTGTTCTAACATTTGAGGTCAAATCCTGGGAAGATGTAAGTCCTTACCAATTAGTGTTTATCGTGGGAGCTAATATTCGTTTAAGGATCTTGATCTTATCACATCCCCCATTAGTTTATTTTCTATAATTTCAGTCTATATAGATTGCAAGTTCTAATATAAACATAAATGCAACATATCTTCGGGTCACCCATATGGTCAGACTATTTTATAGTCTTTCAAATATGAACGTGATTATGCTTATACCAGAATTTGCCAAAAATTTATTGAACAATAAAAATACGCTTAGTTATTATTTTTTTTTTCTACTATTTTATTTTGGATTTGGATCAAGTCCAAGCCGATCTATACACGGGTAATCTATGAAGTAGTTTCACATATGCTTTAGTGAAAGAATAGTTGGGTGGGTCAGCAAAAGTTGCAGTTGCTTTTCATTATGATCTAAAACAGGGGAGATGTTAGCTGGGCTAGCAAGAATTTTTTCACGAACGAAATATCAAATGGATTGGATAGTTTCACAACTTATCATATCATCAAATTCTTAAGACAAATGGTTTGTATAATGGACTTAACCATGGTTATCTCTCTTCTGCAACATGACCCGCATACTTGGCCCTTTCTTTCTCAGCCACCGATGATTTCGTGTTGATGTCATGTAATGAATATTTCAAAATTGTTGCCTATTGGCTATTCCACTCCCGTTTGTTGAGCAGGTAAAGGGGAACCAATAGGTATGCCTCTTTTTATTGTAATTACAATGCCGCTATTTAAAATATCGTTTGGCAGTGGGTCAAAATGAGTTATTCTTATCCTAAATAGCATTCGAATTGCCGGGCTTCCACAACATTCTTTAAAATTAAAAATATGTGCTCCTGTTATGTGCATGAGAAACATAGACCAAAGCGCGGGATTATGCAACGAAACTAGGCTTCAAGTACTAAGGATGGGTGTCAATATAATAGAAGCCAAGTTTATATCAGGCAGAAGTGTAGGTAGAATTTGTGCAATACCAAGGATGATCTTAAGCCCTTCTAATAATAAGATGCCGTTTAAATTTAATCGTAGACAATTCCCAGCTGCATTGTGTTTTGCAATGACTATTAACAAAAGTCGAGGACAAACATTAACACAAGTAGGATTGTTTCTACAACGGCCGGTTTTTTCTCACGAGCAACTATACGTAGCCGTATCAAGGGTGAAAAGCAGAAAAGGATTAAGGATTTTATGTTGTGATGAAGACGGGAAATACGCAAAATCAACAATAAATGTTGTCTAAAAAGAAGCTTTGTTTAGAATTTAAGTTAACTGTTATATCACTTTAATACATTTTCATTATCTACAACTTTACAAACATACATAAAATTTATAATGTTGTAAAAATTATATATGTTGTGTTATTAACCATCCACGCAAACCATACAATTATTTATAATTCTTAACAAAAAAAAATAATAAAACCAACAACTAAAAACCAAAGAAACAATTGTTTAATAATATTGTTCGACAATTCTAAAAAATGTATTTCATTTATAAAAAAAAAAACAAACAAATAATTATAAGTCATGCCCGCCCATTGCCTAGGAACCCAGATCC
Source organism: Chrysanthemum makinoi (assembly GCA_910596185.1). Taxonomy (NCBI): domain Eukaryota; kingdom Viridiplantae; phylum Streptophyta; class Magnoliopsida; order Asterales; family Asteraceae; genus Chrysanthemum; species Chrysanthemum makinoi. The sequence goes on from OU343224.1 coordinate 298,541,151, forward strand.
TTTCTTCTTGCTTCCATACATAATGTTCTGGAAACTCATGGTAAAGAAGTTTCTAAGCTTTTTGGTCGATTTTGTTTCGTTCCATCCACGCAACAAACTTTGTTTCATTCACCGAAGGTTTTTCCAATGCAAAATCAATGCTTTCTGTTGCCTCAAATATAACAGATTTCTCTCCTTTCTACAGGTGGGAACCTGTAGTGTATGTCAAACCCATAGATCCTCCATGCTGCGTCGCAGGCCGACAGATATCTACAGTCGTAATAATCTTTGATTTCATCGACATCTTCATCTTCCAGTGCAATCGTAGCTCTTTCCGGTCCCTTGTTAATATATTTGAATAGATATTTTATGGAACCCACTTGGTTGCACCATTCTACATTAATATGTGATTGAAAACGTCGCAGTAAGCCTGGATTGTAGGGTACAACATATCCGTTATGCAATTCAATTCCGCTTTTTTTTATTGTAGTGCCATCATTTCATTTTTTATAAATTGCATATCCAGACTCATCAATGAAAGTTTTATCATTAAACTCCTTAGGGAATTTTTTTGTGCATTTGTTCTTTACCGTGCACGGGCAGCTGGGTCTATCTGCGCCACATGGACCGTGGATCATGTGTTCGGTAACAATTTTATACAGTTCGGGATCTTCATTTTTGTCCGGTATCTCAGATGAAATAAACCGATCGATGTGTGCTGGATATGTCATTTTGTATTCTTCTTCCAAAAATAGCAAAATGTGAGCATGAGGGAGGCCTCTCTTTTGAAATTCAATTGTGTAGACGGCTGCGGGGATAACATAATGTCAGTAATAGTTTTGAAATTCAATGGTGTATACAGCAGCGGGAATAACACAATGTCAATAATAGTAGAGAATGTAGTATTAATTAGATTGTGGTTTTGTTTTTTATCAAGTTTAGAAATGTAAGTACCTGCTTTTAGTCATCCGAAGTAATGCTTGTCTTTGAATTCTCTCATCATGATGTCTAGCTTTTGCTTAAAAACACGTGTTATCACATCAGGCTTGTCTTCAGATTTCAATCCCTTTTCAACAACAAAACGTTCAATCTCGGGCCAATTTGGGTTGCATGTGAATGTTATGAAAAGATCCGGATATCCATAAACCTTGCAAATTGTCATTGCGTCTAGGAAATTCTACATCATATATCTTTGGCTTCCTGTAAAAGATGATGGCAACACAACTTTTTTCCTTCTCAACTTTACTCCTGAGTTTTCATCTTCGGATAATTTTGCTAATTTGGAGTATGTCTCACATCTTAGATCTTTTTGCTGGTTTTTGATGTATGACATCCTTTCAGATTCAACCATGGTGTATGCGTCTACAATAAACTGTTGGCATAGCCTGCGTGCATTCTGAACCATTGAGAAAACATTTGGTCTTTCTTGCAATCGATATGAAAAAATATTCTTTCATTGTTACTCTATTCTTTTTGTTTGTTGCTGTTTTGTCAGTGATACCAAAGTGGTATATGTCTGTTCGATAACCATCTTCAGCGTACGGAAACAACAATGGGTATTGGAGTGCAAGATATGATGGATGTAGCTCACTTATTCGTTTGAGGCCCCCTTCTTTCATGTGCAGAATGATGTCTCTTTGATTTGTTGTAGAGTCAAAATCTCCTACAATTAGTGCCGCTACCTCCGTAGCTGTTGGAAGGTTATAATTTCTTCCGTCGCGCTCTCGAGTGCCAATAAGTCGTAATTTAAAGTTATTTTGTTCACTGGCTGTGTGAAAACGTTCGCCAGCCATTTAGAATTGACAAACCAATGGGTTAATGCTATCTAGCATGTCTCGTAAATCAACTGTTAGTTGGTGGTCCAGCGTATGGTTGGTTGACGACGTCTCTTCGTATTTGCAGTAATTGCCATTGAAAATAAGCACAATATAATCAGAATTGATTTTAATGTTAAATAAAATGTTATTTAAAATACGCATAAAAAATTTGGATTGGAAAACATGTCCAGCGTTTCTTACATACCTCACACCGTTTATCCTATGTTGTATCTCATTTTCTGGATCATAAATATATTTTTGGGCAAACGTTGGTGATTTTCCTTGTTTAGGTAACAAAGTACCTATTTGATGGTAATTTTGCCCTTGTATCCTATAACAATATGGTCCACGACCATCAGTTACTGACATTTCTTGTTTGGCACCCATAGAGGTGAATGCGAACATTGTGTTATATCGCCTGATATTTTCAATGAACGTTGAGCTTTTAGGATGCTCTCCGTTAAGAAGATCCATCAACAATTTCGGTGGTGTCTACACTTCCTCTCCTAATGTTACTTTCCCTCTGCCACAACAAAGTGAGTATGAATCCGCTATTAAATGTATGTTGCCTATCATAGTCTCAGCATGCCATAATACTGCGCTACATGATGCACATCAGAAAGTGGCATCTCCATGACCAATGTAATATGTGAATGCGAGTTACTCAAAAATAAACATTAATATTAAATACGTGCAAACAATGGTACGATGTGTGTGGCAATTTAAAATATAGTGTTTCTACCGTTAGAAATTCCAACAAACGAATCTCTCTGTATGACATCTTCATTATTTATGTTTTTTCCACTCAACAATTGATGATGTGTAGTTTTTTGTCTTACAACTTTGGCTTTTTCTTTTAATCTTTCTGACTTGCGTTTAGACGAATATCTAACCGGTTGATCCTCTTCGGGATAGCTGGCTGTTTGAATTGTTGCTGCACCTGAAAAGATTTTTTAATTTTAGTTTTTTGTTAAAAATATTAATAATTATTTGCGGATACTGTCATATACGTAGTATTTTTTACCTGATTGGGTTGAGTTTTTGAATGGACATCCCCATGGTAGAGGTGTTGCAGTGACTGCTTCATTCGTTGTACCTGCATATGTTGGTGTTGCTTATTAAGAATATACAATATTCTTAAATTAGCTTTATGTTCATAAAAAGTGAATTTTAGTGACCTGTTTTTGTTTTTTTAATTCCATGGGAGGACGAAGCAAGGCATCGTTATTAGTTGCCATAAATAGAATGGATTAAATCTTGAGGATATATTTCTTGCGTAAATAGATATAATAATTAAACTATGAATATGTTTATGATTGTTTATTTATTTGAAGAAGCAGAACATGATGTATGTTTGTTAGGCTTTCTACCTGGTCTACGAATTAGTAGATCATTACAGTCAATTGTTATATTTGAGCAATTAGTTTCTATAATTTTTGCAGTTATGTAAACAGATGTATTTATTTTCCAATATCAGCGTACCTTGTTAGTTTGGATACTTTTGAGGCTGTCCTGTTGGTTGTGTTGTGCTGCTTGTATGTTTTGTTGGTGGTAATTGCTCCTCAGAGACACTTGCAGGTTCAGATGAAGAAGCAGAAGATGATGTATTTTTGTTAGGCTTTCTACCTGGTCTACGAATTAGTAGATCATTACTGGCAGTTGTTATATTTGAACAATTAGTTTCTGTGTTTTCCGCAGTTACGTAAACAGATGTATTTATTTTCCAATATCAGCGTACCTGGTTGGTTTGGATACTTTGGAGGTTGTCCTGTTGGTTGTGATGTCTTTGCTTGTATGTTTTATTGGTGGTAATTGCTCCTCAGAGACACTTGCAGGTTCGGATGAAGAACCAGAAGATGATGTATGTTTGTTAGCCTTTCTACCTGGTCTACGAATTAGTAGATTATTACTGCCGATTGTTATATTTGAACAATTAGTTTCTGTGTTTTCCGCAGTTACGTAAACAGATGTATTTATTTTCCAATATCACGGTACCTGGTTGTGTTGGATACTTTGGAGGCCTTCCTCTTGGTTTTGCTGTGCTAGTTGTATCTTTTGTTGCTGGTAGTTGCTCCTCAGACACACTTGCAGGTTCGGATTCCTCCATCCTTTTTGTTTTGAACCTTGTGCATATGCTGTCAAAATTTTAGTTTTCGTTTGTATTTATTTTTAATGGATAAGTGATAATATTTTTGGATGCTAATCTTTTGTTAAATTTATTTATAAAAATAATTTTGATTAATAAAACTATTAAGAAACAAAATAATTAGTTATAATAGATAATTATATTTTATTTTGTGTTGATTATCATAAGTGGATATATAATGTTTTAGTAACTTGATATGACAAAAAATTAGAATTTGCATTGGGCTTGGTCATGGAAACAACCTACAACTTCGACCCCTTTCCCTATAGCTTCTAAAATCACACAACACCCTGAACACGTGGTTATTCAGTAACTGAATATTTTCTTAGTCAGCCACTGAATTCAATTAATATCGTATAGCATAGTGGACTTTTTAAGTAATTTGGATTGTATGTTAGTTGTATGTTTTTACTAAACAATTGTGATTATCCAATCTGTAAAAGCTTGTTAAATAATTAATACAATTTCAAGGTACGTAAACCAAATTTGGTCGATATGTGAGTTGATGTTCCTTAATACAAAAGTAAACAAAAGACATACACTTGCAGAATGGTATTCAATTTTTTTAGTATGTTATGGTTTACAATGTCAATGATCAAAAACATGATAATAAAAGGGAAATTGTGTTATTAATGAAACATTATTTCTGACAATTCATTGTTGTAACAAAAGAATCAACTTTAATTATTCGAAATAAAAAATGCTAAAGAAATTTAAAACTTGTAGAAGGTTGGTATTGGTCTTTTAAAAAAAATCGTCATCGGTGTTGGAGTCATCAGTTGTTTCGTAATCAATAGAAGTGTCGTTAATGAAGTTGTCATCATAATCTCTACTAGATACTGATCTTTTACTGTACGCATCCGAATCAACCTCCCAAGCTTCATCATCGAAATAGCTGTTATAGGCATGTTCACCATTAACCATTCCATCAATATCAACCATATCAGCCCACATGTCTTTGTTTATGTTTTCATTGTATTCAACGTCTTCATTGTGACCTTCATCTATCGCTGTATATTTGGAGTCACCTATAAAATTCACATACCATAAAACATCAGCATTATTATAAGATTTTTTACACCTGTTTAACTTACAATTCTTCATTTGATTTATAATGGAATGAAACCTGTCAAGGACTCTTCTTTGATATCTTCATCTAGGATACTATATCTGGGTTTACTATTATCTAAATCATAAAAAGGCTCATCAAGATCATTGATGTTGACCCAAACCCCATCTTCAGAATTGCTTTTGTTGCTACCATATTCGTCATCTGTGTCTTCATCACATAGCATATACTTGCGGTTTTTGAAAAGATTAGAGCTTTCACTTCTTTTTGTTCGCTTAAACTTGATTGGTGTTTCATCATCAGATTCCAAGGGTGAAAAAAACAAATATACGAACATGTTAATTGTACTAATATATATGTGTTTATGCTTTTAAAAAACATCAAATAGTGCGTGAAACAAATACCATTGTCTCATCAAATTGGATCGTATTGGAAGTGTTTTTTGTTTCTTTATGTGGTTTTTTTTTCCGGGTCAGCGAATTTCATGGCATTACAAACCTTCTTGATTCCATTGTTGTGGTTGTTGCTGACTCTTTGTCTTTTTCGTAACGCCGGAGAAGGCTGCAAACATATAACTGATAAGGTTTTAAAATGTACCTTTTTGAGGGGTCGTTTAAGCCCTTAATTGATCACTTTTATATCCGTTATTATTTAATTTCGTTCCTTTTCACTTTTTAGGTCTCTTGAAGGCAAATTGCTGGAATGACACTTATTCGGACGAAAAGGCGCGAATATACGAAGAAAATGGACAAAGTCAAGAATCGAGACACTCAAGCTGCTGAAACTGAAGGGGACGGCGTCGGGTTATACTTGTGACGGCGTCAGAACAAGTTTTGTGACGATACAGTAGCCAAATTGCTTATTTTCAAGTGACGGCATCAGGTTTTAAAAGAGTAGGGAGTCGCAGCTCAGACGACCTAGATTTGATCCAGACGGCATCAGAGACTCAAGGCGACGGTGTCGCGGACGTAAGGTGACGCCGTCACAATGATAACGTGGCCAAGACGAAACCCTAATAACGGCGACCCGACGGCGTGACAAATTAAAGGGTGACGCCGTCGCAGTTGTAACCTTATATATAGAATCCGAATTTTTTAGTTTTCAGTGTGTAGTTTTGTGGAGTAAAAACCTAAACCGAACCAAGGCTGTCTTGTACAGTATTTTAGGGTTCCATACCCTATCTTACATCAAGATAAGTGTTTTACTTCATTAATTTATTTATGTCTTCAATTGATTGTGTGTATGCTTGCATGTTCCCCATGTTCGGCTAATTTACTTGTGTGTTTGCTTAGGTAATATGAAACTTAGTTATTGAATATTGATTGGTTGTCTCTTATCTTAATTGTGATTGACCTAGTATTGCGATAGGTCATTCGTTGTGTTGTTAATGCTTGATTAATCTTTGTTGAACCTTAGTTTATAATCACCTAGAGTAATTGTAGGCTATACATCCAAAGAATACCTTAGAGTTAAAGTTTATAAATCCTAGAGATTTTGTAGTCATTAACCTTTGGTAGCTTCAAAGAGTTAGGGATAAACGCATACCCTACGACCTTAGAGACACAACGCGATTAAGAATAAGGATGTGACAATTCAACCATCAATAGGAGATAACTAGGGAGTAATAAATCCTAAGCAAATACATTTTTAATCATCATACGAGCACACAACAATAGACATAGACTCACCTTAGTTAATTAGTTAATTAGATAGTAAAAGTAATCGGTAGAAATACCAACCCCCAAATCCAAACCCCGAGATTCGTACCTTTCAATTTCCTAAAAAACATAAAAAGATAAAAAAAAATAATCTTCCTCAGCCCCAACCTTAGCGTAGTAACTTCTCACTAGCATTCCTATTCCCCTAGAGAACGATATCAATTCCCGTGGCTTACCCTAATACTACACTACAACAATTAGGTTCACTGCCTAGGGTGTTGAAAAACTTGCTCGACGAAAAGGAAGTTCCTTTGACCCCGAACGCGCTGTGTAAGCGTATCAGTAACACATTTAAATTATTTGTATTTATAAACTGTATTGAATAACTTACAGAGCATATTCTTTGTACATCTTCATTGTCTTATAAAACAACGATTTGTGTATCCTCCTTCAATAAATCAGTCGGTGTAGGCTGCAATTATTTATAAGTGTTTCAGGAATGATGTTTCAGCTATTACAAAAAATACAAATTCAATTTTTAAATCATACCTCTTCATCATCTGATATAAGAATGACTGAGATGTCCTGGTCTTCAACATGCGCAGATGTACCATCTTTGTGTGTTTTTTTAGAAGATACAACATTTTTTTTTGTATTATTCTGCAATAAATTAGCAGGTATAGCCTGCGATTATGTTTAACTATTGCAGTAATTATGTTTTATTCATTACAAAGTATACAAAATGAAATTTTAAATCATACCTCTTCATCATCTGAGATCACAATAACTGAGATGTCCTGCAGTTCATTGTGGGAAGATGTTGCAGGGTGTTTCTTTGATTTTGCAGTTGCCATTGAGTGTTTACTTAGTTCTTACGTATTAAATCTTTTGGTTGTAGAGCCTAATATATGGCTTTATTTATAGCCTCTTAAGATAAACTTTACTTAGTATAGCTGGACTAAAGATAAAGATTTGTTAATACAAATAAACCGTAAAAACGTTTATTAATATTTTGCGATCTCTTTGTGTTTTGTTGATAACAAATGTAATGTTATCTTAAGTATAATTATAAGGATACATGTTATTTTTGTAAAGCATTTACATATAGCCATTTAAATACAAAAGTGTAAAAATTAAGCATTTGTTGTAATAGTTTATTAGGATGGGTAAAAACCATAACCCATGGACCATAACCCATGGATCTTAACCCATACCAAAGAAGACTTGATACAATGTATACTTAGATACAATGAATCTAAAGAAAACCCATGGACCAACCCATAACCCATGACCCATAACCAAAAAACCCATGGGCAAAGAGGAGCGTACCACGGATCCCTAGGATTACACTAGACGGATCCCAAGTGGAAGGGATCCGTGGGATCCGTGGAACAGAGGAGAAATTTGCCTATAATTAGAGAGCCATTTCTTCATTCTAAACCACCCATCTTCTTACTAAATATCTCATACACTCTCATTCTCTTCTAACATAAAGATCACTTGATCTAGAGAGTTGTTCTTCTTTCTTTCTATTTGTGATCCTCATATAGGTCCTTCTCTAAGGCGAGATCATGATCATTCTACAAGTCATCCAAGCAAGGGGTCCTTGATTGATTTGTCACTCCGCAAGATTTCTGTAGCGAAGATCTTGTATTTGATATTTCACATATTTGTTGTGTAATAGTTGTGTTGGTTTGGTCCACCGTGCTACGGACTCGGTATCTAGCTTTGTACGGAAAAAGTGTAAGCAACGTTGTGAAGGCTTCTCCGCCAAGTGAAGGAGTTTGTTGACATAGTGCTTGAACTCTCGAGTAGGTGACTCGGGGAGTGGAGTAGGGCAAGGAAGGTGACCTTGTAGCCGAACCACTATAAATCGGTTGTGTCTTTTCTATCCCTTAACTTTATTTATTTTCTTGCATTATCATTAGATCTATACGTTCTCAACATCCATACGATTTCACATAATATCGAATCTAAAGTTTTTGAAATCAACTTAAAATCGGCAAAACTATTCAACCCCCCTTCTAGTTTTCCACAAGATTATCAAAATCTTCTTAATTTATTAGGAATGAAGATAAACATTATATATATATTTTTTTAATATTTATTATATTCTCGATTATTCCCCTTTTTATTAAATATGTTTTACTTAGAAAGATATGTAATTAGAATTTTGGTTGTTTACTATCAACTGTTTTCAAAAATCTTTTTAAAAAAAATTTGTGTTCATTGGTAAACTGATCTGATGTCTGCAACCTTTGGATAGGTAATTTGTTATAAATTTTATTTTAAATCCGTTTTTATCAAATATTGGATACTGAATTTCAAATAAGTTTCGTTCTGAAACAGTTTCATAAGCTCTTTGTCAGTTAAAATTGGTTTTTAAAATGCTAATTTGTCAAACAATTTTCGTGTGCAGCAGAATTTGCTAATCTGCACATAATAAACAACATTGTTTTTTTTTATACTTTTTATGCTTTTGAATGACCTGTGGGTGGGTTTCTTTTTTTAAAAAATCGCTGGTAGTGGTATCTTTGATTGCTAACAGTTATGTGTATAGTGTTATAATTGCATTTTGCTGTTCCTGCTTGCACGCTTTGGATAATCAGATGAGATGCTTTTGTGGAAGTGTGTGTGCTGTTGATAGTGCAGAACTCTGTTCCAATTTTTTTTAACTATAAATTTAAGCTTTATGATGTGTATATGTATTTCTGTTTTTATCTGTTACTAAGAATCTTGTTCCTAAGATGTCGCGCTCTGATTGCCTTGCCGAACTTGGTTTTCCATGTGATAGCGACGCTTTGCAAGATCAAATGTTTTTGTTCTTCGAAAGGGAGGTGGTTGTAGCACGTGAATGGGAAAGCATGGTGCGCGGTCGTTGTTTTGAGATTGGAGTGCGCGTGGCATATTTAGAAGATCTCATTCAAGAGGTTTGCAGGAACGCGATAGCTTGGTTGTTCGTGATTCTGTCAGATTTCTCAGGCATGTTCAGGCTCACGAACGATCTAAGCAGACTGCATTTCAGGGACTGTTACGTAAAGCCCATGTTGCGCTCCGTTAAGCTGCAGGGTATATCAACTGTATTCGAGCTTTATGATGTTTCTTTGTGTGTTTTTGCTGGTTGTTCTATTAGTCACTGAATTTGATGTTTTGTATGTGCTTGTAGTTGTTCTGGGTCAGAAATGTATCCGTAAGAATTACATTTAATAAAACTTTATTTGTGTCCTTATTATCATCTGTGGTTCCAGTTTTTAATAACGGGTATACCTTGACCCGCATGAGAATGATGTAATAAGTTTTTTTTCCTAAATTGTTGCAAAAATAAAAAAATTTAAAAATTGGAAAAAAAGGGAGTTAGGGAATTCTTGGGTGAGCCAGGCTCGAACCCACGACCTCAACCCACTCAACCTCTTTACACACACTATCTCAACCATCAGTTCCCTTGGGTCTTTTTCGTTTAGTATTGCAACATTTAATAAGTTAAGCACATTTTTTTTTGTTTTAAGCTTATTTAGGTTATAAGATTAATAGCAGCTTATTGCAAGCTGGGATTTGACCAGTAGTATTTTTCTAAAATCAGTATTTCTTTAAAATATTCTTATAAAAAATTTGAGATTTTTCCAATTTGTTTTTTTAATTATTTTCATTTAATCTTTAGATTTTAGTTTTTAATTTATAAAAAATAAATAAAAAGTAAAAAAAAAAATATATCGTTTTTTTACAAAATTTTATTTTATCGTATTTTTCGTTTGAAAATTATATTTACGTATCTAGGGGTTTTTCACACAATTTTCATACTTAGGATCGGGATTTTGATGAGCTTGCGTGTTTTTAGCTTATAGTGTGTTTCACTGGTCGGTAATTTAGAATAACTTATTTTCTTGCATATTTAGCTTATTCTAACTATTTTGTGCATAGTTTATTTTAATTCTTCATATTTTGTCGTATTTGAATATTCTAATCTTCTAAAATGCAACGTTAACGTAAAATTACATTTATTTTTGTTTGTAAAAATTAAAACTTTAATTTATGTCACTTAAAAACATATGACAAAGTAATTTCCTAATATCATGCAAACTCAATTGCAATTGAACAAAGTTATATTTTTTGGATAATATGTCAACTAAAAAAAATAATTTTAGTAATTATGAATTTAAGTGCAACTACCTAGAATTAAATTGTATTTTGGCTACAAAATCTTCTAAAGGATTTGATACAACATATATTAGACTCTACTATCTACTCCCTACATAATCTTTTTTTCTTTCCTTGTTCCATACATCGAGGCGTGGTTATTAGAACTTCAACTGTCACAGACTAAGCTAATCATCATTCTTACCTACTCATTCATCTTAACGCCATCAAGTCAAGTTGCAGATCTCCGTTTAAAGTGTAAGTTTTTAGTTTTTATTTATGAAAAATAAAACGTTTTATTGCTTTAAACTTGATCAAACGAATATGCTGGTTGTAAAAATCTATTTGGATAAACATGATTTTGAATAAATCTTTGATTTCGTCTGATAAATTATCAAAAAAAAGTATATTAAGTTACAAATTGATCGTAGGTTGCATGTGTTGTTGTTAGTAAGGGGTTATTGACACTAAGAATATGGTTGTTAGATCAATGATGCTCAGCTTTTATGTTAGAATAGGTCTATATCACTTGTGATATATCTTTCCTACTTACTATGGTTTGGGATAGAGTTTGATCAAAGGTTGCATGTGTTGTTGTTAGTAACTTTGATATGACATCAAAATTGCTTGAACTTATATACTTTGTATCTATTAAGGTTATTAGATTAATGATCATGAGATATTATGTTACAATACGCCTAAATCAAATCTCATTTAATTTTGATAGTAAGTATGGTTTTAAAATACACTTTGATCAAAGGTTGCATGTGTTGGTGTTTGTAAGGATTACATGACACAAAATATGATTTAAATTAGGTAATTTGTATGTAGTAAGTTTGTTATGTAAATGATCTTCATATCATGTTTTGTTAATAGTCGTAAAACAAAATTGATATACATTTGTTTATTAAAAAACCAATAAGACTTTTGAAATATGTTTTTTACATACTATGGTTTAGGATAGAGTTTCAACAAAGGTTGTATGTTTTGTTGTTACGAAGTTAGATATGACATCGAAATAGTTTTAACTTATATACTGTGTATGTATTAATGTTGCTACATAAATGAAGATCATATTATATGCTACAATAACCATACTTTTGTTGTTAAGTATGGTTTTAAAATACAGTTTGATCGAAGGTTGCATGTGTTGTTGTTAGTAATTCCCTAATGACATCGAATTTGGTTTAACGTGTTGTTAGATCAATGAACATTAGATTGTATGTTACAATAGGAATAAGTCAAATCTCATATAGTAAGTATCTATTTTAGATACACTTTGATCAATGGTTAGATGTATTGTTGTTAAGAGATATGTTTATAGATGTATAATATCAGAGTATATATAAATGCATTTTTTACAAATTATGGTTACGACGATTTTTTTGATGTGGTGTTATGCAAATGCTCTGTTATTCCTTATGTAATCTATATAAAATGTTTTTACAAAATATAGTTTTTGGTGCAGGGAAAGATAGGTATTGAGTTTGTGATTCTGCAAGATGAGGAGCATTTTTCAGAGTTTCAGGTACTTATCAACTTCATTCCACAAATCTCAAACATATAATTGTGTGTTTTATTAGTAAACCATTTTAATATATTTGTATTTGTTTTGTTTTAGATCTTACCCGAAGTGTACAACCAAGAAGCGTACCATGGTAATACCGCCATATACATCATTTCAGATGATGGATATCGTTTCAAGGTCGAGTTGGTCAGGCCTCGATACGGACTATGGTATTTGACAGGTCCTAAATGGACCGAATTTTGCAACCGGAACTTATCTGAAGATGTCCACCTGTTGCATTTCATTGAAGAAGGAGAGGATTCCTTTTATGTCACTGGATATTTGTGTAACGGTAAAGAAGTGGTCGGTTATGATGGACACAGGTCTACTTTCTCAAGGTTGAAAACATATGTTCTTCCAGATCCTCGTTTGCTACAGGTATTGAATACTGAAAACTTTAAAAATATTTTTTCATAAAACTTACACAACTTGATACTATAGATTTGATTTAAAATTTGCATTTCATGGTTATGGTATACATTCCTACAGACAATTCCAGCTGAGTTACTTCCAGGACTTGAGGAACTCGATGAGGTTACTATCATAGCAAACGGTGAACGTTACCCATGTCATGTTAGGCGTGAAGCAGTTTGCTAAATACTTGAATGTTTGTTTATCGGTTGTTGGGTGACTCATGGAACACAATAGTGGAGGATATTGGGCTGGAGGCCGGAACTGTGTGTGTCATAACCAAGAACAGGGGAAATCAACTGTGGGTCGATGCTTTTAACGCTGATGGTAGCATGTTTACCCAGATAGTATACAAAGGAGCACCTACATTAAGGAAGCAGCAACTTCCGCTGGAGTGGCATGAAGAGAGTATGTATTTTATGTTTTTATTAACTAATTAGGACTGTCTAATTTATAACATTCTTAACATATAGAATACATACTTCTGATGTGTAGAAGATGATCGAATGAAACATATCTGCTTTTGGCCATCTCACATGAACCATTTTGGAGAGTATTCTACAAAGCATACACAGCCATTCAATGCAACAACAGATTGGTAAGTTTCGTTTCATTATTTGGTTATACAATTTTTAAGATTGCAAACAGTTGATTATTACTAATTACAACATCTAAATTTATAGGCAATCCCCGCAAAGTTCCTTAGGATATATCCAATGCACATGACCACCGAGAATATCGTCAGGAGATGAAAGTGCGAATGGAGCCTCACAACGAAAATCCCGAAAGAAACAATCATGTCAATGTGCATGGGAAGTGGAAGAAACTGGCCTCAAGATGTGGATTTCCATACACCAAGATTATTCGTTTCAAGTATGTATCCAATGGTGAAGATTTGGATGTCGAAGATGGCCAGAACACACAATTCCCCATATTCCATATCTGCTAAGCATTAACATGCACCTCTTAAAATGTTTCGGCTCATGGTTTGACATGTTTAAAAGAAACTATTTTATCTCATATTTTGTGTTTTCTAATTAAGACATATGTTTGGGTAATTATCAGTAGGTCTGTTAAATGCAGTTATGTGCAACTGTACGTAAACATGGAAGTATTATGTATGTATAATTTAATTATGTAGGCTATCTTTTGGTTTGTTTGAATTTCACTACAAATCGTTGCTGTTTTTATACACCAATTTCAAATGATTATGACTGTTATTATTCGTTTGCTTTTCTTTAAAATTGAAAATAAAAATTTCATGTGTGTGCAAAACTTACTATAAGAATTTCTAACTTTAATTACGTACTAATTACCTTTTTCGAAAGTTATTTCATAGTTCAAATATATTTGATTTGATTTGACATGATTTTAAAAACCTTTACGTACATATAGCCATTAAATGTAGTGTAGCTTTTATCAATTTACATACGTAATCATTTTTACAATAACATTGCGAATAATAAAATAAATGGATTATTCAAATAAAACTAATTAATATATGTTTGATGATTCTTACGAAGCTACTTATTAGTTTGAGTTTTCATGCTCAAAGTATATACACATTATACACATGTTATAATTGTAAAATTGAAAAAAATAAATTAGAATAAAAAGTCACAAAAGTATGCATGGGAGGATATATGTAAATTCTTTTCAGTATTTCCAAAATCAATATTTGTGATAATATGATTGGTTTTTTTTTTCTTTAAAAAAAAAAACAAAAACATAGTAACATAATTTTTGTGTATGTTATTAATATATTCATAAACATAATTTAAGACTCACACCTAAATATATCCAATCACTCAAATACTCGCTGCAACTTGTTTCTTCAATCACACCAGGTAAATGCTCCTCCATTGTTTTTCATTAATCAAAAGCATTAAAAATTAGTATTTTACATTACATATATTGTTATTATGGATTTTATATGAAGTTGCAGATGTTTACTATTTTAGAACAGTTCCAGAAATTCAAATTCAAGAAATTTTAAGTAGAAAATCAATGATCAGAAGTTTATTATGATGTTTACATACGTATATGTTTACAGTTATGAAGTTGCATGTTGCTTAAAACTTGGTTTAATAAAATGCCCAAATATGAATTAGGGTTAAGTTTACGTTTTATAAATAATATTACTGAAATTAGTTATCCTACTCATAAGTATATTTCACATATGGAGTAATTTTCATGATAAAAGTTTCATTAGGAAAACCAAAATAATATATTGGTTAAAAAAACTGTCCTCACAATACTTGTAATGTTGTCATCAAAGATATTGTGGAAGGAAGATTAATAAAATAATTTTGGTTAACAAAAATATACAGAAGTAATAATTTTTGGATTGTGATAGTAAAAGTTTATAACAATAGTCAAAAGCATGATTTTCATTTAATTATATTACCATCTTCTTAATGCCTACAAAAGTGTCATTTCTGATTTCCGTTTATAATTCAGTTGGAATGTTATCATTTATTTGTTAATAGATATGTTATTGGTAAGTTGAAACACAATTACAACTGTTTGTATGATAGAAAATATGAGCATGTTTTATAATTCTTATAATTGTATAATTATATGTAGGATAATGGCTATGGAATTTATTCTTCGCATTAATCGCCAATCATTCCCTGGAAAACAGGTTCTTATCTAAATCAATTTAGAATATAACTAAAATAAAATGTGTTTGTTTAAGTCTTTATATACATGTTTTTGTTGTGTACGCGGTATCTTCCAGATGTGTTTAATGAAACTTGTTACAATGGTAATAATCACGTTTACTTGACAAGTAGAGAGAGAATCAGGGTTAAGGTTGAGATAGTGAAAGTAGCTGGCGAGAAATACGAATTGAGCAGTTACAGATGGACACAGTTCTTTTTCGCATTCATAACAATGGATGCCGAGACATTACACTTTGTGCAAGAAGGGGTCGATTCCTATTATGTCACCAGCTATGATGCAACCGAATATGAAACAGGTGGTTATGAGGCAATAGTTGGACGGCCAAGAAGGTATTTGAGTAGGATTGTCCCTCAATAGAACATGCTTCAGGTATTTAGCCTTCTTACATACGTTTAGTTTTTGGATTGTGTATAATTAAAGTTTCGTATTAAAATTATAGTACATTTCAGAAAATTCCAAGCAATTTCCTACCGGGTTTAAAGAAGAAGGACGCAATCAAAATATGTGTTAACAAACGTAGGTATACTGTTGTTGTTAGACGTGAAAAAGATAAGCCGAAAAAAGGTCTTTATCAATATGTTCTGTCTGATGTGGGTTGGCAAAAGATTGTTGAAAGATTTCATCTTAGAGTAGGGGAGTACGTAGTCTTGATGAGGGAGAGGAACAACTACTTTCGTTTACAGGCCTTTAATATGCATGGTAGTCCAATAACTGATGCTCACTTTCTTGGAGCAACAAAGCTGAGAAAACATCAACCCGAGCTGGATTTTTGGGAACAGCGTATGACCTTTTTAAAGTTTTAATACTTTAAATAATAAATGTAATGATACTTCAAATATTTTTAAATGTTTTTTTGTGGTATGTCATTACAGCTGATGAAAGAATGAGGCATGAATGTTTTTGGGACCAACACATGGACCACTTTGGTGAAAAAAGTCATTCTTTCTATGTGGCTTATGAAGATACCATGGACAGGCAACGACTTGTAAGTAGTTATGTCTAATTTTCTTATGCATATGATGTGGCGTTTAATAACATATCATTCTAATTATTACACTTAATTGCAGTGCATACCAGCTGGTCTTCTTGACAAACATCCAATGCACACTTATAAAAAGTGTTTCATCAGACACAAACACATAGAATATGAGATGCGTATAAAAATGGTACTTCACTTAGAAAATCTGGCTCGAACAAACCATGTAAATATTCATGGAAAATGGAAGAAATTTGATGAAGTCTGCAAATTCAAGAAAGACAAAATGCTAAGGTTTAAGTACATGTCGAATCGGGAGGTCTTGAATGGTCCTAACACAGGTGTGTTCCATGTGTTTCATGTATGTTAGAAAATGATTGTGTGGAATAGTTTGGTTATCATTTGTAGACAATGGATTTGTTGAACTTTTTTGTGTTTTGGTACATCGATGCAACTCTTTAAGGTGTTAGGTTGGTGGTACGTATGGTTAACTAAAACTATGATTCGCTTGTAAAATATTCTATTTAAGGTGTTATGTATTTTAATGAATGTGTTTGTTTATCAAACGATTGCCTCGTAATCTGCAATTGATTTGTTTACGACTATGCTATCTAATGCGCCAGAAGTTGTTACCATACAAAATAAGGCATTAATAATGCTTATCATCATTATGGTTTGATTGGTAACAATGTCACACATTATTTCCTTTTAAGATCATAATATAAACTCTTTCTTAAAGTCAGTCACACTATAATGAAAAAATGATAACTTGTCTATTTTGCAATCTGGTATGATAAATACATAAGCACTTTTTATCTACACACTTGACTTGCCAACTATGAATTATATTCAAAATTTCAATAAATCAAACAATCTAAAAATGTACAAAATTATTTTACTAAATGTAACTGGATGTCATGTGCTTACAATGAGAAAAAGTAGACCAACTTCTTATTAACTTTTGGTTAGACACGGAGTTAAGCACAGCTATCATACTTCATAAGATATTCTAAGTAATAACTCCATGGTAGCATATATATTAAAAATTCAGAAACACTAAAAAGATTTAAAACGCGTAACATAATACTTGTCCAATAATAAATGTAAACAAACACAAATGTTCAAACTGAATACCAAAATAAAATTGCTCCTATAATACCCTAGATAATAAGCTATTTGCCAAAATCATAAACTAAAACAATTAATTGTTTATCAAAAAAAATGAAATATAACTGTTAAAGAGGATGCAGTGGGTGTTCTATGCATCATTGTTTCCAATATCTGTTGTTTTCATCTTCTTATTTGGCTGCACATCTTCCTCATCGATACAATCATTCTCTGATAACTCTTCTATTCCACGGTTTCTTTTTTTAACAACACCAATTGGATCATTCATAGTATCAACAGTGCTTTCAGCTCCAACACCACTTGCATTATTTGAAGATTTTGAAGTGTGGATTTCAACATTCTGCAATGTACAACAACTAAAAAATTAATTTATGTTCTTTTAAAAACATATGTACATGTAAACTGCATTTAGTAATGAAATGTATAATACCTCTGTTAGTGCAAATATTACGATATTTAATCTATACATTCTCATTTGTTTTGTTGATGACAAACATGTAACTTGTAATACATAACGTAAAATGTATAAGTTACTTGTGTCTGTACTTCCTATACATTACCTTCTTCGTTTACACTCTTCTCCCCATTTTGTCGAAACAAAAAGGGTGTGTCCTTTCTCCTAAAAATGGCGAGTTTGCATCATCCCTAGTGAAGTTAAAATAAAAACACCTTATTGCTCCAATTGGCACACCACGCCAATACCTTCAACACGAAACACTAATCACGAAGCTTAGCAACTCATGACCTTGAGCTTGCACGTCTTCAAAAAGTGGTGATCTCGCCTTTAAGAGGAACCTAGAGAATCACACACAAAAAAAATAGAAAGATCATTTGAATTATAACCATTATTGCCAACGGCTCAATGGATCAAATTTTTGAGGCTTAACCTACATCAAGGTTAGTGTTAAGAAGAAAAGAAAAAGGAAAAATATATGATGAGAAAGAAATCTCCCTTTTGTTGAAATATAAAGGAATTTTGAAGAATCAATGTGTGCATGCTCCCCCTTGTTAAAGGCGTCAAGTATTTTAGGAAGGCTAAGACGAAATTATTGCAAAATTTGCAATGTTTTACCTTTGACAAAAAACTCCCCTTTATTGAGAGCGTCAAGTACTCCTAGTGTGTTTTGAAAATCTACAAAACAAAAAGTTAGTGCAAAATTATATTGGTCCTTGGATGAGTAAGTCATATGATGCACTTTATAAATGCTCGACGAAAGCTCCCCCTAGCTTGAGGGTGTCAAGAAGAACCTACAAAAAAAATAATGTAAAAGTTCGTCCATAAATAGACGAGAATCCCATACACATCAAAGTGTATATATATGAACCTACAAAGAGAATAATCCTACTACTTGCATCATCATGGTTGGTTTAGAGGTTGTGAGGTTTGTTCAAGGTAAGAAAAATATGCTTAGGGATGAGACGCATTTCATTACGAAATTCACTTGACTTTTGACAACATAGATGTTTGTGGAGGATGGTTGAGCGACCATGAATTGTAGTGGTAGTGAGACACTTGTAGGATGTGGTTGACACAAATAGGATGTGGTAGAACATGAGACATACTTCATCACGTAGTTCATGAACTAGACCTTTGGACACGTTGATAATGATAGAAATCATCATTATGACTTAGAGGTATGGAAGTTGTGGTAGAGGTGATGAGAGGTATCAAGGTGAATCTTTGACTTGGTTGATGACTCAATAGACGCGGTAGACATGATGACTTTGTGAGTAGTGATCAAAGTGGAGTAAAATGGTTAGGATGATGCAAGATTAGGAACAAAAAAAATGTGCGAATGAGCACAACTTGACTTGATGATGAAATCGATCATTGTCATCCTACAAGAATCCAAAAGAGTTAGTACAAAAGGAAAACATTTATACAAATGGATAAATTGTTCACATAAAATAATGAAACGAAAAGAAAGAACACGTAAAGAATCATATAAATGGAACTCATTTATAAACATATAAGAAACTGATAATCCTAAGTGTTGAACAAGTGCTTGTGTGGAAAAAGGAAATTTGAAATGATTATCTAAAGAGATAATGTACCTACTGTTCCACGGTTCCTCCGGTTCCCTCACTAGAGGGATCCGGCTAGCTTAAGTCTAGGGATCCGGCTAACAGATGAGGTGAAAAAGAGGTGATTGGGTTCTAGCAAGGTCTAGAACCTACATATCCTAAGTTACTTAGTCTATTAAGTGTCATATATGAAGATGGACTTGACTGATCAAGAGAGAATGATTGATGGTAGCTAATGATTGCCTTTTATGGAAAATCGGGCTTTATGAGCACTAGTGGATGATCAAAGACGACACTAAGAAATTTGATAGTGTCAAGTGGTGTTAAATGATCCTAGAGATCAGATGATGACTTAAGAGAGATTTGGAAAATTCCTTAAAAATCATAAGAAATTAAAACCTAGTTTTTGGCCTATTTTGAGGTAAGGATGACTAAAATCAATTTGCTAAAATTGAGAGAAATATCAAACTAGGTGTTTTGAGATGAGAGGAACAATGTGTAAACATTGGAGTGGAAAGATGGTGAGTTTTGAAGTAATGATAAATCAAAAATACTTTGAATGTGATCCTAAATCATCCATGAGTGAATGTGAGATCAACTGAGCCTAAGGAAAGTTTAAGTGATCCTAATGTAGCATGTTTAACTAGTCTAATAAGGTCTAGAATGTTGTATTGATGCAAGGAGACTAAAAAGGAACTTCTGTCCACCCGGATCCCATGGATCCTTCAATTGAGGGATCCGTCTAGTTACATCTAAGGGATCCGGCGTCAGATTTTCTTAATAGAATAGTTGTAGAATTTTGCACTATGTTTTGAATTATGAAACTAATGATTTCTACAGCAAGTATACATGTATACACATTAAACAAAGCAAGGAGAGCATGTAGAGATAACATATAGGCACTCAAATGAGATCGAGCTCACAAATGACACAAAGGTTTAGCAAACTTAACAAGCACTATTCAAGAAGCCCAAAACAGATTTACGGTCTAGATTAGTAAATCATTTACACTAACAATGACATGCAAGGTATGTGTCTAGAAAGAAAAGAGCACATGATGGTGTTCAAGACAAAAGAGTTGTGAGGTGCTAGTTTAGGACAATCTAGTCATTATGGATGGTGATTAGCATACAATGAGCTTCGTCCATGAAGTCATGTAGCTCTTCTCGATCAAAGCAAGATAATCGCTTGATGAGGCAAGTGGTTGTGATTAACTAAAAGAAAAATTAATTTTAAAACTTGTTTGATTAGTAATCCTAAGACAATGCAAAGTATTTCCATTGTAAACTTACTTTAGGAAAACATAGGAGTATAAATTTCTCAAGTGAGATAATGAATATGAGACTATTACTAGTGGTGCTCAATTACGGCTAAACACGACCATTTTTACGGGCGATTCCACATACCCAACTTCTATCAAGGAAGCAATTCAACCGTTAGGTCAAATTGAGTTTCTAGTGCAATAAGTTCTCCAGTATTCATTCTCAAGTTAGGAAAATTTATATTTCTACAATGGCCTATCGAAGAGTAACAATGATGATACTTTACTTCATTTATATTAATATTATACTTGAAACAACTAAGGTGACGAAGGTGTCAAAAGATTAAAAGTTGTCCATATGGTGAACCAAAAAAAATGGTTGGATGAGCTAGTTCAACATATGTTGTTGGAAAGCTCGAGTTTGGAGTTTCGGATATGAACAATTATATTTGCGTTGCAAAATAATTTACTTGAGTATATCGGATGAAATAATCAAGTTGTCAAACCGACTATGAAGCTTGGAGAGTGATCATGAAAAAGAAAACGGGAGAGTACATCATCAACACAAGTATAGGTTATGATCCGATGTACATTCTTTTTGTTTTTAGAAAACGATACAAGAAAATATGAAATCAATAAATCATATAGGCACATAAAACATTTATGTTGCACACATGACAAACTCAATCAAAAAGCCATTTTAGTGTGTTATATGTTTTAAACATTTTTCAACTTATAAAACTAACATTTTTGACACAACTAGATGTTATCCCAAACACTCCATCAAGTAGCACATTGATTAGTAGAAAATTACTAAATCGACAAGAAAGAGTTAACATTCAACACCTCAATATTATTTATTAATACGAATACTCTTACAGTATTAGGGTTTTGCAACCTTGAAGTGTATCGACTTTAGATATAAGACTTACGTACTTCTAATCTAACCTAGGACCTCCTTTTATAAGCCAAGGAGTCTTATACATTATACAATACGTAACCTACAAGATAAATATCTTTTCCATATTTATCTAAAACAATAAACTAACCGACTATACAAAACACTAGCAGTAGTTACAATATATCATCCGTGGTTACACATTACTACTAGCAGCGGTTATCTTCATCCGTGGTTACACTCTTCTGTCCGTGGTTCTATCAAGCCTGTCCGTGGTTCCAGAACTTAAAGTAATTCTTGATGCAAGGAACCTAAAACCCAACAATCCTCCCCTAAACTTGATACATTCCAACAGAATTCTCAAGTTTCCTTTAAGCTCAAAACATCTGAAATGGAGGATGTAGCCAAACACTTACTAGCCTTAAGTATATTCTCATACTTCAGAACAAATCGTAAGCTTGACAATCATAAGGTACTAACATCTTGATACAACCAGGTTTCAACATCTGAACAATAATTTTTGGATGCTTATTCAGTTGAGGATAATCACCTTCTACAAGCATATGAATAACCTTTCTAGAAACAGTCAAAACATGAACTCCACAAGTTTGATATAAAAACCATCTAGTAACTTGACCATTGGAGAGTCCTTGCCATTCAGATTCATCATGAGTAGGTTCAAATAGAATCTTCAAATGATGATAAACCAACCTCTCATAATAATCATTTGGATGTACTTCACCAAACTTATTCTTGTAAAGTATCCAAAGATTCATCAAATCATCTCTATCAAAATACTGAAGCATTTGTGAAAATTTATTATACTCAGAAACTTCATTGTTGAGTCTTTTAATTTTCCAAACTCCTTCACTTCCATCATTAATCTTAAACTCATAAGAAATGATTTGATTTTCATTTTCAACAACTTTCAATCTTTTAGAATCAGATGACTCCTAAACCTCAGATTTTCTCTTCCTTTTACTTAGCATCCACTCATCATGCTTCTTTATCCACTCTTCTTCCTTCTCAGAATTCATTGGACAGAAATCATCTACATTAATCCTCATACATCTCTCATAGATTTCCAAAATTCTTTTAAATGAACATTTACTAAGATTATCAAAAACATAAATGCCTGAATTCTTAATAATTTTCATCAATACATTCCTCATCTGAGCCATAGTAGGAGGTCTCTTTCTTATAACATGTTTCTTTGTTTTGCTAACCTTCCTTGCCCATTCATTCATCAATCTAGCTTTCTCCTCATCATCCAGCAATGCCCATTCTTGTGCAGTAAACTCATCAAGAATTTGTAAAGAAGCTTGAAGATAGTTTTCTGAGTTATACCATATAGCTAACCATTTCTCACTAGCTTCCTCCTCTTCTTTATTTCTTTTATCCAAAGCTGCTTGTTCTTCAGCAACCATATTCTTTACAAATTCGTCATCAAAAGCTTCTTGTTCTGCTCTAGATTTAAACTTCAACTCTGGTACTGCAATACCTTTACCTTTCCAACATCGATTGAAGCACCTTCTTCTTTAGTGGTTCACCAATAACTAAAGTTTTTCCTCTGGGTTTGGGTTTAATTGCAGTAGTTTGAACAGATAAAGCAGGTGCAATAATGGGTGTAGTAATAGATGATGTTTTGCTCAGATTAATCAATGTACTTGCAGCTTCTTTCTCTAATTCTTTAGGCTTAGATGGTAATATAGAGAGAGTTGTTACAACAGTGGAAGTGGTTATAATAGCAGTGGGTATGATTGCTGAAGGTATAGTTGTAGTGTTTATAGTTTCTATGTCTGGTACAACATCAGTGGTTAGAAGTGTACTAACCGTGGTTTCAGACATACCATCCGTGTTTGTGTTCAGTACTACATCTTCTACAACCTTCTTAACATTTTCAAGAACTGCCTCATTCCCATCTTTATCAGATACCACAAATGTTTGATCTCCACTATCAACATCTTCTTCCATAGATACATTAACATCCTCCCCTCAATTCTTGCCTTCACTCCTCCCCTGTTTGGATACATCCTCCATATTCAGAGCTGGAAAGGAGTTGAGCTTCTTTTTCCTTAGCTTCCTCAAAGCGCAAGCCCAGCCTTTTATCTTCTCCAAAACCAAAACCCTGTGCTTCAAGCGCCGAATATCCTTTTCATGAAACCCACCCAATTCCTTGAGATTAGAGATCGTCTCCTCCATCTTGGTACATTTGGCCGTCAATTCATTTAAGCGTTCAAGAATATCCTCCCCACTTCGACATGTGTGAACTGGTCCGAGAGGTGGTTCATTGGAAAAGTCGTATGTACAAACTCGAATCCGTCAATTCATGTTCAGGTTCCAACCTATCCTCATCACTTCGAGCTGTGTTAATTGCTCCGAGAGGTGAATCTTTGGATATAGAAAACATAGCATCAGACCGAGCCTGAACATCTATGCACCCTGTTATAGCCAAGTGGCTAGGGATTCCTCCACCTGTGTTAAGTTCCAAAGAACTCTCCACATTAGAAGTTGCCAATGGTTGGGTCTTATTTATGTTTCCACTATCCTGATCAGCATCTAAGCATGTATCAGTAGTGGAAGCCCTTCCAATCATGTCACCTTCATCACCTGTGACAGCCTCTTTACTATCCAAAACAAGACTCCATGCTATCCGCGGTTTCAGAATACTATCCGTGGTTACAACAGACTATCAGCAGATACATGAGATCACTTCTTCCAAATGACCAAGAGATATAGCAAGTAAATCAGCTCCTTATGCACCAAAAACCTTCATATCGGTAAGACAAAAACACAAAACCAACACAGAGTATAAGGTTATTGTTGTCAGTGGTTAGGAAGAGCTAAAAGTGGTACCAAAATACCTATCCATGGTTTGAACAGGTAAGTCAATATGGTCAACTTCTAGAACTAATATTAGTCCAACTCCCAAAAATCTCATTAACTCCTCAACCACATTAAACCTCTTGAAGTTTGAACTAAAGAAGCTCCTCTTGCATTGATTCTACCCAACCTTCTTCAGATAATGCTTCTTCAACTCTCTTTGGTTCCTTTTGAGATAGAAAACAAGCAAACAGGAAATTTTGCAGATCTTTATGACTGTTTCTTTTGTGAAGAGATCTTGCAAAGAACCCATGTTCAAGAAAGGGTTCTGTGTTCTTAACCTTGCTTCTTGTTTGAACTGGAGTATTCAAATTTCCAAGTATTTGTTCCTTGGGATGAATCTTGTGTATCCTTGTGGAGGTAACAGGACTTTCATGAATGACATGTTCCAAATTAGTTAAATCAGCATTAAAGAAATCATCCATGTCTTCATCATCGTAGGGACTATCAATTTCAATCAAAGCAGGCATATCGGATCATGTGGATACTCCTCTTCAAAGATGTAATGGCTTTGCATGTGGTCCAAAGAAAGTACTACTATCAGTACTTACGTAGGGATTTCACTTGTACTGACAGTGGTAGAAGTTGTTGGCTTAGCAGTGGTTGTATTAACTCTATCCGTGCTTATGTTTGGCTTATCCATGCTTGCAGACTGCTTTTTCTTCTTTTCAATTTCCTCTACCAACACTGAATTATCTTTCAATAACTCATCCTTATCTTGATGATGAGCACTATTGCCTCTAGTATTCAAAACATCATCATCAGTAGGACCTTGCTTATCAATGATGGGTGAGACAGAACTAGCTTTCCACTTTTCAAACAAATAGAACTCTTGAGGAGAATCAGCTTCCTTAGAAATTGCTTCTTCACCAGAATTCTTTTGAGTACCTGCATCAACATTAGTGGAAGTTCCTGCAATGATAGGCTCATAATTCATAGATTTGGTTAGCATATCAATGTTAAACAGTACCCGGTCCTTTGGTCTCAACACTAGGAGTCTTTTCACTGAATTGAACATGTAAATTCT
Organism: Chrysanthemum makinoi; assembly: GCA_910596185.1. Classification (NCBI taxonomy): domain Eukaryota; kingdom Viridiplantae; phylum Streptophyta; class Magnoliopsida; order Asterales; family Asteraceae; genus Chrysanthemum; species Chrysanthemum makinoi. The sequence goes on from OU343224.1 coordinate 298,566,815, forward strand.
CTTCAACAATTCTAGTCCTCCTATTGTATACTCTAAAGGCTTTACTAATAGATGAATAGCCTAAAAAGTATCCATCATCAGCTTTTTCTTGAAACTTGCCTAGGTAGTCTATGGTATTCAAGATAGTAACAGGACACCCAAAAGGTTTTAGAAATGCAATCATTGGCATCCTATCATGTAACAGCTCATAGGGGTTCTTGTTATGAGGCTTTACTACCTTACTCCTATTCTGCACATAACATGCAGTGCCTACAGCTTCAGCCCAAAAGGTAGTTGGTAACTTAGACTCAGACAACATAGTCCTAGCAGCCTCAATTAGTGTTCTATTTTTCCTTTCAGCCACACCATTTTGTTGTGGTGTTCTAGCAACACTAAACTGTCTTTCTATACCTTTATCTACACAAAACTGATTCATCACTGCATTCTTAAACTCAGTTCCATTATCACATATGATTATCTTGACTTTATGATTCACTAGATTTTCTATCTTAATAATGAAACTCTTGAGAACTTCACTAGTTTCACTCTTAGCAGCCAAAAAGTAAACCTAAGAAAATCTACTATAATCATCAGTGATAACTAGGCAATACTGCTTATGGTTCAAACTCTTGACAAAAGTAGGTCCAAATAAGTCCATATGAAGCATAAACAGTGGTTGTGAAATGGTGTTGACAGTTTTGGACTTACAAGAAGCTCTATGTTGTTTTCCTTTCTGACAAGCCACACGCAGTTCCTTACACTCAAAAACCTTAGAAGGTAACCCTCTCACTAAGTTCCCTTTAACGGTTTATTGATTGTTTTCTAATTGAGGTGACCTAACCTTCTATGCCATAACTTAGACTCATCCACAGATGCTTTAGCAAATAAACAAGTTAAGGACCTATTAGGAATTACATCTTTAAGATCAAAACAATATATATTTTCCTTCCTAGGTACCCTAAGTTGTATAAACTTCTCATCGGCATCTTAAACTCAGGAGACAACACCACACACTCATTTTCACCAAAAGTACCCAGTTTTTCTTATCACACATTTGAGAAACACTGAATAAATTGTACTTAAGTCCTTGTACCAAGTAGACTTTTTCAAAGTCCAAATTTCTGCTCGATTGTGCCTCTTCCACGTATCTTTCCTCCCTTTGGATCATTGCCAAAAGCCACATATCCTCCATCAAGAGCTTCAAAATCTTCCAGGTTGCTCCCATCCCAAGTCATGTGCCCAGAGCAACCACTATCAAAAACTCCTTTGTCTTTTAGCTCATCTTGTAGATTGCCCTGCACATGAAATTAAACAAGTTAGTTCCTTTTGTGGACCCAAGCCAATACTGACTTGGGTCTGCCTGTGCATCAATATAATCAAATTTGGTTAGGTCCATTGATGCACAATTGACATGATGTAAAACCTTGGTCTTAGGTTTCCATTGCCAACTAGCTGAGGCCTTAACAGCATAAAAATGATTCCCAACCACTGTATCAGTTATCACCTTTGGAATTTTTAAAACTTCTTTGTTATCTGTGGTGATTTTTGGCTTATCAGTGGTTTGATTTTTCTTAGCCGTGTTAACACTTTGCTTAGCAGTGGTTGGAACCCATTTGGGAGAAGCAGTGACAATAGATTTTGTATTCCCATTCCTCATTAACACTGCTTTAGGAATTATGTTTCTGTTAGGACGAGGGTTTGTTTTCTTTGAAAAGTTTTGGTGATTTACCCTCCTCCAATGATTCCAAACTTGTGGTCTGTTTTTATTACAATTTCTCTGTAAGTGCTCAAAACTACCACATATAAAACAAGCCTTTTTAACACATTGAAACTCATCACCTAATCTGTTAGAAATTAAACCATTTAAGCTTCTTTGATTACCCCTAGGTTTATATTGTTTCATCTGTTCCCTAGGTATTTCCCTGTACTCTACTACATTCTTGGTAACTTTAGCTCCAAATCTAGGTACAAGATTAGCTTGTCTAGTATCAACTTTCTTAATAGATTCTAACTTTTCAGGCTGTGTTGATACTTTACTATCTTCCTCAGAATCTGATTCCCAATCTTCAATGATGGGAGCATCGAGGACATATCGAACTTATCTTAGGTGGTTCAGTCTTACTTATTCCTTCAACAGGTTTGTTAAAACTGAATTCACTACTAAATGACAGTTCTTTAGCGGGTGGTGCATGTTGCATAAGAGTGGGTGGTGGCATATTGTTGTATCCAATCCCAGAACCCTTTTTCATTAGATGACTCTCTATAGATTTATGAACTAGATCAGAAGCAAATTGTGTTTTAGCTACCCTAACAACATGTTTTTCTTTTTCATCTAGGGCCTTTTGTTTTTCACTCTCTGCTAGTTCAAGTTTCTCTTTAAGCATTTTAATCTCTCTATTTTTAAGATCAATTTCACCACCTAATATATTGATCTTATCTACATACTCAAACTCACATTTAATACAGATCTAAGCTTCTCTTCTATACTCTCTAGACCAACCCTGTAACCTAAGTTATCCATAGTTAGTCTTTCTACTTCTTTCCTCATACTTTCAGTGATAGCTTTTGGAGATTCTAAGTTATCATTACATGATTTAAAAGAGCAAGTAGACTCATTAGATACCTCGAATCTGAACCGTAAGATGAAGCATAAGTCATAAGAGCAAAGTTATGCTCTTTTGAAGCTTCACTAGCAAGAAAAGCTGCATTAGGTCCTTCTTCAATCTGATCACTCCAATCATAATCACCAAGACCATCTTGAGCCACCAATGTAGAAGAAGGAGCAGACTCTTCAGTGATCTTCTTAACACCTTCAATCCTCTTAGGATCTCGACATTCCCTTGCAAAGTGACCCTTCTTCTTGCAGTTAAAGCACTCCATCTTGCTTTTGTCGAACCCTGCTCTCCTTTGACCATCATACTTAACTTGTCTTCCAGTCCTCCTCAAAAACTTCCTTGCTTGGAGAGTTAACATTGCCATTTGCCATTGAAGATTAATCTCTTCTAGATCATCGGGATCAATTTGATCCAGATCTTGATTCAACACAGTAACACTAGTAGTTAAATCAGCCGAAAAAGCACAAATTGCACCATCACTAACATTATTACTAACAGTGGTATTATTTTCAATAGCCGTGGATATACCATAGGCAGCAGTGGATACATCTTGTGAGCTCTTGTGATTAGTGGAGACAAAAGCAATGTTTGGATTAGCAGTAGATGCATTAGCAAAGTTATTCTCAGACTCATAAACCTTCAAGTTGTTGAAGAGATTATCGAGAGTCATCTTAGGAAAGTCCTCCTTATTCCTCCACACAATTGTATGAATAGCCCATTCGGATGATAGACTCCTAATGAACTTTAAATTAATATCTTCTTGAAGAACCTTATAATCTACAAACTTCAGTTGGCTGATAAGTTTTTGAAGTCTATTGTATGTGCCATCAATCTTTTCTCCACCGAGAGCAGTGAAGGTTTCAAATTGATGCTTGAGCATATTCATCCTGGACTTCTTGGTAGCTTCATTGCCAGCAAACCTTGTCTCAAGAGCATCCAGTAACTCTTTAGCAGATTCATATTGCTCAAAATCCAAAGCATAATCATTGGGTATTCCCATGGAGAGAATACTGTGAGCCTTGATCTCCAGCTTTCTCTTAGCCTTATCAATTTCACTAACAATGGAAATTTCTTTGCCATCCTCACCCTTCTTAGGAAGAGTGTCTCCCTTTTCAACGACATCCCGAGAGCATAGTCAATCTTGCGAATGTATTGTCTCATTCGCATTCTCCAGATTTGATACTCACCATGCTTGAGCATGGGTACCTTTGAAGCCGTCACCATGTGAGTTTCGTCAGACATCTTATCTTCTTTGAACAAAACTTAACTTAACTTCTTCTTGATTACAGTTTCTAGATCACAAGCTCTGATACCACTTGTTGATCCCAGTTGAGCAAACGATCTAATATAGAAACCGACTTAGAATAACAACTTATTAAGTATTATGCGGAATTTAACACTTAACCTTAAGAAGAAGAACAGTTAACATTCAACACCTCAATATTATTTATTAATACGAATACTCTTACAGATTAGGGTTTTGCAACCTAGAAGTGTATCGACTTTAGATATAAGACTTACGTACTTCTAATCTAACCTAGGACCTCCTTTTATAAGCCAAGGAGTCCTATACATTATACAATACGTAACCTACAAGATAAATATCTTTTCCATATTTATCTAAAACAATAAACTAACCGACTATACAAAACACTAGCAGTAGTTACAATATATCATCCGTGGTTACACATTACTACTAGCCGCGGTTATCTTCATCCGTGGTTACACTCTTCTGTCCGTGGTTCTATCAAGCCTGACCGTGGTTCCAGTACTTAAAGTTATTCTTGATGCTAGTAACCTAAAACCCAACAAGAAAGGTAAGGAAACCACATATGTTAATCAATCAAACAAGCACAAAAGCTATTTGAGATAAGCAAATAATCAAGTAATGCAAGGGAAACAATTTATCATTTAGCATAGCATACGAAAGTTCTTTTCATCGCGTTGTGTTAAACATGTATACCAAGCTTGATTAGTTTCCTTTATATATATGATCAAAACCTTAATTTCAAAAGAGGACACATTGTTATTCAAAGATGAAAACATCCGTCTCCAATTAGATCAAAAGTTTGTGCAAAAGTTATGACCGAAAAATGACTTTCTATTATAAATCAATGATTCTATAAATTTTTGTTTTGAATCAGTTTATGAAATCACTTTTAAATAAAAGTAGACTCAAATATCTTTAAACGATAGGTGTACGACTTCTAACGACTACGGTTAATTAGTTATGAATTTTGAAATTCGAAAAAATCGTCTTCGTACCACGGATCCCACGGATCCCTTGCTTGAGGATCCGTGCGTGTAACTTGAGGGATCCGCGGATCATTTGAATAAAAAAAATGTATGCGTTTTGACCCGACGAAAAGGTTTAACCTTTGTAGACTTTTTAGAGAAGTTATATTAACCATTTTACCTTTATTCAAGCTTGATTAACAAGATATCTAACAACAAAACTTCAAAGAAAAAAACAACAAAACACTTTTCATATTATGCTTGACTTCACCAAAATTTGATCTGAATGGGACCTTACCGTTTTGAAAACTATTTTTTAAACTAGAGCCAACCCGCTCTAATACCAATTGTGAAAAGATGTGGGTGAATACGTTCAAACTTAAAACTTTTGTATCAATTATAGTATAAAACCATTGCATTTGCTAATCTCGTGAGGATGCATTTAACATGGCATGTAAGGCCAACCCCTTAATATCACGATAAATTAATGGTTCATTATAAATCAAGTTTCACCATTATTAGTCGGTTGCTATCAAGCGTGTCAAAATATGTAAAGTGTTAAATATAGTTTATGACTATATGAAAGACCAAGTATGTATCACAAACATAGACATCAACCACAATGTAATTCAGAATAACGCAGTAAAGGATAGACAAACCAACATGAGAATTCGGCTACAGCACCTTCCTTGCCCTACTCCACTCCCAGTCACCTCGAAAGTAATCACTACACCAATCTCCTTACGCGAGAAGCCTCAAACATCACACCTTTTCTCGATACAAAGCTGGTGAACCACACCTAACGCGTCACCCTTTATACGGCTGGCTAACCATTCTTTCACTCCAGAGAACTAATCCTATCACGACGTTGCCTACCCTTTATTAGGTACTAGGCTAAGCACCTAGTTCCATTACTATGGAGGAACTACTACCCATCACAACATAACACCTAATCTTAAGGAGATCCACTTCTTATTACAACACCATCAAGGATATCACCATCCTTGGACCCAATACTAATCTATCTTTTACACACACCATATCAATGTACACCTTAGGCACCTTTCACTAATGCCTTTGACTCGATCTCTAGGTTCACTAATGCCTCTTGAGATACCCGTTATGTTTTGTGTCCCAACATAACAAACCTTATGTTTTATGGCACAAACACATAAACCATCTAGTATAGTCATAGATACAAGGTGGTTTATGTGTTTGTGCCATAAAACACAAGGTTTGTTATGTTGGGCCACAAAACATAACGGGTATCATAGAAGTCAAGTCACAAGGCATTAGTGAAGGGTGCCTAGAGATCGAGTCAAAGGCATTAGTAAAAGGTGCCTAAGGTGTACATTCGATATGGTGTGATTCGATGTACAAGATAGATTAGTATTGGGTCCAAGGATGGTGATATCCTTGATGGTGTCGTAATAAAGAGTGGATCTCCTTAAGATTAGGTGTTGTGTTGTATTGGGTAGTAGTTCCTCCATAGTAATTGAACTAGGTGCTTAGCCTAGTACCTAATAAAGGGTAGGCGATGTTGTGATAGGATTAGTTCTCCTTGGAGTGAAAGAACTTGGTGGTTAGCCTAGCACCGTATAAAGGGTAGGCGACGTTGTGTTAGGTATGGTTCGCCTTGGTGTGAAAGAACTCGGTATTTAGCTTTGTACCAAAAGGTGTGCGACGTTGTGAGAAGGCTTCTCCGCCATAAGGAGATTGGTGTAGTGATTACGAACTCTCGAGTAGGTGACTCGGGAGGGAGTAGGGCAGGAAGGTGTCCTTGTAGCCGAACCACTATAAATCCTCGTGTTGATTTGTCTATCCTTTTGCTTATCTTTTCGCTTATTCTTGCATTACATTTTGGTTGATGTCTATGTTTGTGATACATACTTGGTCTTTCATATAGTCATAAACTATATTTAACACTTTACATATTATGACACGCTTGATCAAGAAAAGCAACCTAATAATAATGGTGAAACTTGATTTATAATGAACCATTAATCTTGCGGAATCTTATGTGATATTAAGGGGTTGGCCTTACATGCCGTAATGCGTTAAATGCATCCTCGCGTTGAGATTAGCAAATGCATTGGTTTATACTATAATTGATACAAAAATTTTAAGTTTGAAACGGAAACGTATTCACCCCCCCCCCTCTACGTTTTCACAACCTCCTCCATATCAATTGACGGTTTTGTATTTATATTCTCAGCAACTTCAAAGTGATTTCCTGTATTCTTTCCCTCATCTTCTAAGTCATCTAAATCATATGTACCATCTTCAAAATCAACATGAGGAGTATCTAAATCTTCTTTGCCAATGTCTGATTCATCTATATCATTTTCTAACTCATGTTCATTATTATCTGATCCATTCCACGAATTCAACTCATCATCTTCTTCTTTTTCAAAATCGTCTTCATCATTTTCAGAATCATCTTCACCATTGTCAAACTCATCTACATTATTATCTAAACTACCGTCACCATTTTTTAACACATCATCAGCATTGTCTGGATAATCTTCCATATTGTATTCCTCATCTTCTACATCCTGTTATGTTTTTTCAATTCAATTTTTATTTAATAACACTTTTGTAGAATTTAAGGTTATAATCAAAAATGTACAACCATAAAGTAATTTAAGATGGTTATATGAATACCTCTTCATCTATGAAACCATTCTTGAAGTACATGATTGTATCAACATCATCAGTCACCTTCGATTCGATAGATATGGCTGTTGTGGTTGTGGTTAAATTTAGAATACTTAATCTTAAACATATATTGTTTTCCAATAATCTGGTTTAGATCATCTGGGAAGTATTCTTCAGGGTCCATGCCCTGTTTCTCCATAATCTGCCACGCTGACAAATTAGTCATCTTGTGCACATTGTTATCAAAAATGACAACCTGTGCGCTTCCACTTTCATCGACAATACGAACAATGATTTTGAACCTTATACACAAAAATAAAATAGTTTTAGTATTTTAGTTCTGAAACATAATTGAATAGATTGGAATACTAATTTAAACATAATATATTTAATACCTGGATGCAACGGCATATGTTTCTCCGTGTTTCTTACAGAACCACACTTGTTTCTTGTTTCTAGAATTCATTCCACCTTTTGATGAAACTGCTGTTACTCTCGTGTTAATGCTTTACATGCTGTATAAGCCCTACCATTTTCATATTCGATGCTATGCACAGTGGCATAAACAACACAACATGTATCCTGCATTATGTATAGTTTTTTTATTATCATAATAAAATCATACATTAGCACGGCCATTATATGGTTTTTCATAAGTAAATAAATGCAAGAAAATACTGCTTTCTTACCCGTTCAATGCTTCGGATCATTTCAACAAATCTCTTTACACAACCATGCATAAATTCTGCAGGTGTAACAACATGTCTTTCTTGATCGTAACCGATCTTCAATTCATTTGCATTATATCCTTCTTATTTGTATCACGGTATGTTTTAAATTATGTTACATACAAATTTAAAGTAAACTACGTATTAATAAAAGCACAAATATACTATTATTATTAGAATAACCTTTTCCGAAATAACAGTAACGAAGGAATTTTCCTATTAATGAAGATCCTGCTTCCAAATAACGCATTATGCACGGCTGGTTTATCTGTTTTTGTACAAACAACAAAAAACAAAAAAAATCATATTTGTATTAAGTAAACGCACCCTATTTGGACGTATTAAAAATTATTAAAAAATACATGATTAAAAACTTACTGTCCCAGTATTTGACCTTCCCTAGCAACAAAAGGATGTCTAAATGACCAACTTCTTCAAGCCTATTTTCTTAGTCGTTCCACATTAACGCCCAATTATCCCAAAAAGTGCACTCAAGCTTGTAAGATATGTAGAATATGATATAAATAAATACTTTCACATTGTTAAACTATATACAATATAAATATCATATTAAAGTTTATCTTTACTCGGCATCTTTGATAACAACTGTTCTGCGGATTTTAGGACCACCATGGTTGTTCACGCCTATGATTTTCCCAATACCAACAACCGTTCCAATCACATCTGTTGAATAACATGAGTTAATGTTTTTGTATATAGAAGATTAAATAGCAATTAGTTTACTTTGTAGGTCTAAATAAAATACATACCAACACAATCATGATCATGGTACTCGTTGGTTGGGTCTAATATACGCGAAAATGGCTAAAAAATAAAGCCAACCAATTTATCATTCATTTGTTCAACTCGCGTGACGTTAGTTCCTTTGAAAAAAGATACTTTCCATCTGTTTGGTAACAATGGTAACCTTTCACCATTTTCCGCCACACCAAAGTTAGAGATTATGTAGCATTGGCCCTCTTGAAGGAGAGGTTCAAATTTAAACATGAATTCTTTTTTGATGTAAAGCTGGATTCGGTTGTCCTGGATATTCATTGTTATAAGTTAGTTGTGATTTTTATTAATTTAATAAAACCCAAAATAAAACTCAAGAATAATAGTTACCTCTTCATCTTGGAAAACCCAATCCAAACTGTATGGATCATGTACTTCATTTAGTTTGTGAGAATGCGAAATAGAAATACATCTTCCTTTGATTGCCATGTTGGTAGCCATATGATGTGCTACGAGTGTACAAGTTTTAAATTTATAAAAGGTGAATTACCAATATTACCAATAACACATACGAGCAAGTATACTCGTCCATTATAGCAAGATTATGAAGGTAAGTCGAGATCGTTCGCAGGGATTTGAGTGAATCTAAGCACAAGTTTGAATCAACAGAGTCTATCCAAAACATATAACAAAGCAAATAGATATAATGAAATTCAGATGATTAAAAACTACACTTGCTTAAACTAGTTTCATATCCTAGATTAATGTGATTGTGTTAACCTCTTAACATGTTGGTTATGATAATTAGTTGGTATACTAATCTATTGCTCTTACAAGTTAAACCTTCGTCAAGATTTTAGTTCATAAAAACAAGCATTACGTTTAACCAATCAATTCAAGATCAATTAAAGTTTCATAAGTTTATTTGCATAAACTTAAACACAAAAACATCCACTTGTTTCATCAAATTGCTTAAGAAATGGTCAATACAAAAGGGTACCGATCATAGACAAAAGGCTACAATTGATTTTCAACAACTAATCTTACGACCTTTTAGATGTTTCCAACCAATCCAATTTGATAATCAAAAAGTGTTTTTATTACAACCACACCTTAGTTCCTTTGTATAATCAAGAATAATGGGTAAAAACAATCATCCATAGACAAAATGATTATAACTAGTTGAATAACAATAAGTTCTTTCGACCTCTACGATTACTATCAACTAGTCAAACTTGATTAACAAATGTCACTATGAAACTTTAGCACAATTGGATCTTAGAATCAACTTAAAATTGAATTAAAACATGTTAACACAATCACTAACTAATCATATGATAATCAACATCATTTAAGCAAGTGTATAAAGAAACTAGCCACTCATAGTAAACATGAACATAAACTCAGAACTTTGAACATTAGAAAACATGATTAAAAGTCTTACAATGCTTGGAATAAGATTACAAATGGTGAAGAAATGATTCCCAAAGTATTGGGGTAGACTTCTTGGTGATTTGGCCTCCAAATGTGGAACTTCTGGAACTCCAAACTTTCCTGGACTTCTAAGGACGAATTTGAGAGCTTAAAAGCTTTGTTTGATGAGTAGAGAGAGTTGTATTGAAGTGTGTCTCATATGCTCACAAAAGGATACTATTTATAATAGTTCCAAAGCCTACGGTATTAATTGCTGAACTTGGCCTCCAAGGAGTAAGGAAGGGACTAGAATACACCAAGAGAAGGACCTAGAATCGTTTGGATACAAAGGGGAAGCTTAGTGATGAAGATTAGGCAGATACAGGTCTTCCAACCGGATCGGTCATACGACCAACCGATCCGGTTGGTCTTCTACAAATGGGCCAACCGTTCCGGTTGCGGGTGTCGACCGAACGGTTGGTGATGGCAACTTGGCACTATTTGGTCAGTTTCCAACCGATCCAGTTGGATTTCCTTAGTTACAGAAAATTGATCATTACTTCTCTTTATCTTATAGAACTTGGTTTTTCAATCACTATGGTCTTCAAAGGTACTTGAGATACTGATTTGTGCTTGACCTGCTTCACTGACATGGGAATCTTCTATTTGTTGAACATTACTTTACTTTTGTTTCCGTTTCCCTGCACTTGGTTATAAACACTAGACAAACATCTTTTGATGCGATTAAGCACTAAAATCACGCAAATATAACCAAATAACATATACAAAAGCACACATAACGGTACTAGAAACATGTATAATCTGAGCGTTATCACCATAGGGTTAATGTTTTTTATTGGAGTTATAATTCATTCCTTCAGTCTTTGATCTGGATATTTTAAAACATTTTAAATCTAACAAACACATTTGAACAACAACGTACATTAAACAATATATTAACAACCAACCTGCTGGAGCACTTCCAATGGAGGAACTATGCATTCCATAACTTTTTCTTCAATGTGATTTACCTGTTACAAATTGTTATTTATCAAATGCATTTACAAAATAAATTATATTGAATAATGAGAAAAACACAAACCATCAGATGAATTTTCAAAGGAGGTAGCATGTACACCATAACCTTCTTTTGGTTGTCGTTTGCCTAACAAGCTACTCTTAAACCCATACTTAGGTGTCCCTGCATAGTCTTCTTGATAACCAAATGTGGGAGTTTCTGATCTACTGGTATTATGTAACGGACCTGCACAAGAGAATGATTTCTTTCTTTAATTTTGGTTTATTAGTGTTTTGCATACAAACATTTTCAAAAAATATTATAGTTGTAAAAACAATACATAAAACAAACTACAATGTACAAACTTATATGAGTTATACCTTTTGCTTTAGTTCCTGATTTCAAATAAGATGCACTTCCCGGATCTTTCTCTTGGTTCCTGATGTATGCCATCCTTTTACATTCAACGGTATTGTAATCAACGGAACATGTTTTACCAACTGACAGATGTATAGAATATATAAGTAACTAATATTTCAAAATGTAATATGTGTTTCAAATACATAAGCTATTCTACCTTTTCCTGATCTTCCAAAATCAACAATGTTAGATATAGATTTATTCGCAGGTGTGTCACTTTGAGAGCTATCATAAGCTGCATGAGACTTAAAAGATGATACTTGATTCCCAAAATTTCTTGTTGATGCAGGTTTAACTACAACAAATAACTCAGCATAAAACACGTAAATTATCAAATTTAATAAACACTCTACAATATACTAACTAAAATCAACTTTACCTTTCGATGTCATTGTGTCATTCTGAACATGTGTTCCAGATCTTTTCCCTGGTGTGTCACTTTCAAACAACGACATATCGATGACACTCTTCTCACTTAATGGTGCCACAACTGGTGGAAACAGGTACCAAAATTGTATTATGTCTTCAATTCAATTTTAACTACAACGCAAATATGTAGACTATATTACTTTCTGATTAACTACCTGTAGAAGGAGCTTTAATTGTGCTGGTGTCAATTCTTCTCTTCCTCTTATCTGGATGATTTCATGATCACAGATCATAAACATGGATGAATTATGTAAAGCAATATTATAAAAAACTATCCTAATCCTTTATTCATAATAAAGATTCACCAACTAAAAAACATAAACATAGAACACATCATGTAAGTACAATTTTCCTGATATAAACAAACATCAACATAAACAAGAACAACAAATTTCAATTTAAAAACAAAACAAACAAATCATGCAACAACATATCATAAACATGTATGAATAATGTAACACAATATTCTAAAAAACTATCCTAATACTTTATTCATAATAAAGATTCAACAACTAAATAACATAAACATAGAACACATCATGTAAGTGATAAGAATACAGTTTTTCTGATATAAACAAATATCAACATAAACAAAAACAACAAATTAAATTAAAAAGCAACAGAAACACATCATGCAACATGCAAGCATAGTATGATAATTAGTTTTTACTACCTGTAGCTTGTGCATCAATTGTAGTGTCATTCTTTTCTGTATTCTTCTTAACCTCAGGATTATTTGTTCTTGAAAAATCATCAACGTAAACAAACTATTCAGCGAAAACATCAACATGTTATACACTCAAAAAAAACAACCTATACCTGGTGCATTAACTGTAGAGTCTTTGTTATATGTATTCTTTGTTGCTGTAAAATAATACAAAAATAACAATCCATTATATTCTTTCATTTTAAATAGCATGTAATATATTGTCTAATGCAATCTACTAACAATGAATACTTAATCATTAATAAGCAACTTACAGCCTGATTCCATACGTTTGTGTTTTTTTCCTTGCAGATTTGTTCCTGCAAAATACACAACATATACAGTAAACACATAAACAATCTTAAAACAAAAGCCTCGTATATGTTAACACCTAAACAACCTGAATCTTTTCTACTCATTGATTTAGCTGCTTCTGATTTCTCAGAACTGTTATTGTGTTTTGCTGTTGAAAGCCTCTTTGAGAATCTCTGGGGCTGCATCTTCGTGATTTAAGCTAACCGAATTTGTAATTGCGCTATACCTTTCTAAATAAGGGTGTATATATAGTGTGAGATTAGGTTAAACATTAAGGAAAGAGTTAAGATAACAATGAATACATACCAAAGTTATCATGTTCTTATTTTAAGTAAAAATCAAAACACAAACATAATTCTATAAGAATACAGATTTCTAAGAATTGTATTTAGTATAGGATTCCAATATAATTATAGGAATTTATAGATTATAATATGTAACATAATTATCAAAAAAACTTGTTGCCTAAGTGGTAAACACACTTGTTATTTATCCAAATAACCAAGGTTCAATCCTTGCAAGGCTCCTTTTTTATAAATAATTTTTGAAAATAACTATTAAAATTCCGCAATTTACATAATATTTAATTAAATTAAAAAATCATTGCTTAGGTGGACAAAAATATTGCTTAGATGGACAACTAATGATTACATGGCATTAAAATGAATTACATGGCATTGAGGTGGCAATTGTGGAATAATCTACGTGTCATGCCTCCTGTTATATATATATATATATATATATATATATATATATATATATATATATATATATAGGTTTGGGTTATTATGAAAAGTTTCTTATAATGAAAAGAATGAGAAGGCATGTGGAGGTGACATGTGTCACCTTTGCCACATCATCATGACACATCACCATACCCCCCCCCCCCCCAGAAAATTTTTCCCGCAAAAAATAAATTTTTTTTGGGGCAAAAAAAATTTTTTTTTTCCAGCCAAAAATTTCCCGCCAAATTTTTTTACTGCATCACAATTATGAATGTAGTGCATCAAGGTTATAAATTACAGCATCACAGTTATAAAGTTACTGCATCACAATCATAATTTTAGTGCATTGATGTTATAACCTTGATTTTAGTGCATCATAGTTGATGCACTATTAACTATGATGCAGTAACTTATAATAAAGATGCACCAAAACTTATTAGTGCATTAAGGTTATAAGTTACTGCGTCACAATTATGATTTTAGTGCATTAAGGTTATAAATTACTGCATTACAGTTATAACGTTACTGCATCACAATCATTATTTTAGTGCATTTAAGGTTATAACCTTGATTTTAGTGCATCATAGTTGATGCACTGAACTATTAACTATGATGCAGTAACTTACCAATGGAGCATTAGTCCAATGGTTGGAGCACTTGTGCTTGAGTCAATTGACCCAAGTTCAAGTCCCATCCTTGGCATTTGCTTCATATAGGTACCCACCTCCGCAAAACCTGTGGGCACACTGGAGAGACTTTGTGGAATAAGAGCTTAGGGGTCCGAGTCTTGGCTCGTGCTCACTCCAGTTGGTGCCCCACTAGGCCAGGAGAGTTGCCGGAGCTATTCCTTGTGGGGTGGACAATGGTTGGTGCCAAAAGGCACCCGGGGTCAGGGTGTTCCCGCCAATCTACACCTTTTGTGGAATGATGCAGTAACTTATAATAAAGATGCACCAAAACTTATTAGTGCATTAAGGTTATAAGTTACTGCATCACGGTTATAAATTTACTGCATCATAATCATGATTTTAGTGCATTAAGGTTATAAATTACTGCATCACAATTATGATTGTGATGCAGTAATAAATTTTGGCGGGAATTTTTTGGAGGGAAAAATTTTTTTTTGCCCAAAAAAAAAATTTTTTTTGGTGGGAAAATTTTTTTTTTTGCGCGGGGGGTGGGTGGGTGGGTGGGGGTGACACATGGCATGGTGATGTGGCAAAGGTGACACATGTCACCTCTACATGCCTTCTCATTCTTTTCATTATAAGAAACTTTTCATTTTAACCCTACCATATATATATACATATATATATATATGTGTGTGTGTGTGTGTGTGTGTGTGTGTACATATAAGAGTTATTTTACATACAAAACGTTTCTCACATACCAATGAATTCATCTCCATCATCCATATAAAAAGTAATCAATTGTTGAGATTAAAATGATTTTATTATTTCATCTATTTTTTATAATCTAAATATCTCTTAAGCCGTTAATCGTTAAGCGAAAATATTTACACCATCGCGACGAGCATTTAATTATCTTTCTATAGACGGGCACTTTGATATACTTTCGAAAAAGAAAAAAAATCGTTTTTTTCATGTTTTTTCATTTTTTTACGTTACTGAAATTTGCATTAAAAAAATCATATATGATGAAACACTAAATTGAATATCACATGTGATATTAGTGTTAAATCATATATGATATGTAATATCACATATGATATGATATGTATATTGGTACGTGCAAAAACACATACTTTTTCTTTACCAAAACAAGCCCAAAATAACAAGAAAAGAGTAGTTTATGCTTAATATTGGTTGGTTTCTTGAGTTTATGCATGTGCAGGTACGGATTTGGCAAAACACACAAAAGAAAGACAAATCAGACAAAAACCGAGCACGAGAATGAGAAGAGTGCAAAAGCCGATGCCGGGAAGCAGTTTTATCGGTTTTGGATGCTCGAGGATATATTTTCGAAGTTATGGGACATGTTCGGGAATATTTCACTTTAAACCTCTCACTTTCCCATGTTTTAACAAATTACCCTTCATTTAACCGTTTAACCAATCACTCCCCTCATTATACCTAAGTTACATATTTAGTCCTTACAATTTCACTTTGGGCTAAATTACTCTTTATGGTAATCCATATCCGAATACAAAATCACAAGTCCAAAATGCCAAATCTACTACTACCTATTTCCTTGAACAGCCCAAGCCCAACAAATATTAAACCTTCCCTTTATCCCTTTCTGACCCCCAACTTCCCTATTGACCCTAGCCATTATACCAAATAAACCCTTCACCAAAACCTTATGACCCCTTCCACTCTTTTTGGTCAGTCAAAAGAACCCCACACCCAAGTCAAACTAAAATATAAAACCCAAAACAACGTGCCTAAATAACAGTTTCTGTTTTCCTTCCTTCCCCAAAATTACCCTGCTACACCCATGATTTACCCGTACATTAAGTTGCTTCTGGAAGCTACTGACAATGTGTCAAAGGGTGTGACGCTTGGATTGCCAACATGGACAAAGGGCAGCCTCTGATTGGAGCAAACACATCACCAGGGTAATCCAATGGTTGAGATGAAAAGAGGTTATGCAAGAGTAAATCTATGGTGGAGATTTGAAGACCTAGAACCTTCTGAAGATCAACCCAAGCTCTTCCCAACTGCCTATATAAAGCCTTCTCATTCACAATTGTTTTTCGTCCAGTTTTCACGTTTTTAGAATACTGTTACCATTTTACTTTACTGTCTTGTCAATTACTTTTCTAATTAGATGTAAATTTACTTTTTGTAACCTTAGTGGTTTAATGAATGTCCAGTTTTTACTCTTAAAATCCTTGTTTGACTTCATTTACTTTTAGCCTCAACAAGTACTTATTACTATTTGTTTAAGCTTTCATAAGCTTTACAAAGCTTATGTGAGCTTGTTTGTTTAATAGCATTTCTTTGAGTAAAGGTGACACATGGCATGGTGATGTGGCAAAGGTGACACATGTCACCTCCACATGCCTTCTCATTCTTTTCATTATAAGAAACTTTTCATTTTAACCCTACCCTATATATATATATATGTGTGTGTGTGTGTGTGTGTGTGTGTGTACATATAAGAGTTATTTTACATACAAAACGTTTCTCACATACCAATGAATTCATCTCCATCATCCATATAAAAAGTAATCAATTGTTGAGATTAAAATGATTTTATTATTTCATCTATTTTTTATAATCTAAATATCTCTTAAGCCGTTAATCGTTAAGCGAAAATATTTACACCATCGCGACGAGCATTTAATTATCTTTCTATAGACGGGCACTTTGATATACTTTCGGAAAAAGAAAAAAAATCGTTTTTTTCATGTTTTTTCATTTTTTTACGTTACTGAAATTTGCATTAAAAAAATCATATATGATGAAACACTAAATTGAATATCACATGTGATATTAGTGTTAAATCATATATGATATGTAATATCACATATGATATGATATGTATATTGGTACGTGCAAAAACACATACTTTTTCTTTACCAAAACAAGCCCAAAATAACAAGAAAAGAGTAGTTTATGCTTAATATTGGTTGGTTTCTTGAGTTTATGCATGTGCAGGTACGGATTTGGCAAAACACACAAAAGAAAGACAAATCAGACAAAAACCGAGCACGAGAATGAGAAGAGTGCAAAAGCCGATGCCGGGAAGCAGTTTTATCGGTTTTGGATGCTCGAGGATATATTTTACGAAGTTCTGGGACATGTTCGGGAATATTTCACTTTAAACCTCTCACTTTCCCATGTTTTCACAAATTACCCTTCATTTAACCGTTTAACCAATCACTCCCCTCATTATACCTAAGTTACATATTTAGTCCTTACAATTTCACTTTGGGCTAAATTACTCTTTATGGTAATCCATATCCGAATACAAAATCACATGTCCAAAATGCCAAATCTACTACTACCTATTTCCTTGAACAGCCCAAGCCCAACAAATATTAAACCTTCCCTTTATCCCTTTCTGACCCCCCCCCCCCAACTTCCCTATTGACCCTAGCCATTATACCAAATAAACCCTTCACCAAAACCTTATGACCCCTTCCACTCTTTTTCTGGTCAGTCAAAGAACCCCACACCCAAGTCAAACTAAAATATAAAAAACCCAAAAAACAACGTGCCTAAATAACAGATTTACTGTTTTCCTTCCTTCCCCAAAATTACCCTGCTACACCCATGATTTACCCGTACATTAAGTTGCTTCTGGAAGCTACTGACAATGTGTCAAAGGGTGTGACGCTTGGATTGCCAACATGGACAAAGGGCAGCCTCTGATTGGAGCAAACACATCACCAGGGTAATCCAATGGTTGAGATGAAAAGAGGTTATGCAAGAGTAAATCTATGGTGGAGATTTGAAGACCTAGAACCTTCTGAAGATCAACCCAAGCTCTTCCCAACTGCCTATATAAAGCCTTCTCATTCACAATTGTTTTTTGTCCAGTTTTCACGTTTTTAGAATACTGTTACCATTTTACTTTACTGTCTTGTCAATTACTTTTCTAATTAGATGTAAATTTACTTTTTGTAACCTTAGTGGTTTAATGAATGTCCAGTTTTTACTCTTAAAATCCTTGTTTGACTTCATTTACTTTTAGCCTCAACAAGTACTTATTACTATTTGTTTAAGCTTTCATAAGCTTTACAAAGCTTATGTGAGCTTGTTTGTTTAATAGCATTTCTTTGATTTCAAGTTTTTCAAAGAAGTCAACTAAAGTCAACATCTGTCAAAATTTCAAAAGTCAACCTATTTTTTGGTTAAATTCTGTTCTCAAGGAGTTAATGAGCTTAGTTTAATGTTAGTTTAAGTTTTTGAATTTATCTTAATTCCAATTTCATTCGATTTTATAGTGTTAGTTGCATTTTAGTTCATTAAAGGGGTGTTTGGATTAGTTAGTTTTTAAGTGTTCAAATCTGTTCTAAGGAATTGCAGTGGTACAAGTAGTTAATGTTAGGTTAATTTAGTTTAGTTATTGCATAATTTACAAAGTCCTTTTACAAAAAGTCAAATCATCGTTTCAATTTTCATTTTCTGCATCCTCATCTGTTAAATAGTTTGCATCATCAAGCATTTAGCTGCATAAGTAGATTAGATAGCTTTATTAGGTTTGAATTTAGCTTATTATCTTCTTTATAATCATTTTTGATAGATTAAAGTTCATCATAGTCAAAATTATTGTTTTCTCAAAAAAGTCAAATTTGTCTCATTAGTTTCTGAGATGATCTGTTCTCAGATCTATTTGGAGGTTTAAATCAGTTTCAAATTCAGTTAAATTTGTTTTTTATAGTTCTCAATTCACCCTATTTTAATTTTGTTTAGTTTAGTTTCCATTTAGAAGCTTTGAGATAGCTTTAATTTAAGTTCAAATTTGCGTAATCTGTCCCTTAGTGCCCTGCTCACACTTAAAGTCTTCCAATAGCCTCCTGTTTTTTATTTTTAAATAGCTTAATAATCATGATTTTGATCTGAAATTTGGGTTAGATACTTTTTGCTTGTTAATCTAATTGGTTCATATTTTTATAATTTTTAGTTTTAGCTTCTCATCAACTTTTAGGTCCGTTAAAGTTGGCCTGTCAGGCAACTTTTTGCTCTGCCTCAGCAGCCTTGTATTATTTCATTTGCTTATAGCAACTTATTTAGGCTTAGGATTATTGCTTATTTAGGTTTCCATAGCTTAATAGGATTTCCCTTTTTGTCCCTAGTTGCTTATTCAGGTTCCCTTAGCTTATTTATAGCTTGTTCCATTAGTACTAGTCTGATTGGTTTCTAGCTTATTCATAAGTAATTATCAGCCTGTTTCTTGGTCTTATTCAGTTGAGTTATGTTGCAGTAAGTATGTCTTAGCTTGTTTTAGCTTTTGGCAGCTTTTAGTAGCTTATTGTAGCTTTTTGCTTATTTCATCATAGCTTATTCAATTCAGTTTCTATCCAAGTGCTTATTAGGACTACTCTAGTTGCTTTTCATAATTTTCATAGATTCTCTGTAATATTTAGGACTTATCTGCAAGTTTTCATATTTTTCCAATTTCATTTGCTAATTTTCTGGATTTAAATTCATTTTAACCATTTTTTTAATAGCTTTTAATTCAAATAAATCGAAAAAGGATAACAAAAATATAAATTTAATTTCCTTAGGTTTAGAAAAATCAAAAAGTCATAAAAAGTATTTTTTTTCACATTTTCCTTGGTTAATTTAGTATTTTCTAGATATTTTAGTAGGTTTAATTAGTTTTAAATTAATAATAAACAGAGAAAAAGTCAAAAAAATATAATTTTAGTTTTAAAAATCATTTTTAGTTTATTTAGATTTTTGAAAAATAGTTTGGTAATTTTCTTGTAAATTTTTATATTTTCTAGCTTTTTAAATCAATTTTAAAAATAAAAAAATAGTTTTTTAATTCAAATAAAATCAAGAAAAAAAATAGTTTTAAAATTTAGATAATTTTTAAATCACATTTTTAGCTGTAGATAAATATTAGTTCATTTTTAAGAGTTATATTAGTCTAGTTTGCATTTTAATTTACGTTTTAGTAATTACGTTATTTACGTTTTAGTTAAATTTGCGTATTTAGTTCTTGTTGCCAACATAGATTTAGAATATTTATATGCCTTTATATATCATTCCTTGCCCCGTAGTTTAGGAATCACCAAAATCCCTTTTAACCATTCAAATCCTGAATTACGCGACGTGAGTTTAAAACTCCATTCATCTTTTGCTAGGAACGATCCGGGGACTCAAACCTAATACATTTGAGTTACCCAATACTATAATTGGTTTCTTTCCTTAGAATCAATTTTTGGCGCCGCTGCCGGGGAAGGCATGTAGTGAGTTTCCAATTTCTTCTCGATTCACGTGTTTTGGAAGATCCTTCCCCGAGAAGTTATTGTTTTTGTAAATATATCTTTTCTAAAACCCAAAAAAAAAATATAAAAAAACCAACACATTCTCCCTAGAGTGTTTAAAAACCATAAAAATTAAAAAAACCAACAAGACAAATCGAAACGTCAATTGTTACGTCGGCTAACCTTGAAATTACAACCTATACACGTGGTTCTAGGAAGTCTTGACATTAAATTGCGTACTATTGAGAGCTACCGAGCACCGGTTGACGGGACGGTTACCAAAAAGATTGTTTTTCAAAAGTTTTCTTAAATAAAGAAACCAAAAATATTTTCCTTTTTCAAATTTATTTTCCTTTTTACTTTTTGATTTTGATTTTTAGTGCATGCGCACTCGTTCTCAGTCACGACGTAATCGTAATCGAAGAATAGACGTACCCGAGTTACGTACTATCATTGAAGAACTCGTCAATGGCGAATACTCGAAAAATGTCCGAGATACTTCAAGCTCCCGTAGACGGCTATGGTGATGCTATCGTTGTTCCACCAATTGATTCCGAAAATTTCAAACTCAAAACTAATTTGATTCAATTGGTTTCGTCTAAACCTTTTTGTGGTTTTGAGAGAGAGGAGCCCCACGCACACATCCGTTGGTTTACTCAAGTAGCTTCTACTATAAACTTTATGGGCGTCTCTCATGAGTTAATTAAGTTAAGGTTATTACCGTTTTCCCTTGAGGGGGCAGCCCAGACTTGGCTTGAAAAAGAGTCCCCTCATTCAATTACAACATGGGAAGACCTTTCTAAAAAATTTGTTAACCAATTCTTCTCTCCGTCAAGAATTACGATGTTAAGAAATCAAATGACAAATTTTCAAAAAAATATTCGACGAAAGTTTTTGTGAAGCATGGGATAGATTCAAGGAAATTTTGTGAAAATGCCCAAATCATGGTTTTCTGATATTCATCAGATTGATACGTTCTGCAATGCTCTAACTCCGACCGACCAAGATTCGCTTAACGCGGCCGCCGGTGGCAATATCTTGAGTCGTATGCCCGCCGATATTAGAACGATTATTGAGAACAAGTCCAAAGTTTTTTCGTCTAGAAACAAACCGGTTGTTTCTAGGATCGCTACCAACGACAATTATGTTCAGAGGAGTCAGTTGAATGAGCTCACTAATGCTATTCAATGTATGATAAAAGAATTTAAGAGTCAAAAATCTGAGCCAGTCAAAGCAATTACCGAAACTTGTGTTATTTGTGGTGGTACTCATCCGTACTACAATTGTCAAGCCACGGATGGCGATATCAGAAATGCTTCCGTAGCCGCTGCTAATCCGATTCAACATTAGAATCAAGGATTCCATGCCAACCAAGTGGGACCACCCGATTTTGGACCCGTTCCAAATCATAATCAAAACCGTTTTCAAAACCAAACTTATAATCAAAACCGAGGAGCTAATGTCAATCATGGTAATCAAAACTACCAAGCTCCTCCACCTCAAGTTTACCAACAACCGCCTCATCCTCAACAACCTTATCAACCACCACATCAAGTTGCTCTGAATCCCGATTTTACAAATTACATTAAGAGCACCGATAACACCATTAGAACGATGCAGACTCAGATCAACATCTTGAGCAATAAGATTGATGCTACTAGTAATAAGCAGATGAATGAAATGAGGAATATGTTGACTAGTTTCTTTCAGTCAAATCAACCTTCTACCTCTTCTTCTCAACCCTCGGGTTCCGGTACTCTTCCGAGTAACACGATTCCCAACCCGAGAGGTGACATGAAAGCGATCACCACCCGAAGTGATGTAGCTTATGATGGACCAACGGTTCCTACCACTACTTCTTCTTCTTCTCGTGTGGTAGACCGTGAGATCGGGGTGACAAAGGACCCGGTGCTTCCTACTAATAAGGGGAGTACCGAGAATGTCCAACCCACTGTTGTCCCGACTTCTGAGCCCAAGGATGCTCCCGTTGGTGCTACGAAGCCTAACCCAAAAAAAACACTTCCATACCCGTCAAGAATGAATGATCAAAAGCAACATAAACAATCAAATCTTCAAATGGAGAAATTCTTTCAAATCTTTCAAGATCTTAACTTCGAAATTAGCTTTGCGGATGCTCTTCTTCTCATGCCTAAATTTGTTTCGACACTAAAAGGATTGTTAAGTAACAACGAGAAACTCTTGGATTTGGCAATAATGTCTTTGAATGAGAATTGTTCGGTGGTTATCCTCAAGAAACTTCTCGAAAAGTTAGGTGACCCCGACAAGTTTCTCATTCCTTGTGATTTTCAAGGAATCGTTCAGTGCTCCGCCTTGGCCGATCTTTGCGCGAGTATCAATTTGATGCCGTTATCGATCTACGAGAAGCTTTCATTGCCCAAACTAACCCCAACGTGTATGACCCTCGAGCTAGCCGACCTTACTACGACTCGCCCAATCGGTATAGCCGAGGATGTTTTTGTTAAAGTGGGGAAGTTCGATTTCCCCGCTGATTTTGTTGTAGTCGATTTCGTTCCTCGAGTACCCCTCATTCTCGGAAGGTGTTTCTTGAGGATGGGCCATGCGTTGATTGATGTGTATAAAGGAGAGATCACTTTAGAAGTGGGTAAAGAAGCCGTCACATTCAATGTTAACCATACTTCTAAATCTCTATTTAAGCAATGTTATGTGGCCAAAATTAGTGACACCAAGGTGACAAAGGACCCGGTACTTCCTACTAATAACAGAAGTACCAAAAACTTCCAACCTACGGTTGTCCAAAAATTTGAGCCTAAACCATCTAGAATTGATCCGAGTCTTCCACGATTTACGGTTAAGAGTTTGTCGACAATACGTGCTGAGCGAAAGAAGAAACAAGAAAAGAGACTACAACGGAAGTGGTGTAAACTGCTAGATCTCAGAGCACATCACTTGTCCCACCTCCGATTTCTGTTTATCGTAATGATCTTGTTCCTAAGAAAGTCGAGCTTTTTTTGAGTGGCAATCCCACTCCTTCTTCTGAAATTATGGAACATTCTTCTAAACAAATCATTTATGATTCTTCCTCTTCCCTCACTCCGTTTGAGGGGAGTGATTCCATAATGGAAGCGATTGAGGCTTATTTAAAAAGCGATTTAATTTCACCGGAAATTGATTTTGTTGAATGTGATCCGGAGGGAGATATTCGTTTAATTGAAAAATTGAAATGGACTCATTACTCCCTTCGGAAAAACCCAATATTGAAGAAATTAAAAAAGTCAAGCCGCTACTAATCCTCCGGAGCCCGAGCTCAAGGATTCTTCTATCGATTTACTTCCCGAGGAGTTCGCCGATGAACTTGCTCGCATTGATCCTCTTCTACCGGGAAGTGAGAATGACGTCTTCGATTTTAAAGCCGATTTACAAGAAATGGAATATTTGTTGAATCGAGATCCGTCAATTTATTTTGAGGAGTTCGCCGATGAACTCGCTCCCACAGACTCGATTCCTTCAGAAAATGATCTTTTGGAAGAACTAGAATATGATGATCCATTTTATCCTAAGAAAGAAAAGAAAGTGAAAACTTCTATTGATGAGCTTGTTGATCCAGAGGTCCAACAATATTTTTTATCCGAGAGTGATTCCTCTTCTCATGAGGATTTTCCCGTAGATGATACTTTGATTTCATTCCTCTCCGAGGACAAGATTTTTAACCCCGGGATACTCGTCATAGATGAACTTCATATTACCAAAGTTATCCGGAAAAAGGATCCTTTGTTGGAAGCCTTCATTGTTGAGCCTTTAAGTAACATTTCTCTGCACCATGGATTTGTTCTTTAATGATATGACCAAGATGAGTTTGGGGGGAGATATTTCTGAACTTTGTGTGCTTATTCCTGACATTTTCCCCACCCAACCCACACATTCTCTTTTCCTCCGGAGTGAGGATACCATCTTTGATCCCGGTATCTTTACCATTTTCTTCCCCAAGGACAAATGAATTCGGGGAAGAGTCAAGCTAGCGACTCGGTAATCAAAAAACAGCAGCGCTTCGTAGGAGGCACCCCATGCTTATCTTCTATCTTCTTTCTGGTTTCTCTAATAAGTGACGTGAAGGGGTTAGCCTCTTCGATTTCTCGTATTTGGTTGTTTGTGATGTTTTTGTCTAGGATTTCTCAATATGAAGACTCTCGTGCTCGAAGTTTGTCTTTTCTCCACTCGAGTTTCATGATCGATGCAGATGGAAATTCGATATCTGAAATCTTATCGACTAACGTTTATCTTCTAGCATAATTATAAACGGATTTTAGATTTTCGTTGATACCCTTGCCTTTAAACATTGAGGACAATGTTTCGTTTTAGTCTAGGGTGGGTAATCTTCAATTTGATTTGACCACTGATGCGCTCCAGAACAGTCAAGCTTTATCACACAAGCCTGCCACTTGTGAATGGCAGACCGTAACAAGCTTAAAACGGCTCAGGAACGAACTCAATGAAGATCTGAGGAGTATAGTGTTTCCCCGGGTCGTTATGTCCCAGCGAGCTATGCAATGGATTATCAAACGTATAGTGATCGAGAAATTTGAACGAAAAAGGGATTCGATTATGATAATAACTACAGAAAAAGCCAACAAATTACAACGGCTTAAATGCAAATTAAAGAAGGTTAAAAAGATAAAAAATATTAAATAAACGCTATCACTATTTGCTAAATGATGTTTTTGTTTTTATGTTTTTATAAAACTGAATTAAAATCTACGCGACGCACAAATGAAAACGTGAAACTAAATCAATATTAATCCTAAAAATATGAAAATGATGTTTTTACAATCCTAATGATAAAAGAAAATTTTTAGAAAAAGAAAATTATTTTTATAACTAATTATTTAATTATTATTAATTAAAAACTAATTTTAACTATTTAATAATTACCTAAAATACAAGAAACTAGGAAATAAAGCTAGAAAAATAAAATTATGAATTGGAAAAGCCTAAAATATCAAAATAGAATTTTCAAAACTATTTTTGTATTTTTCTGATTATTTTTCTATTTTTTATGAATTTTAAACTATTAAAAACTAATTAAATTACTAAAAATTACAAATTAAACTATGAAAAATCTGGAAAATTACTTTTTTTACTTTTTATATTTATCTAAATTTAAGAAAAATGAAAAATTATTTTTTGAACCTTTTCTGAATTTTTTGTATTAAAAGCTAATTAAAAATGCTTAAAATGGAAAAACAACTTAGAAAAATCTGAAAATCTTAGGAAAACTCTAAAATTATATAAGGAAGCTAAGAAAAATGGAAAAACAGGTGCTTATGGGCAAGATATTGAAACTGATGTGCAAGTGCTTATTATTAAGCACTCCAAATAAGCCAAATGAACACAACAAGCCACCCACTGATTACAGAAGCTTTATTATGCTAAATGTACCCTAATGAAACTAAAAACAACAAGTTTTAAATACTGGACTGCAAGATTAACAGATTTGGATTATTTGAGATTATGAACTACAACAGTTTCAGTGGGGTTACTTGCAGCCACAAAATAAGCAATCAAATAAGCTAGTCAGCAAAAACCAATTACTGGGACCTAAAGTAGACCTGGATAACTATGTTTCAACCAAAAATCAGACCTTGCCAAGCTCTTATGAGCCCTGTGCACAAGCTGCAAGAACTGAGAAACTTAGCTTATGCTGAACATCTGTGAGCAGGGCATTTATGGCCTAAAAGAAGAGCTTGTTTGGAGCTTATACAAAAATTGTAAAATTTCACAAAAATGCTAATAAGTGACAAGACCAGTTGAACTTTATGAAGCTACAAATTTCACTGAATATGGCTCAAAAATGAAGCCATGAAAATTCTTCCTAGATGAGCCAAAAACAGATTTTTGCCATTTTGAATTTTGACAAAAGTGATGAAGTTTGACTAAAATGAACTTTAGATCCAATTTTATGACTTATGTTGATGTTATATGATGTAATGAACCTAATGCAATCAATGTTATAGACTTCTAAACACAAAACAATGATTTGCAATTCCTAAATCACAACAGATGAAGCATAGAGACAGATTTTAATGATTTTTGACTTTTTGAACTAGCAGGCACAAAGTGAGACAGATACTAACACAAATGAGCTAACCAAACACTATCCAACAGATTTCAACTCATGAACATACCTTAAGATCAGTTATTACAGTAAACCAAACACACCCTTATAATACTGATTTGAGCTCAAAACTAATCCAAACTCTGAACCAACTTGTAATTATGATCAAATTAACTCTAATTAACCTAAACACTACTATTAAGACAGGTTTTAACAGATTAAAACTACAAACACTGATTATGCTAAGAAACTTTGAAATGACTTACAACTTGTCCAAAGCCACAATGGCTTGCAAACCAGTGAACCCAAGGACCATTATCTATCCTAACCAACCCACTGCCTCCAAATCAACCCACATTCATGTCTGAATCACCCATTTCCTGTTCTGCATTACTTTTGCTCCAAGGTTGACTTATGTTGACCAATGTTCAATATTGTTTAAAACTTAAACACAAGCTCATAAAAAGCTATTATAAGCTAGTATAAACTTGTTTAAACTTGGAAAGAAGCTAATTGAAGCTTAACATTTAGAGTTTGAAATTAAAAATCCCAACAGTGAACATAGATTATGAAAATTGAACAATAACTGGAATTGATAGTGGAAATAAGTTACAATACACCTTAATACCCTTGTTTGATACAATTAAGTTTAAAAACACAACTGAAAACAATTTAAGACCTAACAAGCTAAGAAACGACATACATTTTATGAAAAATAAACTAAGTACTCCTTTTGTTGCATCCTCTTGGTCTTTTTTATACTCCCATCTGTTTCTCTCACCTCTTTCTTCAAATCCCAGCATGAATATTGGCCTTTAGATTGCTAGAATGGATATTGGCCGTTGGATGGCTTTTTTGGCGCCAAATCCTGTTTATACCAGCTGGAGGTTGAGTGTTTGGGTAGAAGTGCATTAAATGCACTTTGGCTTTGAGTGTGAGGTGGAGGGTAGGATAGGGAGATGATGGTGGAGGAGGGGGAGGCGTTGCAGGCATGCGTGCACAGGGTGATGATGGGAGGTGGGTAACCCGTGAGGCGGTATTATTTTGAAACCATGGGTGGGTTTGTTTCGGGTTTGAACCGGGTACAAGGTTGGGCTTGGGTAGGCTTAGGATTGGATTGGATAATACTTTTGGGCCAAGGGTAATAAAAGGGTCCGTTTGGATGAGTTAACACAAGGACCATTCATGTAACTTCTGAAATTCCAGGGACCAAACATGTACTTTCTGAATTTATGATCCAAGGGCCTACCTTGCCATCTCAAATAATCCAAGGATCACAATTGCCAATTTTTGAAACTTAAAGGGTATTTTCTGACAATTCTGAAACTTGGGGGACTGAACTTGTAATTTTCTCAAACTTTTTATATTTTTCACCAAAGGACTAAATTTGACAAGTTATGATTTAAAAAGGACCTTTGGTGATTTTTCTTTTGAAATTTTGACTCAGGGACTATTTTTGATAATTTTAAAAACTTGGGGGACTGAAACTGCCAATTATGCAAACTTTGCTCATTTTCATCTGATTTTGAACATTTTGCATCTGAAACATATAAAATGCAATTTTGGAATATTTTCAGTATTTTGATGCATTTCTGAGCATTTTTAGACGTTTTGCAGTTCAGATTAAACCAAAAATGATGAGTATTTACACACTCATCAATCCCACACACTAAACTATTGCTAGTCCCTAGCAATCTTTTGAGAAAAACTTAATGGATTTGCGTCTCTTTACCAAAAGCCATTACTTCTGGAGTAGCCAAATGTTTCAGTTCAAGCAAGAACCATGGTACACTGATAACCATGTGATTTTGAGCAAACCACCAGCTTCCAACGGATTTGATTTGTCTTTACCAGAAGCCGTTTGCTCTGGACTAGCCAACTCTTAGATAAATTATCAGAATTATCTTTGGTGAGCTGAATACCAATTATGGTTTTTCCACTGCCTTTACCACAAGCCATAACCTTGCGGGCTAGCCAACTCTTCACTTTTTAGGATATGGTGAGCTGAATACCATACAATTTTGGGCAAATTGCAAGCCGTCAACGGATTTGAGATATCTTTACCAAGAGCCGTTTGCTCCTGGATTAGCCAATCCTTTTGTTTTTTAGACAAGGCGGACTGATAACCATATGAGTAAGTGTAGGACACTTACTCCCAAAAAAAAAAATTTTGGCCAAAAACGGGGGAATTAGGCGGTATAATTACATGATAAAATTCGTGAGAATCCCCCCCACACTAGAAATGAATATTGCCCTCAATATTCAAAGTACCCCGAAAACAAAGAACGTGAAAGGGAAATACTACGGCCATTATTTAGAAAGAAGATTTTTTTTTTTTGAAACACTTATATACAAAACATGTGGGGCAACCCCCCCACACTAGGGTGGTAGAAAGTAGAAAGAAGTCAAAAATATGGGTGAAAACCCATATGGCATGCTATCTTTTTTGATTCCCGAGTCACTAGCTTGACTCGATCCCGCATTCATTGGTTCATGGGGAAAGTTTGTAAATCCGGGACAACCACAGGGGGTATGTCCTCTCTAAAGTAATGCTTCACTCGATGACCATTCACTTTAAAGTTTGGACCATCGGGTTGAGATAACTCAATGGTTCCATATGGATAAACCTTAGCAATGGTAAATGGTCCAGACCAACGGGACTTGAGCTTTCCCGAGAAAATCTTCAATCTTGAATTGAAAAGAAGGACTCGATCACCAACGTTGAAAACGCGGTTCTTGATTTTTGAGTCATGAATCTTCTTTGTCTTTTGTTTGTAGATCAAAGAGTTCTCGTAAGCTTGATCACGGAGTTCATTTAATTCATTCATTTGAACTTTCCGGTGATCACCAGCTGTCTGAATATCAAAGTTGGCATGCTTCAAGGCCCGGTATGCCTTGTGCTCAAGCTCAACCGGTAGATGACATGCCTTCCCGTACACTAGCTTATGGAGTGCACCGATGGGTGTTTTGTAAGTCGTCACGGAAGGCCCAAAGTGCGTCATCTAGTTTATCCGACCAAGAGGCACGGTTTTCACCAACCGTCCCTCTCCGAATTCTTTTATCCCCGGTTAGAAACTTCCACTTGCCCACTTGTCTGGGGGTGGTACGCAGTAGAGAGACGGTGAGTTACACCATACTTTTGCATGACTCTTTCAAATTGGTCATTGCAGAAATGCGTACCACGATCACTGATTATGGCTCGTGGAGTTCCAAACCTTGCAAATAGAGATTTCAAGAATTTCACAAAAACTCGGGCATCGTTGGTGGGTAAAGCTTTAGCTTCAACCCATTTTGACAAGTAGTCAACGGCCACGAGTATGTATTTGTTACCACGGGAAGAAGGAAATGGCCCCATAAAGTCAATGCCCCAGATGTCAAAAATCTCACACACTTGAATGGCGTTTTGCGGCATTTCATTCCTTTGTGAGATATTCCCGTGACGTTGACAAGCGTCACAGGTTTTGACAAATTCATGGGCATCCTTGTAAATTGTGGGCCAATAGAATCCAGAATCAAACACCTTCTTGGCGGTGTAATTGGGGCTATGATGTCTTTGAGAATGTCAATAGCTTCCTGACCATACACACATCGCCGGATGACTTGATCCGCACAAATTTTGAACAAGTAGGGGTCGTCCCAGAAGTAATGTTTCACATCTTTAAAGAATTTATTTTTCTGTTGGGACGACATCCCTTTCACCACAAAGTTACCCGCATGGTAATTTGCAAAGTCAGCAAACCATGGGGTAGAAGAGTCTCCACAAAAAGAAACCACATTGAGTGTTTCGAGAGGAAATGTTTCATTAATTTCCTTTTTCTCGAACACATCCTGGTGAGGATTCTCTAATCGGGACAGATGATCAGCAGCCAGGTTCTCAGCTCCTTTTTTTATCACGAATAATGATATCAAATTCTTGTAGGAGGAGAACCCAACGGAGCAATCTCGGCTTTGCATCTTGTTTTGCAAAGAGATATTTGAGAGCCGAGTGATCCGTATACACCACGCATTTAGTCAAGATGAGGTATGGCCGAAACTTTTCAAACGCATACACCACAGCTAATAATTCTTTTTCTGTAGTGGTGTAATGGGTCTGAGCTTCAGTCATAGTTTTGCTTGCGTAGTGGATAGGCTGAAAATGCTTAGTTTTGCGTTGCCCCAAGACTGCACCGATAGCAAAATCACTTGCATCGCACATGAGCTCAAAGGGTAAATCCCAGTCGGGGGCAACTAGAATGGGTGCTTCCGTAAGCTTTTTCTTAAGTGTTTCAAAAGCTTCGATGCACCCGGGAGAGAAGATAAAAGGAGCATCTTTTTCGAGAAGATGGGTCATTGGCCGAGCGATTTTAGAGAAATCTTGAATGAATCTACGATAAAACCCGGCATGACCTAGAAAACTCCTAATACCTTTGACGGTAGTAGGATGAGGCAGTTTAGCAATAACATCAACTTTTGCTCTATCTACCTCAATCCCGTTCTTGGAAATCTTATGGCCAAGGACTATGCCTTCTTTGACCATAAAGTGGCTCTTCTCCCAGTTTAGACAGAGATTGGTGTCTTCACACCGTTTAAGCATTTTGTCTAAATGGGAGAGACATGTCTGAAATGAGTCCCCAATGACCGAGAAGTCATCCATAAACACCTCCATAGTTTCCCCGATCATGTCGTGGAAAATTGCCATCATACATCTTTGGAACGTGCTAGGAGCATTACATAAGCCAAAAGGCATACGTCGTAGGCAAACGTCCCGTATGGGCGGTGAATGTGGTTTTTCTTGATCCGGGATCAATGGGGATCTAAAAGTATCCCGAGAAACCATCAAGGAAACAATAGTACTCGTTCCCTGCTAATCTCTCAAGCATCTGGTCCATGAAGGGTAGAGGAAAATGGTCTTTACTGGTGGCTTCGTTTAACTTACGATAGTCAATACACACACGCCATCCCGTAACCAATCGAGTTGGAATTAACTCGTTTTCTTCATTCGTGACAACAGTTATGCCACCCTTTTTAGGAACGCAATGAATTGGGCTAACCCAAGGACTATCAGAGATCGGGTAAATCAAACCGGCATCAAGAAGTTTGAGAACCTCTTGTTTGATAACCTCGTGAATCTTAGGATTCACCCTTCTCTGATGTTGGACTGGTGGTTTGAAGTCATCCTCCATTAAGATTTTGTGAGTACAAAACTCATGGTTGATACCCTTAATATCGGAGAGTTTCCAAGCAATTGCTTGCTTGTGTGACTTCAAGACCTTTATGAGAGCGGTTTTCTCCTCCTCAGTTAAGTCTTTAGCAATTATGACGGGTAATTTATCATCACCCTCCAAGAATGCATATTCTAGATGAGGAGGTAGGTCCTAAGTTCAACCTCGGAAATTCTTCAGAGAAGTTTGCAATGATTTGATTTCCTCGTTGTGATTTCTTTGAGGAGGAGTGAAGGTAATGGATCTTCATTAAGCAATTGCTCAAGATAGAGAATATCCCCTCCCGATCATAAACACCATCAATTTCAGGAATTGATTCATCAAGTAGCCGAAATTCATCGATCTCTTCCAGCAGGAAGTCACCTCCCTCAAACGGAGTGAGAGAGGGGGAAGAGTCGGCAATGATAGGTTGAGAAGATGTGGTGGAATCTCCACTCACAGAATTATGAAGATAACCAAGAAACTCTTGAGAGTACTCCTCTGAAGCAATGTCAATTAAATCGACTCGATTAATTGATTCAGTGTCATAATTTGAGGAGTACCTCGAAGTCTGATCGAGGTTAAAGGTAACAGCTTCATTACCCACACGTAAAGTGATTTCTTGCTCAAATACATCTATAAGAGCATGGCCCGTCCTCAGGAATCCTCTTCCAACGATGAGAGGAACCCGAGGATCAGCATCGAAATCAACAACCACAAAGTCAGCTGGAAAATGGAACTTTCCTACTTTCACGAATACATCCTCGGCGATGCCAAGGGGACGCGAGATAGAACGATCTGCAAGCTCAAGAGTCATGCAGGTAGGAATAAGTTCCGGAAGAGAAAGTTTCTTCCACACTGAGTAAGGCATCAGATTGATGCTTGCACCAAGATCGGCAAGGGCAAAGCATTCAATCATCCCAGGAAAAACACAAGGAATAAGAAATTTTCCGGGAACTCCTAGCTTCTCGGGAAGCTTTTTCAACAGAACTGCTGAGCAATTTTCGTTCAAAGGAGTCTTAGCCATTTCAAACAGCGTTTCTTTGTTGCTCAACATGTGTTTCAGAGTAGATGCAAACTTGGGCATCAACATGATAGCATCCGCGAAGCTTATGTCAAAATGTAGCTCTTGGAAAATTTGAAAGAATTTTTCCATTTGATGACTAGCTTTCTCGCGGAGCTTTTGCTCATGTAAACGTGAGGGGTAAGGAATAGAAGTTTTGGATTTAGGGTTACCAACTGGAGGTTCAAAAACAACTCCAGGTTTGGTATTGGGTTTTGGGACAACCTGCGGATGGACATTACTGGTACTTCCGTTATTAGTAGGAAGTTCCTTGTCCTTTGTCGCCTCAGGTTCACTTTCCACTACCTTGGGGAGAGAAGAAGAAGAGGTAGTAGGAATAGCGGGTCCATGATATGAAGCACCACTTCTGGTTGTGATCGCCTTTGCATCGCCCCTCGGATTAGCGATCGTGTTGCTAGGTAAAGTACCTGAGCCCGAGGGTCGATCATTTAAAGATTTCTTAATGTCAGCAATATGGCTAACCAACAACCTATTCATTTCCTCTTGGGATTTCATGAATTGTTTCAACAACTCATCGGATGATGGTCCAGTTGGAACAATGGCTTGATTTTGCACAGGAAAATTATGGCCTCTATTGTTTGGGTTAGGGCCTTGATTTTGGAAATTTCCTTGATTATTGCCATGAAAATACCCTTGGTTGAAATTTCCCTGACCTGGGTTTCTATTGAAATTTCCTTGGTGTTGGAAATTTTGATTCTGATTTTGAAAACCGTTGTTTGGACTGAAATTACCTTGGTTTTGGAAACCTTGGTTTGGTCTATTTTGATTTTGATTACGGTTTTGGTTGAAACCGGGAGGTCCAGGGTAGTGGTTAGGACGGTGGTTCGGGTCTATAGGAGCACGATATTGGTTGCCTCCTTGATTAGAAAACCCGCCCACAGCATTGGCTTCAAAAGGGTTACCGTCGGTGGCCATACAATTGTAATAAGCATGGGGGCCACCACAAGTAACACAGACTTCCACTTTCTTAACTTCAGTAGGAGGTGAAGTTTGTGGAAAAGAGACTTTCTTTTGGTTGGAGAGAACCAAAGCTTGGATAGCTTCCGTGAGTTTGTCAATCTTAGCATCGGTGCTAGATTGACTCACGGGCGATGAAGAAGAAGAAGGACCAACACTGACTTGGGAAACAACCGGCTTGCTTCGTGCAGTGCGGACTTTAGACTTGTTTTCGATAATCGCTAAAGCTTCTTTGACAGTTTTGCTTAGGAAATTTCCTCCCGTGGAGGAATTGAGAGAATCTTGATCAGATTGACTCACTCCATTGTAGAAAGTATCGAGTTGCATCAACTCGGAGAAACCGTGGTGAGGACATTTGCGAAGCAATTCCTTAAAACGATCCCACGATTCACTGAAGGATTCATCAAACTTCTGAGTGAACTTGATGATTTCATTTTTGAGACTCGTGGTTTTGGAAGGTGGATAGAATTCATTCACAAATTTCTTCACCGGATCTTCCCATGTCTCAATAGACTGAGGGGTTGTTTTTCAAGCCAAATCCGGGCTTGCCCCTCAAGAGAAAATGGGAACAGAAGAAGCTTAACAGCATCAGTAGGGACATTCTTATACTTGATGGTAGATGCAATTTTGTTAAACCATCGAATATGAGCGTGAGGATCATCCCTCTCAAAACCATAGAATTGATTTGAGGTTACAAGATTCAGTAACCCGGTCTTGAGTTCAAAATTTTCAGCCACAATGGCTGGTACAACAATAGCATCTCCATACCCGTCGATGGGTGCCTGGAGAAGCTCACACATAGGGCGTTCTCCGCCATGGTAACGAAGTAGTGTGAGTAGTCCGGATCTCAGATCCGACCGATGGAGCGAAAGTCTGAACACGCCTTCTTGGAATCTTGACAAGCTCACAAAATGGGCTCACAGATCTAGAAGAGCGAGTGCGCATACACTAGAGTTAACTCTAAGGAATCTCAGAGTTAAGGAGAGGAATGGGAATTATGAAGACATTTTATAAAAATGGGGTGAGAAGAATCTTTATGGGTTTTCTGGTTCTGATAATTAGATACACCAACAAAATCAATTAAAACAAACTCGAGGCAAAACAACAGTGAACTTAAACCAATAATCACAATATGAATGTCTTCTTTGAAAAAGGTACACCAATCACAAGGACACAAAGGCAAGTTTTAAATCTTTAGTTCGGGAACTTATTATGGTCGCACCCCCGTAGGTAGTGCTGCCTTGGTTTGCGGTGGTAATCTTTTAAGTTGTTATTATTAAGAAAACGACAAATCTTTTTGTATTTTTTTTTATATTTGATACATATATAGAAACAAAAGCAAAATATTTTTGTGTTTTATACGTTTTTGGATGTTTTTGGGTTTTTGGATTTTTTATAAGAAAATATGGATATATATATAGATGATGGATGGATGATATAAACAAATAGTGAGTATTCAAACAACTAATCTGCTAGACGTAAGACAATTAGCACAGCTCCCCGGCAGCGGCAAAAAAATTTGATGCGCTACAGAACAGTCAAGCTTTATCACACAAGCCTGCCACTTGTGAATGGCAGACCGTAACAAGCTTAAAACGGCTCAGGAACGAACTCAATGAAGATCTGAGGAGTATAGTGTTTCCCCGGGTCGTTATGTCCCAGCGAGCTATGCAATGGATTATCAAACGTATAGTGATCGAGAAATTTGAACGAAAAAGGGATTCGATTATGATAATAACTACAGAAAAAGCCAACAAATTACAACGGCTTAAATGCAAATTAAAGAAGGTTAAAAAGATAAAAAATATTAAATAAACGCTATCACTATTTGCAAAATGATGTTTTTGTTTTTATGTTTTTATAAAACTGAATTAAAATCTACGCGACGTACAAATGAAAACGTGAAACTAAATCAATATTAATCCTAAAAATATGAAAATGATGTTTTTACAATCCTAATGATAAAAGAAAATTTTTAGAAAAAGAAAATTATTTTTATAACTAATTATCTAATTATTATTAATTAAAAACTAATTTTAACTATTTAATAATTACCTAAAATACAAGAAAATAGGAAATAAAGCTAGAAAAATAAAATTATTAATTGGAAAAGCCTAAAATATCAAAATAGAATTTTCAAAACTATTTTTGTATTTTTCTGATTATTTTTCTATTTTTTATGAATTTTAAACTATTAAAAACTAATTAAATTACTAAAAATTACAAATTAAACTATGAAAAATCTGGAAAATTACTTTTTTTACTTTTTATATTTATCTAAACTTAAGAAAAATGAAAAATTATTTTTTTGAACCTTTTCTGAATTTTTTGTATTAAAAGCTAATTAAAAATGCTTAAAAACTAAATAAGCCAAATGAACACAACAAGCCACCCACTGATTACAGAAGCTTTATTATGCTAAATGTACCCTAATGCAACTAAAAACAACAAGTTTTAAACACTGGAATGCAAGATTAACAGGTTTGGATTATTTGAGATTATGAACTACAACAGTTTCTGTGGGGTTACTTGCAGCCACAAAATAAGCAATCAAATAAGCTAGTCAGCAAAAACCAATTACTGGGACCTAAAGTAGACCTGGCTAACTATGTTTCAACCAAAAATCAGACCTTGCCAAGCTCTTATGAGCCCTGTGCACAAGCTGCAAGAACTGAGAAACTCAGCTTATGCTGAACATCTATGAGCAGGGCATTTATGGCCTAAAAGAAGAGCTTGTTTGGAGCTTATACAAAAATTGTAAAATTTCACAAAAATGCTAATAAGTGACAAGACCAGTTGAACTTTATGAAGCTACAAATTTCACTGAATATGGCTCAAAAATGAAGCCATGAAAATTCTTCCTAGATGAGCCAAAAACAAATTTTTGCCATTTTGAATTTTGACAAAAGTGATGAAGTTTGACTAAAATGAACTTTAGATCCAATTTTATGACTTATGTTGATGTTATATGATGTAATGAACCTAATGCAATCAATGTTATAGACTTCTAAACACAAAACAATGATTTGCAATTCCTAAATCACAACAGATGAAGCATAGAGACAGATTTTAATGATTTTTGACTTTTGAAACTAGCAGGCACAAAGTGAGACAGATACTAACACAAATGAGCTAACCAAACACTATCCAACAGATTTCAACTCATGAACATACCTTAAGATCGGTTATTACAGAAACCAAACACACCCTTATAATACTGATTTGAGCTCAAAACTAATCCAAACTCTGAACCAACTTGTAATTATGATCAAATTAACTCTAATTAACCTAAACACTACTATTAAGACAGGTTTTAACAGATTAAAACTACAAACACTGATTATGCTAAGAAACTTTGAAATGACTTACAACTTGTCCAAAGCCACAATGGCTAGCAACCCAGTGAACCAAGGACCATTATCTATCCTAACCAACCCACTGGTTCCAAAACAACCCACATCCATGCCTGCATCAACCATTTCCTGTTCTGCATTACTTTTGCTCCAAGGTTGACTTATGTTGACCAATGTTCAATATTGTTTAAAACTTAAACACAAGCTCATAAAAAGCTATTATAAGCTAGTATAAACTTGTTTAAACTTGGAAAGAAGCTAATTGAAGCTTAACATTTAGAGTTTGAAATTAAAAATCCCAACAGTGAACATAGATTATGAAAATTGAACAATAACTGGAATTGATAGTGGAAATAAGT
This sequence comes from Chrysanthemum makinoi, assembly GCA_910596185.1. Classification (NCBI taxonomy): domain Eukaryota; kingdom Viridiplantae; phylum Streptophyta; class Magnoliopsida; order Asterales; family Asteraceae; genus Chrysanthemum; species Chrysanthemum makinoi. The sequence continues at coordinate 298,604,722 of OU343224.1, forward strand.
TACAATACACCTTAATACCCTTGTTTGATACAATTAAGTTTAAAAACACAACTGAAAACAATTTAAGACCTAACAAGCTAAGAAACGACATACATTTTATGAAAAATAAACTAAGTACTCCTTTTGTTGCATCCTCTTGGTCTTTTTATACTCCCATCTGTTTCTCTCACCTCTTTCTTCAAATCCCAGCATGAATATTGGCCTTTAGATTGCTAGAATGGATATTGGCCGTTGGATGGCTTTTTTGGCGCCAAATCCTGTTTATACCAGCTGGAGGTTGAGTGTTTGGGTAGAAGTGCATTAAATGCACTTTGGCTTTGAGTGTGAGGTGGAGGGTAGGATAGGGAGATGATGGTGGAGGAGGGGGGAGGCGTTGCAGGCATGCGTGCACAGGGTGATGATGGGAGGTGGGTAACCCGTGAGGCGGTATTATTTTGAAACCATGGGTGGGTTTGTTTCGGGTTTGAACCGGGTACAAGGTTGGGCTTGGGTAGGCTTAGGATTGGATTGGATAATACTTTTGGGCCAAGGGTAATAAAAGGGTCCGTTTGGATGAGTTAACACAAGGACCATTCATGTAACTTCTGAAATTCCAGGGACCAAACATGTACTTTCTGAATTTATGATCCAAGGGCCTACCTTGCCATCTCAAATAATCCAAGGATCACAATTGCCAATTTTTGAAACTTAAAGGGTATTTTCTGACAATTCTGAAACTTGGGGGACTGAACTTGTAATTTTCTCAAACTTTTTATATTTTTTCACCAAAGGACTAAATTTGACAAGTTATGATTTAAAAAGGACCTTTGGTGATTTTTCTTTTGAAATTTTGACTCAGGGACTATTTTTGATAATTTTAAAAACTTGGGGGACTGAAACTGCCAATTATGCAAACTTTGCTCATATTTCATCTGATTTGAACATTTTGCATCTGAAACATATAAAATGCAATTTTGGAATATTTTCAGTATTTTGATGCATTTCTGAGCAGTTTTAGACGTTTTGCAGTTCAGATTAAACCAAAAATGATGAGTATTTACACACTCATCAACCACACTTGCTTGTTTTTTCCGTGTACTCTCCCAACCTTGTTTTTCCTTATAAAATGAAACAAATTGTTCAAAATTGTGAAAAATTTAAATTTTTTTGTAAGCTTTTGCTAGTCTTATGATTTAAACGTCTTTGAGATTCTCTTAGAAGTTACATTAAATATGCGTTTTCTTAAAAAATTATTTGCTAATTGCTTAGACAAGAGGCTATAAAATGCGATTCTAGCTCACAAGGCCAAGAATTTGCAAGCTTCCCTAAGTGATTTTAAATATGCGAAGCTTTGAAAGGATTTGCTAGTTTCTAATAAGTGACTTTAAAAATGCGAGACTTGATATTATTTGACGAAGCATTAGCTAAGTTAATATATGTTTTGACACCTTGTTGACTTTCCGCTGGTGAGAGTAGGAATAGAATTCTGACTTGACCGGGCGTGTTGAGCCCTAACTTGTTCCCTTAACCATAGATAATTAAATTATCGGCTAAGCATTCACGGATCTCATTATTTGAGATTTTAAATTTGCGGAGATCGAGGAATGATAGAGTTACTTATGAATTTAGATGTTAAGCGTGGAGTAGTTGGTTTTCTTTAGAGCTCATCGAAGGTACTTGTGGCTTTTTGCTCCCACAAAATTGTTTCACCCCATATTTGTGTAAAAAAATAATTAAAGATGTTAGGTTTTGGCGATACTTAGTTTTTTTATCTTCTTTAGAGAATCCTTGCTTATGAGATTTGGGTACACATCAAGGTACTGTCAGTGTTGAGGTGTAATAGACAACTGATTCTTGATAGTTTGCTGCTATTCTTTCTATTCTTATAAAAGCCGTGGGACTCGGAGTTTGGCAAAAATTAACATGAAATAAAGCCCAAATGTATTAAAGTGAAAATCTAAAGCCATAAAAGTTTTCTATGTCTGACGGTAGCCCCGTTGTCATGGACTTCAAAAAGGTTGAGGAAAATTCCAAAGTCATAATAAGACTTCTGATAAAACGGTAATCCCGTTGAATTAGTGGTTGAAAAGACTGAGGGCTTATATTGCAAAAATGCAAATGTGCTGAAATAGTGTTAAGCCAAACTTTGACTCTGGGAGATATCTAAATAAAAGCTTATGTCTCTGGACTCGTAGATGAGTTGTTTCGGTCGTAATAAAAAGGATATCTCCCTAAATCGTGTTAAATTAGGACCTTGATGTAGACCTCATTCTTGTTTGCAACGGTTTTCGAGGGAAGATGGAAAACTAATTAGTGTATTAGCTTCATATCTTTATCGGATTAAAAATTATCGAAACGAGAAACATGAAGAAATTCATATCTCACCAAAAATAAAATATATAGAGGAAAATCGGAAAATGAGAGCAAGAGGTAATTACACAAGTAACTTCCATGGGTAGTGTTAGCATCTAAAGTCATATTTAACAATGATTTCGATTTTACGCTTAGTTTGGGAGCTTGTGAAAAATCAGGGACGATGTATTCTATCCGTATGGTCACTTCTCGTTGAGTTGTGTTTCCTAGTCCGTGATCCAAAAAATGTCTTTTGAAAAATGTTGGAGTTATCGATTGACATGAAAGTTCAACAAACCGTCACTCATAATTGGAATGTGCTTAAATGTAATATCTATATGTGAAATAAAAGCTAAACGAGGCGTTTTTAGAATTAAGGGTTTCTTAATCTCTTTAGAGGAATCTTTTCTACTTTTCATAGGTTTAATAGAAAGAGGTTGAAATCCTTGGTTTTAGAAGTGTGAGTTGATTACATTGCGTGAGGACACGACAATCTTCTATTCTGGGGTATTTTGGTATGTGCAAAAACACATACTTTTTCTTTACCAAAACAAGGCCAAAATAACAAGAAAAGAGCCGTTTATGCTTAATATTTGTTGGTTTCTTGAGTTTATGCATGTGCAGGTACGGATATGGCAAAACATACAAAAGAAAAACAAATCAGACAAAAACCGAGCACGAGAATGAGAAGAGTGCAAAAGCCGATGCCGGGAAGCAGTTTTATGGGTTTTGGATGCTCAAGGATATATTTTACGAAGTTCTGGGACTTGTTCGGGAATATTTCACTTTAAACCTCTCACTTTCCCATGTTTTCACAAATTACCCTTCATTTAACCATTTTACCAATCACTCCCCTCATTATACCTAAGTTACATATTTAGTCCTTACAATTTCACTTTGGGCTAAATTACTCTTTATTGTAATCCATATCCGAATACAAAATCACAAGTCCAAAATGCTAAATCTACTACTACCTATTTCCTTGTACAGCCCAAGCCCAACAAATACTAAACCTTCCCTTTATCCCTTTCTGACCCCCCCCCAACTTCCATATTGACCCTAGCCATTATATAAAATAAAACCTTATGACCCCTTCCACTCTTTTTCTGGCCAGTCAAAGAACCCCACACCCAAGTCAAACTAAAATATTAAAAACCCAAAAAATAACGCACCTAAATAACAGGTTTACTATTTTCCTTCCCTCCCAAAAATTACCCTGCTACACCCATGATTTACCCGTACATTAAGTTGATTCTGGAAGCTACTGACAACGTGTCAGAGGGTGTGACGCTTGGATTGCCAACAAGGACAAAGGGCAGCCTCTGATTGGAGAAAACATATCACCAGGGCAATCCAATGGTTGAGATGAAAAGAGGTTGTTAATACAAATATCGTCATTAAACGTTATTTATATTTTTTATCTTTACCTAAGTTTTGTTAACGACAAAAGTAAATTTAATTTTTATAAAGCTTAAAGCTTGTCAAGTTTAATAGATATTAAAACAAGCTTTTTCAAATATTATCTTCATCACCCTAGCATTTACATTGTGATTAATCATATCTTGATATGACTCTAACCATAATGTATGATAGTAGTTCTTAGAATGTTTTAGTTTCTTAAAAACTAAACATTACTTATGTATTTACATGTTTCTAAAAATAGAAAAACAACACATGACATCATGTGATGCATCATGGAAATCATTGGAAGATTTCATTAGATATTTTGTGTAGATTTGGACTCTTCATATCTTACACAATCTTGCATAGATATGGTTGACTTTGGCAAGATCTTGATATCTTGCTGTCAGACCTCGGCGGCACCAAAACCTATAACGGGCGGAACCCTTTTAAGGGGTCCGCGGTCCGTGGTGCTTGCTGATGGTTTTGGCTATAAATAGCAAAGCCAAACCAAGTAGTTTTTCATCCCTTTCCATCATACTCTCATACATATCTTCTCTCTAACCTTTCTAACTCAGTTTCATATCATATTAGTGATCTCTTTTGTAGCAAAGAAGATCAAGTCACATTCAAGCTTCAACGAGAAGTTGGAAGTCTTGTTTGTTTGGTGTTGTATGATCTTGTGTTGATTCATACTTCATTGTTGTACCAAAATATCATAATCTTGTGAGTGTGAGTGGTTAGTATTTTAGTCCTCAAAATACATTGTGTGTGGGAGTGGTTGTACCCTTGGAAAGAACTCGACATTTAGCTTAGTGTCGGAAATAGTGTAAGCGAAGTGTAAAGGTTTCTCCGCCGGTGAAAGGAGCTTGTTGACTAGCGAAGTTAAACTCTCGAGTGTGAGACTCGGGGAGTGGAGTAGGGCAAGGAAAAAGAGTCCTTGTATACCAAACCAATATAAACAACTTGTTGTGGTTTGATCGTTTCTTTCCTTATTTACTCTTTACATATTGTTTACATATTTCATTAACATATCTAAGATCAATATCAATTGATCCTTCAATAAGTTTCAAAACAAAGATTTTTAATCGGTAAACTATTCAACCCCCTTCTAGTTTTTCACAATTGGTACCAGAGCCTCGTTGCTCAAGAATTTCTAAAATAATTTGTATTTTATATACTTGAAACGATCCATGGATTCTGAAAACTTTAAAGAAGGGCAATCTATTCAAAGACCACCACTCTTTGAAACCAATGGATTTATCTATTGGAAAAACCGTTTTGAAACATATGTAAAATCAAAAGATTTAGATCTTTGGTTTGTTATTATTAAAGGGGATTTTAGTTCTACAACAAAGGATATTTATGTTGATGAACAAAAGAAATTAATTGCTAAAAATAATGAAGCTAAAATGATGCTTTATAATGCTTTGCCTAGAAAAGAATATGAAAGAATTTTTATGTGTGAAACCGCCAAAGATATTTGGGAATCTTTGATTGTTACACATCAAGGTAATTCACAAGTCAAGGATAACAAAATTGATCGTCTTGTTCAACAATATGAATAATTTGTTATCCCTGAAGATGAAACCATTGATTGTGGTTTTGCTCGCTTTAATACTATTATTACATCACTTAAAGCACTTGATGAATCTTTTCGCAGTAAGAACTTTGTCAGGAAATTTCTTAGAGCACTCCATCCGAAATGGAGAGCTAAAGTAACGGCTATTGAAGAATCAAAAGATCTCTCAAAAATGTCACTAGACGAGCTAATGGGTAACCTCAAAGTACATGAAATGGTGATGGAGAAAGATTTGGCGATCATCAAAGGAAAAAGGGAGATGATCAAATCCGTTGCTCTAAAAGAAAAGGCGGAATCAAGTGATGATGACGAATCTTGCTCCGGTAGTGAAGATGAGGAGTATGCCATGGCCGTTAGAGACTTTAAAAAGTTCTTTAGAAGAAGAGGAAAGTTTGTAAGACAACCTCGAGAAGAAAAGAAGCCATTCCGAAAAGATCAGGATGACAAAAAGGGTAAAGGTGAAAGAAAGTGTTTTAGATGTGGTGATGCAAGTCATCTAATAGGAGAATGTCCCAAGCCACCTAAAAGCAAAACTCAACGAGCTTTTGTGAGTGGTGCTTGGAGTGATAGTGGAGATGATGAAGAGTCAAGCAAGGATGAGATCGCTCTAATGGCACATGAGTCAAACGATATACATTCTGACTCTTCTTATTCTTCTATTGATGATGACACTTTGCCAAAACAATACAATCAATTGTGTGAGCTAAGTCTAAAAATCATAACTAAAAATAATTTTTTAAAAACTAAAAAGAAATTTTTAAAAAATGAAGTCTATGAGTTAAAAGAAAAGGGAAAACGACTAGAAAAGGGAAAAGCAAATGACGATGGTTGTAAATCATGTCAATAGCTTAATCTTGAAATAGAAAAACTAAAGCTCACGCAAGATGTTCTAATCGAACATAATTCTAAATTTAAAAAGTTTAATAAAAACATCGCTCTTGCCGATGAAATAGTTAAAATACATAAAACACCAGGAGACATGAATAGGCTTGGATTTAATGAGGTATTAATTCCAAAGAGTCAAAACAAAACGGCCGAAAAAGACAAACAAACTGTCAAAACTGCTGCAGTACAACACGGACTAGACGGACCCAAAATAAGGGTTTCGTCCGTTGAAAGAAATGGTGTCGTGGGTACTTCAGCAGGACAGAATGTTTGTGATACGGACCGTAACGAATTTGTCAAAGTAACAAAGAAAACCAAGGATAGTGTTAAACTAAAACCATCTGTTACATCAGGAGTAGGACTTGCTAAAAATGAATTTAGATCAAAAACTACTCAACAATGACATAAAACACCTTTTGCCAAATGCCCCTTTCCTAAGAGCAACCACAACGTACAACCCAAGTATCAACACAACGGTTGGAATCAAAACTTTCCTAGACCATATCAAACTCCAGATTACATGTCATGGAACTCTTACCCATCGTTTCCATACATGAATCAAATAAGTGGTATGTTTAACCCAAACGGACCCATGAGATATTGGGGACCAAATGCTTGAGTTATTTGCTTCTTAGGTATGCTTGAAAGTTGGATTGGAACCTGATGAGTGGATAAAAGATAGTGGATGCTCACGACACATGACGGGCAACAAAAGTCTCTTCTCATCATACCAAGAGTATGACGGAGGTAATGTCACTTTTGGTAGCAATCTCAAAAGCAAAATCATTGGCAAATGTACGATCGCTCATAACTCTCTAACTATTGAAAATGTTGCTCACGTAGATAGGTTAGGATTTAATCTACTTAGTATTAGCCAATTATGTGATAAAAAGTATAAAGTACTATTTGATGAAAATGGTAGTAAAATACGAAAAGATGGTATCACCATAGCTAAAGGAGTTAGGAAAAATAATATATATGTCATGAAAATAGATAAAACATCTAATGACAAACTTTGTCTAACAACGTTAGATGATAGCTCAACTCTTTGGCATAGACGCTTAGGTCACGCTAATATGAGACTTATACAAAACTTATCTTCAAAAGAGTTAGTTAGGAATTTACCAAAACTTAAATATGACCAACACTTTTGCGACGCTTGAAAAATTGGTAAACAAACTCATAGTAGTCATAAATCTAAAAATATGGTGTCCACATCTAAGTGTCTAGAACTATTGCATATGGACTTGTTCGGTTCATCCGTTATAACAAGCTACGGAGGCAACTTATACACTTTGGTCATAGTAGATGATTACTCAAGGTTTACTTGGACGTTGTTTTTGAAAATCAAAAATGAAGCTTTCGATAAATTTGAAATTCTTAGCAAGAAAATTCAAAATCAACTAGGTGTTAAAATTGTGTCAATCCGAACGGATCATTGTAACAATTCGCATTTTCAGGATTTCTATCCATTCTCAAAATTTTACTATTCATCTCGAGAAATTACTATTCACTTTCACTATTCATCCCATAAAAATTTTATTTCACATTCTCGTAAGATAAATTATTTTAGTAATATCCTGAGAGTTTGACAATCGTTAGATCATTTTCACAAAAGTTATTAAGAAAACATCGTTTTAAAGTTTCGTTTTGGTCGGAACACCATTTAAACATCCCGCGCATAACGAAAATCAACTCTGACAATTTTCCTCACATCAGATTAATTTTTAGATCACTCATAATAAATTAGAATAATTTTTAAGATTTCATTTAAAAATGTTACCAAATAAACCCTGAGCCGTACGAGACTAAACTTACGTTTTAAACAATTCTACGTAGACCCAGACTTAACCATTCCTGCACTGTATTTCCTAAGATGTTTAGACACTTTTACATTTTTTGGAAAATTCAAACATATTTCCCTCCTCCATTGACCGTAAAGAAATTAACCTTGTACGTTCTACATTTTTGCTTAAATCGCGTAACTTTTAGACTTTACATATAACTGTTAAGTTATCCCACGTATGACGAAAACAACATTTTGACATCTCATATCACTTTTAGACTACTTTTAGCCTACTTTAAATAAATTCACGGTCATTTCCCTGAAATTTCATTCTTTTCTGATAAATTGCGAATTACACGTTTTTGACCCGCGTTTCCAGCTTTAAGCAGCGTTTTTTCACCCAATGAGACTTATCACCCATTTTATATTTTTAGATGGAGTATAATGATAAGTATCATCATTCCTACAAGTTTTGTATTTTTACGATACCCGGTTTTACGTTTTATGGCTTAACAACTTACGGTTGGCATTTAACGGGACCAAAACTCACTCCGTAACCAAGATAATACCAAAACTATCCAACTAAGTCATCTTATCTTGTTATGTCCGACCTAAGAGGGGGGGGAGTCATCATTTTTGTGGCATCATCCTAACCATGGTTCATTTGGATCTTTACATGTGTCCTAACTTAACCATGGTTAATATTTAACCCAATATATGGTTAACCAAACTTACCCTCCTATAAATAGCATGTGAAATACATCCTAAGAACCCTCAAAAACTGATTTGGGTCGTTCATAGCACAAAACATTCATATCTTCCATAATTTGATCTATAAACTCCAAGTTTATGCAAAGAAGTTTCAAGTAGTAAGTTACTATATCAAATCTCTAACAAGTTTAAGTGATCTTCTTGAGTTTAGATCCACTCAAGTCACTTAGTACTTCATCCCCAAATCTTCAAGATTTCAAGGGTGCCAAGGTGTAGAAAGCTAGCTCAATTCAAGGTCTTTAGTGTTCAATCAAAGTCCGATCCTTACTAGTTACTCCTTTCTTAATTGAAAGCCAAAAGTTGTAAGCAACTAACCACCACCATCATCTCATATTATTTATTCATAATCTTAACAATTTCATGCTATATATATAGTTACTATGTTGATTCATGATGTACATATACTCAATCACATGTTTTAATTCACATATTGTCGTAAAAGTAACAAACTAGTAAACTAGTCATATTATACACATTTGAAACCATTAAAACCAGTAATATATGGACTTTCTAACTTAAATACTATGGTAGACAAGATTAAAAGGTAAACATAGCAACTTGAATCTCCCGAAACGGACAAACGAGTCAAAAGTTATGGCCAAAAGAAGTTAGCGAAACCAAAACGCCGAAACTGCCTAAACACAAGCTGTTAAGCAGCTGTCCGTGTTGAAAGTGGTACTTCTGGTCCGAATCATCAAAAAGTTAAAGCACGAAAGTTGTCCGGAACAACGTTTTCCTTCACCAACTAAGAAGCTCGGACGTTGAAAACGCTTAAATAGGCCATATTCTTTCAAAAACTGAAACTGCTTTATATATAGTTTCACAACTATACTATTGTCACAACTAAAAGGCAAACCAAGAGGCCTAATGGCCTTAAGCCGAGACCACAGCCACAGCTAAGGCCAAGGCTGAGTCTCAAGACCATGGTAGCCTAGAACAAAGCCACGGCAAGGCCATGGCTAAAGCCTCAAGACTTATTTAGCCGAGACCGTAAACCAAAGGCCTTAGCCTTGACAAACCTAAATGTATTCAATATAATTTGGATCTACTTCCTTGATAAACTATGAAACTATACTTGTAATAACCAACTTTACAATTTAGAAACTTGTAAACTTTTCTTTAAACACTTGTGACATAAATTATGATAATACTTGTAATAACCATTATGATTCCTAATCATAACCAAACAACCTTGTAACTTGTGTTTACAAACCATATGACACTTATGATATATAAACAAAACATATTTTTATCTACTAAGTGCTAAAAAACTAGGTAGCTTCATGTGAGGGGTTTCATTTTAGTAAAACGTATCGACGAGTTGCAGGATTTACGATTTAAAGTGTCCTAGCTCCTTGAACGTTTACTACATGACCTCAGAATTGTGATGGCCCGATCGGTAGTACGATATGTATAAACTAAACTCGTTTTCACAACTAGACCATTTCTATAAAATGACATACACAAAAACCATGTACTACATCATGATCAACATAGAAACGTATATAGGTTTGTTATTTCTTTAGCATCATTATTTCAAACCTAAGTCGCAACATCCTATTCTAGGTTGCTCGTAGAAGTTCTCACGGCATATCCATCATTCTCATTATCTATTTGATATCATTTACTCTGAGGTGAGTTCATAGCCCCACTTTCTATTACTTAATTGTTTTACAAACCCTTGGGGGAGATACATGCTCTATTTTAAACCGAACACATTGCTTTCAAACTGTATACTTATCTGATTGTTTTATTAGCACTAAGTTACTGCATTTGCCAAACTTAAGTCCCTAGATCATGAATCATTAATCACTGAGTGAAGGTGGGTGCGAATATTGTGAATAGATCTATTGGGATTGACGAATCCCGTTTGTTTGACCAGGTCCAGTAAACAAACGCACTATATTTGAGTACATTAGGTAAAAATGGCAATTTTACCTGTTAAGGGCACGTATCAACAGTTTCTCCAATTAAATTTGGAACACGTTAACGCCTTGATTGCATGATGCTTAGTCTAATAATAACTGTTTAGTTTTCAAACAATTGGTGTGAGTCTATAGCTCACACTACCAACATAATGTGTTCAACCATCAAACAAACTCTATGAATTCACTCAACCTTTGTGTTGACATTTTTAAGCATGTATTTCAGGTCCATAATGTCGGAAGCTGGCACAGAAGAGCAAGGATACTGAAGAAGGCTATAAATTTTATTATCATTCGAAAACCAATTTAATGTATTTTGTAAACTTGGAACCATTTGGGACCTCATTTTTGTAAACTCTGATATTTATATAAATCAAATGATAAATCTTTTAAAACGACTCCATTAGAGTTCATTTTCTATTGTTATGACTGTTGTGCCATGAAGTAACACCCAGTTTGAATTCGCTACGTATCTAATTGGGTGGTTACAATTGGTATAGACATCCGAGCCACAATTATAGAGAAACGGGTCTAATTGAGACTTAAACTATAACCACTTTTACAAACAAAACATTTTATAGCCTTTCGCTCTCCGTGCCTTCCATCCTCTAGATGATTATGTGACTTCTAGGTAGTTTATGCTACACAAACACACTAGTATATTGATATATACACTCGACATAATTTCAATCATAAACGACGTACTAAACATATCTGCGTATGCCTATTCAAAGGCATTTCGGCACAATCATATTTTCCCAATCTCCCAATTATGCATCTACTCATGCATGTTAGGATTACGAAACTTTATCCAAGACATTGTAACTGATTACAATGGTCTTTCCTACTTCCCAGACATTGTGAGATACAATGGTCTCACTCATTTTTCAAGACACTGTGAGATACAGTGGTCTCTATTACATTCTCAGACACTGTAAATCCTACAGTGGTCTCTATTACATTCTCAGACACTGTAAATCCTACAGTGGTCTCATTTATTTCTCAAGGCATTGTGGGTTACACAATGGTCTCTCTATCATTTCTCAAGACATTGTTGGTTACACAATGACCTCTCCATCTTTTCTCAAGACATTGTGAGTTACACAATGGTTTAATTTACTTCACAGACATTGTAAGTTATACAAAGTCTCTAAAAATTATCTTATAAACATTATATGATATTGTTTTACATGAAACCCGTCACAGTCTATCAATTTCCCTAATGGAAATACAAGAAATGGGATTTCTAAAAGATAAACTGACTCATCATCTATAAAAGCTGAAGTTCAGCAACTTTCTCTACATTCATCAAAAATTCTCTTTTGAAACCTTCATTGTTAAAGGTCCGTGATGTTAGCCAAGTATAGACTACTTTAGAATTACTTAAGATTTCCTTTCCACACGTATCTACCCATACTATCTTCTATGCAATGGAATGTGAAACATAGGTTACAAGTCTTTTATGGCCAGGACTTGCAACTGGATGGTTTGATATCACCTTTGCTTAGTGGAAAATTTCTCAAAAGCTATGGACATATCACAAGTATACCTAATTTAGGTATTTGGAAAATTTATCGAACCTCGGCTAAATATAGTCTAGTCAGCTATATTTAACCTAGGGATAGTGGAACATAGTCTGACTAACTATATTCGACTTAAATTTTTCAAACACTGAGAATAGTTATACAAGTGTTATATTCAGGTTGATTTCCTACTTAAACTCGACAAACCACCAGAATTCATTAAAAAGATCTAGAGACACGATAGTGTTTTACCACTCAGCGAGATCTTAACACTTATTTATACTATATAATTTCATTCTTGAAAGTTTTCATTTATGAGATAATCCTAACTACTATCTTGGATAGTCATCAAATCTTCTCGTCATTTCTTAGAAGTACTAGCCTGATTAGGTTTCAAGGATATCATTCCGTCATTTACTTTTGATTTTAAACTAAACTTGACATCTCTACCTAAGAATAATGGTAAACATACGCTACACTCTTCTAATCATCAACGTCATTATCTGAACCCCTTAGGGTACGTTTGGTACAGAGAATTTCAGAGAAATGAAATGAAGCAGAGATAAGAATTTCAGGGAAATGAATTGGTCGAGAAATTTATGAAATTCCGTCGTTTGGTAACGACAAAGAATTGACCTCAGAGAATTTAAATTTTTTGTATGCTTAAAATAAATGAAATAATACATAAAAGACAACACATATAAATTGAGATATTAATTTTGCATTCAATACAAAAATATAAAACAAATAGAAATAACAAAAATCTATTTCATTATAAATGAATAAAAAAGATTTACAATAATAGTTTGAGTCATTATTTTAACCATTTCCATGGCGGCTAAAGTAATTTGCTATAAAAAAGTGTATCTTACATTTGTTTTAGTACACTTTCATTGTAGTTTACGTCATGTTCTAAAAAGACAGGAGGAAAACCATTTCCACTCAAGATGAGATGGAAAAGAGAATACAAAAAAAATACACTACAGAGAATTGGGAAGGAAACTTAAATCTCCGCTTTTTTTTCCTTGACATACCAAACAAAGGAATTGAAGACAATTCCATTTCTCTAGCTTTTTTTCTCCTTACTAAACACACCCTTATAAGTCAGTATGTAAAACTTCACAGTATCACGTTTCTTTGAAACACTAGTAGACATAAACACTATAGCCTTCATCCCGAAACCACCTAAGACATGATCAACTTTGGAAATGGTTTGGATAACCACTTGCCACTAGCAAGATTTTCCTAAAACAATTATCACATGATTATAAACTATTTCACATCAAAAATATCTTACACCTTTGATTAACAACAGTTACCCTAACAACAACAAAACTATTCCATTTGAGACACTATATAGACGAAAGTGTTAGCTAACCATTTCTTTGGACTAAGGTGTTCAGAGATCACCCACGAAACAACTAAGGAAACCATACAAATAAAAATTAGGCTCCATACACACACTATCACCAAAAAAAAATCCATGTTAGAAATTAAGGTTTTATTGATAGCCTCGATACAATAAGATATGATTCGTTTTGAGAATCGTGAAAAGCCAAACTTGAGGTATATTGGACTCTATAAGATTTTAACAAAACACTTTAGGTGATCAACTTAAGCCACCACCAAAAACATAAAATAGTATATAACACATTTTTTGACCAGAAACTTGAGAACCCAAATATTAGGATTCGGCGTATACACCCTCATGTTCCTAGACACTTCAACATCGGATAACACACACTGAATTCCGGGACGGAATTCCATTAAAATGGTGAGATCAGTAACAATCGCATTTTGATTTCTATCCATTCTCAAATTTTTACTATCCATCTCGAGAAATTACTATTCACTTTTACTATTCACTTTCACTATTCATCCCATAAAATTTTATTTCACATTCTCATAAAATAAATTATTTTAGTAATATCCTGAGAGTTTGACAATCGTTAGATCATTTTCGCAAAAGTTATTAAGAAAACATCGTTTTAAAGTTTCGTTTGGGTGGAACACCATTTAAACATCCCGCGCTTGAAATCAAATCTGACAATTTTCCTCACATCATATTAATTTTTAGATCACTCATAATAAATTAGAAGAATTTTTAAGATTTCATTTAAAAATGTTACCAAATAAACCTCTAGCCGTCGAGGACTAAACTTACGTTTTAAACAATTCTACGTAGACCCACTTAACCATTCACTGCCTGTATTTCCTAAGATGTTTAGACACTTTTACATTTTTTGGAAAAGTCAAACATATTTTCCTCCTCCATTGACTGTAAAGAAATTAACCTTGTACGTTCTACATTTTTGCTTAAATGCACTTTTAGACTTCACATATAACTGTTAAATTATCACGTGTAGAAAACCACATTTGACATCTCATATCACTTTTAGACTAGTTTTAGTCTACTTTAAATAAATTCAGTCATTTCCTCGGAAATTTCGCTTTCTCGATAAATTCGAATTACAGCGTTTGCCTTACGTTCCGACTTTAAGAAGCGTTTTTGCACCCAATGAGACTTATCACCCATTTTATATTTTTAGATGGAGTATAATAATAAGTTTCATCATTCCTACAAGGTTCGTATTTTTACGATACCGTTTTTACGTTTATGAAACAACTTACGGTTGGCATTTAACGGGACCAAAACTCACTCCGTAACCAAGATAATACCAAAACTATCCAACTAAGTCATCTTATCTTGTTATGGACGACCTAAGGGGTGGGGAGTCATCATTTTGGTGGCATCATCCTAACCATGGTTCATTTAGATCTTTACATGTGTCCTAACTTAACCATGGTAAATATTTAACCCAATATATGGTTAACCAAACTTACCCTCCTATAAATAGCAAATGAAATACATCTTAAGAACCCTCAAACACTGATTTGGGTCGTTCATAGCACAAAAAATTCAAATCTTCCATAATTTGATCTATAAACTCCAAGTTTATGCAAAGAAGTTTCAAGTAGTAAGTTACTACATCAAATCTCTAGCAAGTTTAAGTGATCTTCTTGAGTTTAGATCCACTCAAGTCACTTAGTACTTCATCACCAACTCTTCAAAATTTCAAGGGTGCCAAGGTGTAGAAAGCTAGCTCAATTCAAGGTCCTTAGTGTTCAATCAAAGTCCGATCCTTACTAGTTACTCCTTTCTTAATTGAAAGCCAAAAGTTGTAAGCAACTAATCACCACCATCATCTCATCTTATTTATTCATAATATTAACAATTTCATGCTATATATATAGTTACTATGTTGATTCTTGATGTACATACACTCAATCACATGTTTTAATTCACATATTGTCGTAAAAGTAACAAACTAGTAAACTAGTCATATTCTACACATTTGAAACCATTAAAACCAGTAACATATGGACTTTCTAACTTACATACTATGGTATACAAGATAAAAAGGTAAACATAGCAACTTGAATCACCCGAAACGGACAAACGAGTTAAAAGTTATGGCCAAAAGAGTTAATGAAACCAAAACGCCAAAACTGCCTAAACACAAGCTGTTAAGCAGCTGTCCGTGTTGAAAGTGGTACTTCTGGTCCGAATCATCAAAAATTTAAAGCACGAAAGTTGTCCGGAACGACGTTTTCCTTCAATAGGAAAGAAGCTCGGACCTTGAAAACGCTTAAATAGGCCATATTCTTTCAAAAACTGAAACTGCCGTAAATATAGTTTCACAACTATACTTTTGTCACAACTAAAAGTCAAACCAAGAGGCCTAATGGCCTTAGCGAGACCACAGCCCGCGGCTAAGGCCAAGGCTGAGTCTCAAAGACCATGGTAGCCTAGAACAAAGCCACGCAAGGCCATGGCTA